>JARWLC010000012.1:43946376-44293876 GCA_033318265.1 Phyllotis vaccarum | reverse complement strand
ATTATTCAGCCCTTTAACATTTTGTTACTACTTCAGTATCAGTAAGACTGTTTAGATTTATAAAGTATCTATTAATCACATTATTTACCTTCACTTAGAGACCTCTATTTCCCTTAATAGTCTCAGAAAAGAGGCAAAATGGAAGTGTTCTTAATTTAATATTCTCTCGCCAATGCAGTATTCTAGGTAAAATGCTTGTATCTCAGCACACTTGTAATATACATTTCTGTCAGGTTCTCAGTGCTGCAGATGAAACCCTTCAGCTTGTGGTAAATGCCCTTTATACTACTAGGACCCTTTTGTCAGACCCAACTGCCAAAGAATCGGATTTTTTCAGAAAAGTCTCACTTCATGCTTGAATCCTAACGAGTACATTGATTCTTTCAAAGTGAATTTTATGTATTGACAATGGTTTTATTAATTCTAAGGATTTCATACAATGTATTTTGAATATGTTCAAACTCCTCTCCCATAAACACACTCTTCTCTCATCCCTTCCCTCTCAACTTTGAGCTCTCTCTGTCTATCTCTGCCTCTCTATGTGTGTCCCTCCATCTCTTTCTCTGTCTGTCTGTCTACCCTGTCTCTCTTTTTCCTGACCAGGCATCGTGAGTGGGTCGTATATATAGGAAATTGGCTCTCCTTCTCCCAGCACCTATCAAATGCCCACGGCTCTTCAGCTGGGGTGGGATTTCCTGTCACCTTCCACAATCTATGCCCCAATGGCCAAGGTGGATTTCCTGTCTACCTTTCCCTGTCTATGCTAGGATTTTGTCTGCCTTGAGCTTGCATAGATCCTGTGCATGCTGTCACAGTTGTCATAAGTTCATATATGCAACTGTCCTGTTGTGTCTCGAAAATGCTGTTTCTTTGAAGTCACCCACCACCTTCCTTCTTGACTTCCCTGAGCCTTGAGGGGAGGAGTGTGATATGAAAGTCCCATTTAGAGCGGAGCACTCCAAAGTGTCTTTTTCTTCTGAGATTGGAACGTTTAACCCTATAGGGAGGCTCTCAAAACAGGAAGATAAACAACTCAAAATAGCCTCAGAAAGTCCCTGAAACAGACCAAATTCACCGGGTCTCCTCCCTGCCACAGTAAACAGTAAAAGCTGGGAGGCCCTCCTAGGCAATTCAGTCTGCAAAGATTCTTGACCAGCTGCCTAGGGGCAAGAGACAGGGATTGGGGGGGGGGGGGGGGTTAAGAAAGAAACTAGCTGAGCTATTTGGAAGAGTTTAGACCAACCGAATCACTTGGGAAGGACACTCCCCATAATGTTGAACTCCTCCTGCAGACTGTTAAGTGTGCTCCAGGTTCCTAGCTTTATGTGAGTTGTCATGCATGCTGGGGTGGGCCCTGGTGATGCGACAGTCTTTGAATCATTTCTGCACCTCAGAGTGACCCCTCACCCATATTCCTGTAAGTAAGCCCACTAAAATTCATTGGGTCACCAAGTTAGACTTTGGTGATATCCCTACTTTGGTATGTCGTGGGAACCATAACCGGGGTGAGTAGATGTGTGTGTCACATGTATCACGACTCCCAAGGAAAATTCGGTCACACAACAGTCTTATTCTCTACACATTGGTCAGTTGAGATTTTCCATGTTAGTTGCCATCTACTACAAGGAGCAGCTTCTCTAATGAGGGTTCAGAGATGTTGAGACATCTTTTAAATCACCAAGAAATAAACCATAAAGCTCATTACAAGATAGACTATGAAAAATGAGGAGTTCAAGATTAAAAAGATGCAAAATATAATAGGTTTTTACATTTTATAGTAAGTTATAAAAACACAAGGAAAATTGAATGTAAAACAAAAAAAAACGGTGAGCAACAAACCACAAAGCAACCAGTTCATCATTCCTTAGTTTTATATAATAGACCATAATAATAATATATAGCTAAAATGGTACTTCTTGTATTGCAATGATTTAATGAAAAGCATAATATTTTTATTTTAGAAATGGTTATTAGAGATTGTATGAAGGTGTCCTCAAATCACATGATGAAGCCATAATGTCCTGTTGTGGCTGTACAGTTATGTATTATGTAATGCTTTGATCAACAAGAAATCACACACAGTGGTATACACATTACCCTGCCTCGGTGTGCGACAGGTTACAGCCTGTAGATTTTTATAGTTTGTGTAACACTTAATGATGTTTGCACAATAACAAAATCACAGAATAACACATTTCTCAGAACATACCCTATTGATAAAAAACACCTAGATTTGGAGATGGGACCTCTAAAAATGCAATTGAGGTTATGAGCCTGGAATACTGATCCAATGACTAGTAGGTATCCTTATAAGAAGAGATCCTGGGGGCTGGAGAGATAGCCTGGTAGTTAAGAGCATGAATTGATCTTATAGAGGACCCAATTCAGTTCCTTACCTGATAGTTGTGAGCTCTCTGACAGCTCACAACTGCCTGTAACTCTGCCTCCGAGGGAATCTAACCATCTTTTGATTTCCATGAGCACTTCAATAGCACACACACACAATTGAGAGAGAGAATTTTTAACTCTCTTTTTCTCTGTGTACCTATTAGGAGAGGTCTTAGTATGATATAATAAAAAGGCAACCAGGGGCTGGAGAGCTGGCTGCTTTTCCAGAGGATCCAGGTTCAATTCCCAGCACCCACATGGCAGCTCACAACTGTCTGTAACTCCAAGATTTGACACCATCACACAGACATACATGCAGGCAAACACACCAATGCATATAAATGATTAAAAAAAAAAAAAAAAAAGCAACCAGCCATCTGTGGTCAGGAGAATCTGTATCAGAATTGACTTTGCCATGGCCTGATCATGTTCTTCCAACCTTCAGTTTGTTTAAGCTACCCAGTCTGTGGTATTTTATTATGGCACACTATAGCAGCATGTGATCATGTGTGCACGAAACTGTGATAGTTGTTTTGGAAATAAAAAAGAATGTGAATTAAAAACCAAGAAATTTCAAATACATTGAAATTTTTCTCTTGTATTTGAGGGCAATGAAAGGTATGTGTTTCTAAAAACAGATCCTACAGGAGCCTATATCATTTTATTTTTAGTGTGAAATAGAAAAATGTTATAAGAATAGATGCATAAGTTTCCATTCCATGGCTTTTTTTCCAGTTTTCATAGAAATGTGGAAGTCTCTGAAAACACCTGTTTCTTTTCAAAATCATAGCCTAAAGATGAATTTGGATGAGTTAGAAATACTTAGACATATGCTATGTTTGGTGTTTGCTATGAAAGCTGGCTTCTTCTCTTTGCTCTCCGAGATCTTCTCTCAAGACCAATAATGGAGAGAGAAGGCCATTAAACAGAAAGAATGACCCTGTCCACTTCCTTCACTACACAGTGCTGTAGTGAAATACCAGAAAATCCCATCAAGAACCAAAGCACTTCTTCCTTGATCAAGTCCATGTATACACAATACAGAAAGATTGAACATGTGTGGAAAATGACTGAAAAGTTAACTACATATCCTTCATTTCAGTATGTGTTTTAAAATACATGCCATGAAGATTTGTACTTATATCTTAATTAACCAGTTATATAAAAATGGCATGTCTCTAAGCTTAACCAAAAAGCCCAACACAAAGTACTTAGTTGTTTTTGTACTGCATGTGGAAGCCAGCCAGAACTTTGAAAACTCTTGAGGCATGGTTTAAGAATTTTCTTGCTGGAGATAATTCTGTGGATAAAAGCATTTGCCATATAAATGTGAAGACCCGAATTCAAACCTCCAGCACCTATGTGAAATCAGGCCCTGTAACCCAAGTCCTACAGCAGGGAGGGAAACAGAGATGTGAAGACTCCCTCAGAAACTACTGGAGCCCCAAGACCAGCTTGCCTTGTGTATGTTACAAGGGGAACCACAAGGGATTCCAGTCTCAAAACAAGCAGAAGGCAAAGGCTGACACTGGAAGGTGTCATCTGATCTTCACACCTATGCCATCTGGCATGCCACACACACACACATACACACACACACACACACACACACACACACACAGAGAGAGAGAGAGAGAGAGAGAGAGAGAGAGAGAGAGAGAGAGAGAGAGACTAAATGCATAAAATAACACTAAAAATAAGTTAGTACTAGTTGAGCATAATAGCCTATATAATTCCCAGCACTTGATAGACTGAGGCAGGAGGATTGCAAGCTAAAGGCTAGCCTGGGCTACACATAGCAAATTCCAGGCTAGACTATGCTACATGCAAAATGTTGTCTCAAAAAGAAAAGGGGTAAAAACAGAAGAGGCTGGAGGGAAGGGGAGAGAAAGAAAGACGTAGAAGAGAGACGCAAACAAAAGCAGAAAGGAATCAGACTCCTGCATCTCAGAGAAGTGGGCTTGTGCAGGACACGCAGAAAGAGGCTTTCTTCCATGCGTCCCCCAGTGTATTGCAGAGCTCGTCACTAGACCGTCTGGATAAACGAGCCTGAAGAAAGAGGCCAGTGACTCTGCTCTCAGGTGCTCCAGCTTTAGCTTTGGATGGAAAGGGAAACCTTCCCCGGCACTGGTTGGCTTTTCATCGTGAGAACATCTTGCTGCCTTGAGTATAACTCTGATGTTTAAAGAAACACTATTTTTTTTCTTTTTGGTACCACATGGTCTATAGATTCAAGCCAACTCCTTCATCTGGTGTTCAACTAGAGAACCATTCAATACTGAAGGAGAGCTGCCGGCACTGGGCTTTTGCGGAGGCTGCACGCCCACTCTCTTGTTTTACTAAGGCCTTTAAAAACAAAATTAACTGCTTTTCAAAGTAATACTATGAAATGTTTTTGTAATATCAGAAGATATGCCGTAGTGGGATGTGTTGTCCACTGCGTGAAGGTGTGTTGCTGTGATTGGTGTAATAAAAAGCTAAACAGCCAATAACGACGCAGGAGGATTAGGAGGGGTTTCCACCGAGGGGAAGAAAGAGGAAGGGGAGTCTAGGCACACAGGAGACACCAGGAGAAGCATGACCTGCAGGAGGAGAGGTAACAGCCGCAAGCCACGTGGCAGCATGTAGATTAATAAAAATGGATTGATTTAAGTTATTAGAGCTAGTTAAAAAACAAGCCTTAGCTAAGGGCATGCTTTGGCAATTTTTTTTTAACGCTTTCACAATTAATAAGAGGTCTCTGTGTCATTATTTGAGAGCTGGGGAGCTGGCAGAACAAAAAGAGACGCATTACTGTATGTCCTTCAAGCAATGTCTTCTTTCTTTTCTTCCTTAATTTAATTCAAACATCTAAATATCAGTATAATGCTTCATCTTATAAGCACATATTGAATTGTGAATTAAATGCACTGTACTTTATTATTAACTGCTTTGAAAGACAGGTGTTATTTTCTCCATGTTATAGATAAATAAAAGAGTCATTCAGCTTGTAAATTATAGTACTAAGTCTGGGTACCAGAAATGGGTTATCTCTTTTTGAAGCCAATGGGATCTATAGACACCCTACCACCACCACAAAACATTGCAGACTATTAGACATGCTATAGGTTACCCTCCGGAACATGACAGTATAACCCTATTGCTGAAGATGCCACATACTTAGTCATAGAACATGGAGATATCTAGCTGGTTCTCAACTGGAAGCTTCACTTCTACTGGACAACATTCATAGTGCTGAGAGGTATTATGTACACCACTGAAGAAGAAAAACAATTATTAATCTCACTCAGCTATAAATCTTGTGAACTGCAATAATAGCCTATATGGTAAGATATTCTTCTGCTGCAATAGTGGCATAAATATTATGATAGTAACCAACCACTTTTTGATTGGACTTAAGGCCTGCTCCATGAGATAGAACCTATAGCTGGCAATGTCAGTGAGGCCAAGAACTTGAGGCTTAGATAGGTCAGGGACCTTAAGGGGAACTTACTACTATTATTCTACTAAATGTATATAGCAATAAAATGAGTGTATAATGACATGTTGCTCTACCCTTATACTAATGTATCATCATCAGAGAAGCTTCATCTTGAAGTAGATTGCATTAACACAGAGATCCATAAATGGACAATGTGTAGACAGTGAGAGAGCTTGGAATGCTCAGTCCCAAATGGGACGTCTACATTATGATGTGGAATTAGGTCCTGGTACATTGCAAATATTTGTCCCTCCTACTGGTTTAATAAAATGCTGATTGGCCAGAAGGCAGAGAGGAAGTGTGGGTAGCCTAAGAAAAATCTGGGAAGAAGAAGAGTCAGAAAGAGATACCAGCAGACTCAGAGGAAAGAAGTTGAAATACTGCTCTGAGTAAAGGTGCTTTTACTTGATTAGCCACTGGACTAATCATGGGTTAGTTTAAGGATTACGAGTTAGCAATTTATATGACTGAGCCATTGGCCAATCAGCATGAATTTAATGTAAGCTTTGTGCGATTATTTGGGGGCTAAGTGACAGCAGGGCTGTGAGCAGGTAGGAACCTAGAGGCTAGGCTGGAAAGTCTGGGCCAGAAACTTCATACTACAACATTGCACCCTTCTCCTCAAGGGTCAGGAATCAATGGAGAAGAGGGGTCAGAAAAATTATAAAAGCCACAGGTGGGAGATGACTGTGAGCCAATGGTGGTTTTCAGGCACAACAGGGCAGATGCACATATGAACTCACAACAGGACAGCAAGCACAGTTATTTAAGTTTTTCATACTCAAGCCAGACAAAATTCCAGCATGGATGAGGGGAAGTGGGCAGGAAGTCCCACACCAACCCAAAGAGCTACTGGCATTTCATTGCTCGTGGATGAGGAAAAGTTAGGGACACTAGAGGGACACTCAGTTTATCACTCACACACGAAGGCCCATACCCAGGAGTAGTTGTCCATTAAAAACTGGACTCTAATTTGGTTTGTTTTAATTTGAACTAGTAGAGAGGTAAGGGGATGATCTGGGAGGAGTTTGGGGAGGGGAATGGATGTGACCAAAGTATATTGTTTGAAATTCTCAAAGAATCAATAAACTGCTATCATTTTTAAAGGCAAGCAGCTGAGTCATCTCTGGAGAGCAAGCTGGAAAACAGCTTCCCTCCATGGTCCTACCTCTGGTCCTGCTTGAGTACCTGCCCTAACCTCCCTTAGTGCTGTAATCATGACATAGGAGTCCAATAAGTCCATTCCTCCCCAAGTTGCTTTTGGTCAGTATTTTACCCCAGCAGTAAAGACTCAAACTAGATCCAGCCTATGGAATATAATTGGGTCACTGGGCGCCATATTGAGAAAAAAATGAATGTTGGTCTCACAAGATGAGTTGATTATCAAGAAAATGGTGTCTTATGGAGGAAAGTCACCATATGTGCTTTTGACTTTATGATGATTATCCTGAGATGTCAACTTCCCTCACTAAGGAATATCAGAAAATTTTAAAGCATTATTTCTGGGTACAACTGTGATAGTGGTATGCATGTGTGCCTGCGTGCATTTGTGTGTGTGGAGGGAGATTCAATAAAAGCTTCAGAAGTTTCAGAGATATTAGAGAGAATAAACACCACAGTCAGATTTCATCTAGCTGCCTTCCAGCTTCCTCAGCCTCACTTCCCTTGGCTTGGCTTCTCCTCCTGTGTTTCTATCCTGTCTTAAATACCCTTTTGTAAATTAAGGCGTGGCCCCACCACTGCCTGCTTGGGAGCCTGGAATTCCTTCTATAATCTAAAGTGACCTCAACGCAGTTGGGATTAAGGGTGTAGATCACGACTCTCAGGATACTCCCTGTGCTGGGATTAGAGGTTTGAATCACCATTCTCTGATTCTCCTAGACTGACTGTGGTTAGAGCTCTGGAACTTCCGGAGCTTTTATTAACTTCCCACATAGACTGTGGGTAGATTCCCTCTGATATCTCTGAACCTTCTGAAGCTTTTATTGAGTCCCCACATGTGTGTGTATGTTTGTGTGTATGTGTGTGTTGTACATTTGAACATGGGTGTGTGGAGGCAGGGGGTGGATGTTGGTTGTCTTCTACTATCCTTCACCTTGTTTTTGGAAACAGTTTCTCTCATTAAACCTGAGGCTCATTCACTGGCTAGACTAGTTGGCCTGCTAGCTTTCGGGATCCTCCTGTCTCCACGTCCCAGTTTTAAGATTACTGCATAGGCTTCTATGACCAACTCTTTAAAATGTAGGAGCCCAGGTCATCACGTGCATGTCGAAAGCACCTTACCCAGCCTTCCCCTGAGCCCCAACAGTGCTCTTTATTTGTTTTCTCTTGGGTCTTACTATGTAATTCTAATTGGCCTAGAATTTACTGTAGAGACCAAACTGACCTTGAACTTACAGAGTTCTCTGCCTCTCAAATGCTGAGATTAGAGGTATATGCCACCACACCTGGCCCCAACAGTGTTTTTTTTTTAAAGAGATTGCTGGCTCAGCAAGTGGGGACATGGAGTCTAAGTTTATTCTACTTTCTTAAGGTAAAATTCAAATGCATTTGAAAAATGCAAGAGCAGGTCAATTAATCAAGGCCAAAACCTTCAGTCACATGATCCCAGCTTCAGAACAGAAGGCTAAACAGAAACATAATCTAAAACTTTCTGATTTTTCTTTGTGTGTGCTTGGCAACATTGCTTCTTCAGCCTTGATAATCTTGAGATCTGTTTCACCTTGAACTAGGACTCTTCATCCCAGAACAAGTAAAAAGGGTTCAATTGCCAACAGTTGTTTCTCAATAAGCCAGCCATAAAAGAGAAATCATTGATAAGAAAAATAGTTGCATTATCAAAGGGAGGTTGCTGTAAGTTAAAAAAAAAAACCCAAAAAACATGATTTATGAGCCCCACACTGACCTCTGCTTCTCCCCCATTTTGTAGCTGTGAAGTAAAATGCCTTAGAAACGAGAAGCTTCCTGTAAATGGTTAATGATCCAAGTCTTGCTGTCATCCATGCCACTTTCAGGTTAGAGTTCCAGATGGTTTCTGTCCCCAGGTCTCTCACACCTGGACTAAGTGCTTCTTCCCAGCGAGAGCTGAATGGGAGATAAAGAAAAGAATTGTATTCTCCAGAGAAATAGAAGAGATGATAGATAGATAGATAGATAGATAGATAGATAGATAGATAGATAGATAGACGATAGACAGGTAAACAGACTTACTATAGAAATTAATTTATGCTCCTGGACAGGTCAAAATGTCTTGGGATTTGCTTTCTAAATGGCAGAGTCCCACGAAAGCCAGAGGTGTGAACTGCCCCTTGTCTGCAGGTGGAAGACTGGGCATTCCAGTGTCTGAGGGCAGAAGAAATTAGACATCCAGCTTAAGAAGATGACAAGGAAGATAGCAAGTTACTGCTTCTGCCTTCCTGTTGTTAAGACCCTCAATAATCAATGGCCCCTACCAATGGTAAGTGTGACTATCTTTACTTAGTTGGCTGACTCAAATACCAGTCTTTCAAAGAAGTGTCTTCACCGACATACCCAGAAGGAATGTTTTCTCAGTTATCTGCTAGTGCAGTCTATAATCGGACATTTTCGTCTGGATGTCGACTCCTCACTTATTTTTAATTACAAAAGTTCAGCCAATAGCTTAGGCATGTTTCTAACTAGCTCTTGTAACTTAAATTAACCCATTTCTATTAATTTATGTGCTATGTGTCATGCTTCTTTTGCATCTGGCTGGTGACTCTGCCTTCTTCTCCTTAGCATTCTTTCTACCCCCAAAATCCTGTCTAACTATTGGTCATTCACCTCTTTAATAAACCAACCACAGTGACATATCTTCACACAGTATAAAGGAAAATTCCATAACAACAGTCAAGTTAATTTACAGAAGTAACCATCACAAAGTCAAAAGTCACTTGGTCACATTTCCCTATCCCTTTGAGAATGGAGTCCTGAGAACTCTACAGTCCCTTCCTGGTTGATTAAGCACTGTGCATAAGGAAGCATGGCAAATGAACACAAGGTAACTCAGAGCCTGTGAGCCTAGAAGGTGCTAGGAGCCAAGAGCAAAGGGAACCATAATGGAAAACAACAAATGTTGTCAAGGATGTGGAAAAGCTGGATCCACTGCTGGTGGGAATGTGAAATGATGTAGATTGTTTTAGAAAATAATCTATCCATTCTACACAAGGTTGAATGTAGAGTTAGCCTTCAACCCAGCGTTTTACTGCTAGGAGGATGCTCAATGGAAGTATACCACCACACAAAGCTTACAAACAAATGCCATACAGGATTAGTCATAATCACCAGACGTGAAAACAACAGGGATCCAACCGTAGAATACCTGAGAGATGAAGAATAGATTCTTAGTGCTAAGGAAGAGTGATATGATCATTCACGCCATAGCATAGATGGCTCCTGCAAACCTTACACTAAATGAAAGAAGCCAGTCATAAAGGACCATAGATTACAGGATTCCACAAATCTGAATGGTCCATAAATATATCTATCAAGATAGACAGTAGACCAATAACTTCCAGAGGCCCATTATTTCAGAGGGTGAAGTATGTGTGTTCACTTGGCTGGCTGAGGCAGGACACCACAAAGGCAGGTCATGTGTGGCAGAAGAGCTTTTTTTTTTTTTTTAAGATTTATTTTTAATTTCTCTCTCTCTCTCTCTCTCTCTCTCTCTCTCTCTCTCTCTCTCTCTCTCTCTCTCTCTCTCTCTCTCTCTCTGTGTGTGTGTGTGTGTGTGAATGCAAGTACTCATGGAGGCCAGAGGTGACTGATCTCCCTAGAGCTGGAGTTCTAGGGAGTGGTGAGTTACCCCTGTAAGTGCTGGAAATGGACCTCAGGTTCTCTGTAAGGGCTATACATGCGTTTAACCACTGAGACAGTCCTACAAAGTAGTATCTTCATGGTGGAAAGAAAGCTGTAAAACAGAATTCCTATGCTCAACTGGCTTTCCTTCTTTCCCCTTGATCTGTCTTGGTCCAGTCAAGTTGACAATGAAAATGAACTGTAACAGTGACACCGGGACCAGCCCCTTCTGGGAAGTGGGATTCCTCTCACGGTTAACTCTATCCGAGGTCTTCCTGGTAGAGTGCTAACAGCCTTCCTTAGGATACACCCACCTTTCTACCTCCTTCACTTGGGGCTAGAATTTCACTGTGAACTTAAGTCTCCATCCCTCCCAGGTTACACTCACAGGTATTTCCTCTAATAGTAGCTAATAATATCCACACTCAACTATAATGCTATACTGTGGGGATATGTTTCAAATATAATAAAAGCAGACTAAGATAGCAGAGGACAGATCCACCTCTTCCAGTCTTTGGTTTTTTGCTTTTTTTTTTTTTTTTTTTTTTTTTTTTTTTTTTTTTTTTTTTTTTTTTTTTTTTTTTTTTTGAGACAGAGTTTTCTGTGTAACAGTCTGGCTATCCTGGAACTTGCTTTGAAGACCAGGCTGGCTTTGAACTCACAGAGATTCTCTTGCCTCTGCTTCCCAAATGCTGGGACTAACAGTGTGAGCCATGGCTTCTTCTGCCTGCTCTGTCTTTCTATGCCTGCCTTAAATACTTTCTTGCTCAATTAAGGCGTGGCACCACCACTGCCCACCTGGGAGTCTGGAACTCCTTCTGTAAATTAAAATGACCTTGAACTCAGATTGGATTAAGGGCATAGGTCACCACTCCCCGATATTCCCAGTGCTGGGATTAAAGCTGTGAGTTACCACTGTCTGATCCTCCTAGACTGACTGTGAGTACTGTGAGCAGATCCCTCTGTATCTTAGACTGTTTTTATTATATTTGAATCATATCCACACACTATACCATATATGCTCTATGGTTGTATGGTGTGTGTGAGAGAGTGTGTGTGTGTGCAATGTAACCTAATAAAAATTCAATGAAGATTCCTTGGAGATACACACCTAGAAGGCAAGCTGTTGATTCATGGGTAGAGATAGATGCCCTGGACTAGCCATTCCCATTAGTATCCATTATTCTCATATGTGGAGAGAACCCCTGCCTCTCTGCCACTCAGGGCATTATCTGTAATTTCATGTTTAGGAAACATAGAATGACACCATTTTTTTCACTGATTACTAAAATTATCTTCAATACTTATTGATCTGTGGAGTTTTTCCTGCCAATTTCCTGTAAATAAACACTTTCTTTTTGTTGGGTTTTGTTTATTTTTGTTTTGTTTCTTTGTTGAGGCAGGGTCTCACTATTGTAGCTCTAGCTATCCTAGAAATCACTATGTAGATCAGGCTAGCCTTGAAATCACAAAGATCTGCTTAAATATACCTCCAAAATTCTGGGATTAAAGACATGTGCTACCACACCTGGCCCTTAGTTTTCCTATTTTTATATTTAAATTATGAAAGAAACTATGTTTACATACTTTTCAATTTAAAAACTCCTTGCAAATTCTAAATATTGAATCCTTATGGACCTTAGACATTGAAAACACTTCCCAATTTACTATCTAGAAATTTTACCCATAATGCCTTGAGTTGAATTAAAGTTCTTAATTTTAATATAATTTAGGACTGGACAGTGTTTGTGCACTATGTCTTGGTTAAAAACTTGAATGATGGCCAGGCTCAGCCAGATTTTGCTTAAGATTTACAATGTCTGATTTATTATATTATATAGTCATATACTAGGTAACATTTTTGTATTTTTGAGTTTATGAACTCACGCATGTGCCTGTGTATGTATGTCTATGTGTAGGCCAGATCTCAACACTCACAGTCCTGCCTCCTTTTTTTGAGTGCTACAATTACAGGTATGAGCTACCATGCTTTACCACAGTAAACCATTTTGATATTTGTAGGGAGTGAATAAAACCCAGAGTGAATATGTATTATTGACATGAACATGGTCATGTCATGGACCCCAGTGCATCAGACCAATAGAAATGGCAAACTCTCCCCCAAGTCAGGCCCAGCAGAGTACCAAAGTATTGCCCTGGTTGGAGTAATGATTGACCTTCAGCTAAAAACAGTGTCTGTAGGAACTTTCAGTTCAGCTTCTTCCTGGATGACTACAACCTGGAAGTGCTCTCTACAGAGGCCTCCTACATATGTCATCTACCTTCAAGTATCTGAGTTTCCAGACTGCTGGTGGTGTGTAGCCTTCAAGGTCATGACCCATCTGGTCCCAGCTTTTCTGGTGTGTGTCTATTGTCTCTTCATTTCCAGTCAGATTATTCCCTAGGCACTCCACGTGAAAGCAGATATTATGTTGGAATCTGTCTTTTCACGGTGGACTTGCATTTCCCCCAACATGGAAATTACTTTAACTATTTCTGGTTATTCAGGGATGGGCCAGTTCCTTAAATGCAGCAAATGCCTGCCCCTTCCCAAAGCCAAAGCATATATCACGAAGCTAAACAGAAAACAGTACATACAAGGAGCCCTTCGAATCTCCCTGTTCAGTTTTACCATTCACATTATTGTAGTATAAAGTTTCTGGCCCCGACTAGCCCCGAGATTCAGACCCACCCACAGCTGCTTAGCTCTGTATAACCCTGAGGTCTGGACCAGCAGTCCCAGAGTCCCAAAGAAACACACAGAAGCTTACATTAATTTCATGCTCATCGGCCTATGGCCCAGGCATATAATTTGCTAACTCTTAACTCTTAAACTAACCCATGATTAGCCAAATGGCTGCTTAGTACCTTTTCTCAGAGCAGCATTTCCACTTCTTTCCTCTGTGTCTGCTGGTGCCTCTCTCTACTCTTCCTCTTCCCAGAGTTTTCTTAGTCTAGTAGCCCAACCCACACTTCCTGTCTGCCTTCTGGCCAATCAGCACTTTATTAAACCAATAGGAAGGACAAATATTTACAATGTACCAGAATATAATCTCACAGCATATTGTTGATATAAATTGTGTGGTTTCATAGATGTGGTAGTGCAAACCTGTAATCCCAATATTTAGAGGCTGGGGTAAGAAAATTGCCACAAGGACAGCCTGGGCTACCTAGGAAACTTATTTCCAATCTGAGCTACCCCATAAGACCTTGTATGAAAAAAAAATTAAATAAATTGTATGAGTTAATCTGATATCCATATTTTATATTCAATTATCTAAATATCTTGAAGACTATATCTTCTTTAGGAAGAACACAGCAAGTTTGCATGATTTTAACTTTTCAGATCAAAAATGGAGGTAATCTGAGAGACCCCAGCCATCTGAAGCAATTGAGACAGGTAAATAAAAAGGATCACTACATACACAAAGAGACGTGCATCTTCTCCCAACCTAAACTTACACATTATGTATTTTATTCATTTTTCTGTAGGGCATAGGCCTTTTTCTTGATAAAAACCAGCTCACTGAACTTTGCATCTTTGTATTATCTAATTGGCATCAGTTTCCTGTTTGAAGCCTTTAAAGTGTACCAAGAATTTACATTCTCTGAGAATTCTGATTTTTTCTCTGCCTCTTTAAAGACTCTCTTAGTCATATTTAGCTTGTCAAATAATTGCTTATCATATTTTCCCTAAGTATTCAACTTAATTTTCTTAGTAACAGCCCTTCAGGCTTAGACCTGCTCAGCTTATATATTCTGTAACTAATTGAAATCATCATAATAGACACAAGGAGACATCCTTTACTTGAGGTCTAGGGGGGAAATACGTATATTTAGCATATAACTCTGTGTGTGCTCCTTGGAGCAGAAGCATACAGGGAAATCATAGTTCTTGGATGGAAATGGTCTACATGTTCTTGAAAATGGTGCCTGTGGATTTGAAGGACATGTAGAGCCTTTCGGGTCTGATTAGTGGGTTGGGGGGGGCACTTCCATGTTTCTTTTATCTTCATTTTGGCTGCTTTCCCCTGGGTATGGCCTGGTGCTTAGTAAATACCTGGTTGCTTCTTAATACTAAATCAGCAGTTCTCAACCTTGGGTCACCTGTGCCTGCCTACCTCCAGGGAACATTTAAAAATGTCTCAACATTTTAGATTGTCACAATTAGAGAGGTGGAAATAGTCTCCAGTGATAATAGATTCTTAATACTCTCCAGGGTCCAAGAAGTCTTCTGTGTAAAATGCCATCAATGCCTGGTGGAGACCCCACACTAGAGTGTGTGTCATCAGAAAGTAGGACCCCTACAGCAGCCCTAGCACAGCTCCATAAATCTACCCTGGGTCATGAGTATAGACAGCTAAGTGGGTAGGAGGTCTGAGATGAGGAAGTGGACATATTCAGGGTCCAGTGTGAGCCTTCAAAGGCATGCCAACAGACCCCTTCCCAGAAAAGGTATCCAGACCACCTCAGGTCTGAACCTGGCTCCTTTCACAGCTGACCACACAGCTGGCTTGATCTTAGTCTTGTGTGCACAGCTCTTGCTGTTAGATTTTCTTTTCTTTCCTTTTTTAAAATCTATCTTGGGATAGACATGCAATTAAGCATTGGTTCATTGTTCCGATGAGCCTGGCCCTTCCTACTAACTGTAAGTGTTCAGCTCCTGCCCGCCATGCCCAGCAAGGAGACTTCCTGGCTCACGAAGACTAAACAAAAGGAGGAGAGAGATGCTCAAGAAGAGGAGTGTTCCTGTGGGATAGAACAAGGCCCAAGTGAACCAGAGAGGAGACCGAGGCCCAGCACTGCCTCCTCTCTGGTCTGCTTATCACTAATATCTTGGGTAAATCCCATGCTTATCTTTTGGGACTCTCCATTTTTTCATCCATAAAGTGAAACAATGATGCTTTTCAATCTATTTCACAGAGCAGTTCGCAATAAAAGATAAGAAAAAGGTGATTTTTTTTTTTCAGGAAGGTTTACAAAGAGCCAAAGATACATGTCCTTGGTAATAATGCCAAAAAAACAACGTTCTCACATCCCTATCTATGACATCCGTATAAAGGGCTTTATTGTTTCTTCTTTACAACCTTGCAAGGCAAGCAGGCAGGCAGGCAGAGATATGTTCCTTTTCATAGATGGGAAGGGCAAGGCCCTGGAAGGTTAGTATTCCATAGTTCAGATACCTATTATATTCCAGGGAACCTGGGCCAGGACAGAACATCCCCTCACCCACCCACATATACCACCACCCCTTGAATATCCTCTGAGAATATCAGATAATTTATATAAAATAACATAATCACATCAGGAGAGAGGTTAGCATACAAGAAAACAGCACAATCTGTACCCTAAAGACATCTTTATGAGAAAGTTCCAGAATGTAAAATAAAAGAATAGGGAAACCAGAGAGCATTTTGTTTCCCTCACTTTCGGACACTTTATTGTTGGAGAGAATTCACATGGGGCCCTGAAATTTCCCTGCTCGCTAAAATTTTGACTCTTCTCTCTGTGGCCGTAACTTTTAATTCACTCATGCCGGTTGCCTGTGTCACTCTGTGGGATGCAGCTAGGCCTAGCAACACTTGCAGACTGGAAGAAAGGGGAGGAGCAAGGAGACTTGGAAATATCCTTGTCCCTGGGGCAAAACAAGGGGAGGGGCAAACTGCCGCAGCTAATTCTGGGTTTGTGGATTCTGGTTTGTGCCTGGTGAGGGGCAATCCTCACTGCAGAGGTCTGAGAGGAAAGGACTGGTGAGCGCTAATATGGAGCCAAATTCCACGTTTGTCCCTGGCAAAGTCACAAGTCTGTGGGCAGTGGTGATGCATAGTTATGAGTCCTTAGAGGAGACTCCTGTGCTAAGAAGAGATGGAAACACTGGCCACGCTATTGGGAATAGGCACAGAGATGGAAACCCAGATACAAGATGTAAAGCATTGTCCGAGCAGTGAGTTGGGGGTTGGGGGGGGAGGGGCTTCTGTGACAGACAAAAGGAAGATGCTCTGTAAGGGTCGGCTGTGGCGAGGCTGTGGGGACCTTGATTGCCTCTGATGCCCAGTGTGTGGGCTCCGTGGTTCTCTGGAAACAGCTGCCCCTGGAGCAGCCTCACATACAGGCTACAGATCTGTGATTAGAGAAAGGGAGTTCTGGGAAACTCCCTCGATTAAGATCTTCAGTATCTGGAGTGTTTTCTGAAGCTGATCTTGGGTTAACTTTTGCTTCTTGGTGCTTTTGGATGTCTCACCAACCCACACAGGATTTTCCCTGAGCATCTTTGTCCGTGGCCAAGGTTGTTGGCAATATTTCAGACGTAGAATGGATTTAGGATATCATAATCCTAGATATTGGAACTTAAAGGATCTAACAATCAATCAACTGCCTGTATTATTTTAGTGGTATAAGTCAGGCCCAGAATGGTAAAGTGATTTTCTTCAATATCGTATATCTGAAAAATAGCTCAGCCAACTATGAAAACCATGGAAGAGTTCAGAACCATTAGTGCAAACATTCAAATTAATCAGTGAACATAATTATTATTATTTTTTCCCAGAAAAAGAGCAACCATTTTAGGGAATTGGTCAGAGGCTTTGGTCAAACAAACAAACAAACAAACAAACAAAAAACCAAAAACAAAAAAAGAAAGAAAGAAAAAAAGAAAGAAAGAAAGAAGGTAAGAAGGAAGGAAAGAAAGAAAGAAAGAAAGAAAGAAAGAAAGAAAGAAAGAAAGAAAGAAAGAAAGAAAGAAAGAAAGAAAGAAAGAAAGAAAGAAAGAAAGAAAGAAAGAAAGAAAGAAAGAAAGAAAGAAAGAAATGTAGGATTTCTGTGTAAAGTGTGAAGGAAACAGACTACAAGTTTGTGACATGGGCTGTCACTTTCCCTTTTCTGGTAAGCCCCGTTGCCATCCAAAGTCTGACTTATACCCTATGATGCTTCACCTTGATGTGACAGAAACCAAATTCACCTACGGGACGAGCCTGTGGACCTGTCTGTGAGGGGATATCTAGATTAAGTTAAGTAGACATTTTTTCTAATCTAGAAAAAGTGAGTGTCTGCTTTCTGACTGCAGAGGCAGATGTGGCAGCTGCCTGGGCTCCTGCTGCCTCAACTTCCTCACTATGATGAGTGGAACCTACCAACTGTGAGCCAAAGTAAAGCCCTTCCTAAAGCCCCTGTTGTCAGATATTTTGCTGCGACCATGAGAAAAGTGAATATTGCATCTTTAGGCTAAAAAAGCAGGAGAGATATGAGTGCTAATCGGGGAAGGGTCCTTAGAAACCAGTGCTGCATGCCAGCTTGCTGCCTGGTGCTTCCTCTTTGAAGACTCTGAGAGAGCTGTATGCTGACCAGGACCAAATCAGGTAGGATTCCAACTGGAGACAGAAGGAAACCGACACCCATCCCATGCCCACCCCTGCCACCCAGGGACCGTTAGAATATTTTTTCTTGAAGAAACAGCAAAGGGACACGAATATGGCTATGAACTGGCTATTCCTGTTCAAGGTCCAAGACAATTCAACCTTGAACTAGCAACCCCTCATTCCTTAGGTAAAGCCCCAAATGAAAGCCACAGCTTCTGTTTGAAGGCTAAATTCAGTCTGGTAATTCGTAGAAAAAGTTCTATGATGAATCTGTTTGGCTTTTGGCTGCTAGGAACTAGATTGCTGTTGCAAGTCAACAAATGATGTATCTTTCCTAACAAGTGTGACCCTTGCCATGCAGGCACAAAAACACGCCAGGAGAAAAGACAGGTGAAGCCTAATCTTCTCACTGTCCTTGGTACATGAGCAAGGAGAAGGGGACACAAAAAGGTGTGCTTTATCTTTCAAATTTTCTTTTCTTTTCTTCCTTCCTTTCTTTCTTCTTTTATTTTTTGGATACTCTTGATGATGAGGGAAGCTTATGAAATTCCATCCCATGAAACATTTAAAGCAACTGTCTTTAGACTTTATTATCCACCCAAAGAGCTTAAACCAAAATCACATGTTGCCAACCAAAATATTTTGAAAATATTTATGTGTGACTCTGACTCTTCAAAAATGTTTATGGAAGTATATTCTTAGCCGCTCTATTTTCAAAGATATCTCCTGCATATGCCAGCAATTGAGCACACAACCTGTTTGTTATCTGTGCCCTCAACTGCTCAGAATGCTCCTCATCTTTAAAGCCAGCTGTTGAAGGCATTCATCAAAAGATCGCTCATCATGCAAATAGGGAGCATTTGACAGTGCTACACATCCATTCTTGGGTAGGTCTAGTTAATAGACTCAATACAACCTATATTGAAGGCAGAAGATAAGCTCTGTGTGTGCTCTGTATGATTGCATAATATCAGTGAGACCAGAGAAGTGTCACCAGCACAGCAGGGGACCACTCTTGAAATTTAAAATGTGGACTACTTCCTTGTTTGCCCTGTGATGAAAAATGAATACATCTACCAGTCAAACCAAGAGGTGGAAACTTTAAAGGGAAACCTACAAGATATACAGCAACTTATAAGGTTATTCTAAACAGATGATTCAGATTTTCATCTAACTCTGGTGTCTTCTGGTTGACATCATAGAAGCTGAAGGAAGTTTTCTGCTAAGCAAATGATGATTCATGCAAATTTGGGCTAGGAGGTAGAAGAACCTCTTTTCTACAATGGTTTCCACAGAACCTTAAATGCAATTCTCAGCTCAATCTCTGTCACAGCATTTAACCACATCCTGCCCAGCTGACCTCAGACACAGGAGAGTAAGCCTGTGTACCCCAAGAGCTGTCTAAGAAATTTAGCTATAAGTGCTCCCAAGAAACATTTTATGCTAAGTGTGCTGGCTAATTTTATATAAACTTGACAAAGTCTCAAGTCAACTGGAAGCAGGAAATGCCAACTGAGAAAAATGCAACCCATATAGAGCATTTTCTTAATTAGTGATTGACATGGGAGGGCCCAGCCCATTGTGGGTGGGACCATTCTTAGGCTGATGGTCCTGGGTTCTATTAGAAAGCAGATTGAGCAAGCTAGTAAGTGGCACCACTCCATGATCTCTGCATTGGTCCTGCCTCCAGGACTTGCCTTCTTTGAGTTTCCATTCTGATTTCCTTTAGTGCTAGACTATAAATGTGGAAGCATAAACCAATTAAACCCTTTCTTCCCCGACTTGCTTTAGGTCCTGGTGTTTTATCATAGCGATAGTAACCCAAACTAAGACAGTGAGAGACGGTAACTCTATGCCAAGAACCCCAAAGTTTCAGTTTCCAGTGATACAATGATAAAAGTTAGCAATAGGAGGAACCTACAACTGTTGTTTCCGACATAGTGTCAAACTTCCCTATAAATATTTATGTTTGTACTCCTAGATTAGGGCTGAGCTTAGCTTTGCTGGAGGAGCTTCTGTCTGCACAGTTAATGCAGACTCGAAACTGGCTCTGAGTGGGATGTCTGTATTACCTATACCCTATGGCTCAAAAAACATCACATGAGAAGGGGCAGGAAGAAAGAAGAGGCAGCCAGTAAGAAGGAGTGCAAAGCCATCTTGGGGACGTGATTGGCTGCACCCATGATCTCACAACAGCTGTGGGTACTTACTAAGTCTTGCCCAAATGGAGCCTTTCAACATTTCATGCTGAATAGGGAGAGACTTATGAGGCCCCTCCTCCTTTGGGAGCTACAGGTAGTTCGTGGTAGCTGAAAGTGAAGGAATTGTTTTCTTCTGTGGCGAAGCCACTGCTAAATTGAATGTTCTCCAATATACAAACCCCAACCATATTCATGCAATCAACCCTGATTAAACGTAGTGGGCTATCCATGCAAAAAGATGTCACAGTAGGAGGTGGACTTGTTGGGAAGGGATTCAATGGGAGTCAAAAAGAGAATAAAAGGAAAAATAATAGAGATCAAAAAACATGACAGACATGTACAAAATTGTCAAGGAATTTAAAAACAAATTTTTTAAAACGTTGGCAAGTTCACCCACCCTTATAACTCTAGCTCTAAGGAATCTGATGCCCCTCTGGCTTCTTCGGACATTGTGCTCGTGTGTATGTGCGTCTGTACGTGCACTGGAACACCAGCGTTCATCTCTCTCTGAGTCCTAAGCAGGGACCAGATGTGACAGACGCTCACCCCCTTCTTGCCTTGGCTTCCTTGCCAGGATGAACTGTGTCCATTGGAACTCTGAGCCCAAATAAGCCTTCCTTCTTTACATTCTCTTTGTTGGGTATCTGGTCATAGCAACAGGACTGGAAATAATACTAGCATGTGGTTACTCTTGTAGGGAAGATATATCTGCATCTATGCAGTCTAAAAGGATACACATTTTTACTTTCTTCTTTTCAGTTTTTCTAGAAGTGTATAATGACTTGCATAACTTACTTTTTTAATAGCACATAAGATATGTCTATACAATAATGTCTTTTACCTTATAGAAGCCTGTTTTGAATTTGCCTATATAAAATGTCCACTAAGAACAGTGTCTCAAAAGTATTATATCATCATTTCAAAATTTATTATAATCTAAACTTAGTCTTCTCACCACATAAATCTTTCTATTACTTCTTAGGACTGATAACCTTTTAAAGTACATTTGAATTCTCTCATCCTGAGGTTTGACATAGAACATGTTTATATTTTAAAGTAAAATTTTAGTTTTTAAAATATGAAACCAAAACTACTACTAGGTAGAAATTTGCTATGGACAGCTGCTATTTTCTTTTTGTTTGGAAGTCACGAAGGCTAGTGAATGAAGCAAACAAATACCAACAATAACAAAAGCCTGATAGCTTGATAACTTATGACTGTAAAAGTTGGGGTTGATAAATTGCCAGGACACAGTGTGATCAGGTCTCTAAACAGTGATCCAGGAACAATGGCCCTTCGGCTTATCAACTTCACTATGTTAGGCCAGCATATAAAGAACTAGACAAATTGGAGAATTTCATTGAAGGGGTTTTTAAAAACAACCCTGGAAATAATTCTAAACACTCATGGCTAGTTACATTGGTCAGAAATTAGTCAATGACCCTGTCTTCCAGAAGTGAAGGCTAAAGAGCATTTAGTGATGCTCTTTATCTATAAGGATGAAGAAAATAATTTGAAACAGCTAGGAAGCTGCATCCATGATAGTATTGCTGATAAGGTACAGACTCAACATAGTAATAGGGGTGGAGAGGGTGATCTGCCCAGAATTAGAAAATAAGGATATGAAACTTAAGTGCAAACTAAAAAATAAAAGGAAACTTAATCTAGTTAAAACCAACCTAAATAGATAGGAAATATACCTAATTCTTACTCATTTGAACAGTGGATGGGGAGAAATAAATGGCTCAGTGGTAAATTCACCTTCTGTTCTTCGGAGGACCCACGTTCTGATCTCAGCACCTATATCAGGTGTCTCATGTCCACCTATAATTTCAGCCCTGGGGGATCTGGAAACCTCTTCCGACCTTTGAGGGTATCTACATACATAAACAAAAATAAATCTTAAAAAGGAGAAGAAAGGAGGGATGGAGGTAGGAAGGAAGAAGGAGGCGGTAATGATGACAATGGCCTTCTTGGGATGCTCTGCAGTCCACAACTTGATTTTTTCCAAGTATCCAACTCATTATCTCCTTGCTTAAATGAAATCACTTCACTACCCACCACAACCAATACAGGCGGACTAAATGCAGGTGAATGGAAGGCCGACAGTGTCCAGGCTGAACTGGGACAGCTTTGGTCCTATCTTCAGAAAGTTGGCTTGTTAGGCAGTGGTGGCACATGGGAGGCAGAGGCAGGCGCATCTCTGAGTTCAAAGCCAGCCCTATCTATGGAGTGAGTTCCAGGACAGCCAGGGCTCCACAGAGAAGCAAAAAGAAAAAGAAAAATGAAAAAAGGAATAGAAAGAATCTTGATTATATCTACAGGTCAGCGAAACATGGATGTAGTCAAAGCTATTAACTTGGGACCAACAGAGTGAAGGAAACGTACTAAAGAGTGAATAAGTGATCAGTAGGAAGATTCTCTTCTGAAAGTTTAGTAAAAGGAGGAAGTGAGGGTCAGGATTTAGATTTGGTGGCTTATTCATCGCTATTGAGGAAAACATCAGACCACATTTTTATCTTAGTCTTTACTGAATGCCAAAGCTTCCTATCATTTATTTCACAAGGAAGGCTATAAAATAGGTTCTATGACAAAAAATTAGGGTCATTTCAGCAGATGAAGAAACTAGCAGTCAGGGATTATAAGTGACCTGCTGAAGTTTTAAGCATGGAAAGTCAGAGTTTGACACCAGAACCTGCAAGCCAGCCAGCTTAATGCAGCCTGTACCATATTAATAGGAAGGATCCCAAGATATACACTGAAAATATGATCCTAAGATCCCCAAGTTCTAGAGCATACAGAAAAACACTTTGTGATCAATAAGCATTCCCAGTCAGTGAGAGACTTTCCCTGGCTTCCAAGTGGGCTGAGTCTCAATCTAGGTACTCAAGTTAAGTTTGCCTCATAGATTTCCATTTCATTGCCAAGATCTTTTCTGCATGCAAGAATTGGTTAATTCTGGGTCAGTCATTTGTCTATTAACACATCTGAATATTCATCAACAGAGGCTGCTTTAGTGTTCCCAAACTGTGCTTCATGAATAATTCATATGTTTGACAGCAACCTATGTTATTCAATTTATTTAAAGACTACAATCAATATAGCATGCTGCTCTAAAGCGTAACAACCATGCCTTTGAGTGTAGTGTGCTTTGAATTTTCTTTCCAGCTATTTTTCCATCACATTGAACCACAAATATAAGGTAATTACTAATAATTCTATCTCCATTTTGCATATCACCACAATCAACATATTGATTGCTTTTTGATTATAATAAATGGTTGGTTAAATTGAGGGTTTGTGATTAAGAATGTTAAGCTCTAATAGTTATTTAATTCAGCAGCACCAATTTAAGTTCTACATGGTAATTTCATAAAAAGCTATTGAGAATCAGAGTAGTTATTTGAATAAAGTTATAAAGATAATCCAGTTTCCCCCAGGAGAATCTGACACTTAAGTTAATTACTCCAAGTAGGGTTTGGTATACCTCTTGGAGCATACAAAAAATAAAAAATCCCCAGCATCATACTCATTTTGGTATGTAAATACAGTAACACTTAGGAAATCCTCCTGTTAATTTTTATCCTATGATTTAAAGAAACAGGTATCAGAAAAAGGTTACATAAAGATATTGACACAGAAAATGTAGATAGAGGAAGGATATAAACTATCTGGTTAATCACACAAATGATGGTCACAGAGATGGCTCAGTGTATAAAGTCACTTGGTAGCAAGTGTAATAACCTGAGTCTGGTCCCTGGAAACCACATAGTGAAAAGAGAAAACCAACTCCTCTAAAGTTTCCCTGACCTTCAAATGAGTGATATGGTATGATACCCTTGTACATGTGTGTGCACAAATGTGTGTGCACATACCATACATACACACACATTACACAAACAAATAAATGTTTTTTTAAAGACACAAACAATGACAAAATAGTCATTTGGAAGACATTAACTAAGATTTTGTTTAACAGGGAGAAGCACATTTCAAAAGAATGAAAATGTTTATATTTTAGAATCCCTTAAGAATAAACAGAGATGTCTTTGTGAAAATCCAGATCTGTGACTGACAAAGGCTATCCCAAAAAAGAATGATCATTGTTAGGAAATTCTCACTGAAATTGTCCTGGGTGCATTCCATCTCGTTTCGTATAATTCTTTCTAAATGGCCATCTCTCAACACCTTCCTCATTTTTCATTCGAGAAGTGAATCTTCCCACGAGATCTGTGCCTTTCCCCCTCGACCTACCAGAGGCAGCTGAAGTTGTATTGAAGCTACTGTTGGATTTTCTTCTCAAGATCTTAACTGTTTACTAATGAAATTAGTCTGAAGTCATGATACACAACAAACTTACCATTGTAAATAGAGTTTTTCTGTGTCCTGGCAGCCACTTCCACATAACCATTCAGAGACTTATTATTATTCATAAGTGATCAGCCAATAGCTCAGGCTTGTTACTAGCTAATTCTTACATTTTAAATTAATCCCTGTTTCTTACCTCTGCCATATGGTAGCACCTTCTTTCATCTTGCTTCTTTCTGTGTCTGCTCTTGACTCCTGAGACTCTGCCCTTCCTCTTTCCACTATTTTCCACTATTTCCACTATTTTCTCTGGCTCAAAAATCCTGCCTAGCTATGGGAACATCAGCTCTTTATTAGCCAGTGAGAGTAATACACATTCATATTGAACAAAAAGATTGTTTCACAGCATTTACCTTTTTGTCTAATTAAAAAGGAAGTTTTTAACTTTAACATAGTAAAACTATATACAACAAAAACATTTATCAAGTAAGATACAGTTACAATAGCCAGTCTATTTGTATTTGGCAAAGCTAAAGAAAATATTCTATTATCTAACTTTGTGAGTCTAAAGTTTTATACCTAATTTACCTTTCATCAAAACAAAGAAAACCTGTAAGTTTAACTATTTGTCTTTAACTCCATCAAAGATCCTAGAAAAATGAAATGTTATCTAATGACTGCCTGGACAGTCACCCAAACTTCTTCTGTAATGTTGGGGCATCCATCTTTCCCCTACAGGCCCAGAATATCTGACAGAATTTTCTGTGAAGCAGGAATCTTGAAGAACTGTCTCACCTTGTCTTAACAAAGTTTAATAGTCTCTTTTGTACCCTGCATGTCCAATTTGGACAGCAAACTGTCAGCAGTTGAGGCAAGGGCAGTTTCTTGCCCAGTCAATAGTTTTGTCACAAAGATAGCAAACTTCATGGAGTTTGCTTTATGCCTATTATCTTCTTTAAAGTAGCTCGGTGCTGCCAGGAGCAGACATGTCTCATTGTCATAAAAAAAAGTTTTATATTATTAAAACATCTTAAATGCCATATTCTGTAGATCTCAGAAGTATCTGAAAACCAACTATCTAAATATATCTGTTTATGACCTTGAAAACTTACCTAAAATAAATTTAATTATTAAAGATGACTACTAATCTATATTTCTTAATTATGAATTATATTTATTAATGAGCTACATAAACACAATACCCCAAACAAAAGTATAAATATATATATATACAGTATAACAAAATTAACTTTGCATCAATAAACCAAAATCCATACCAATTTAAAGTATTTTGATGTTAATAGCTCTTTTGTGGATTAAAATGAATTGATAATCTATTCTTTTTTCCTATCATAACCTCCTTTTTTCCTTTAGAGAGAGATCTTTGAATTTAACTCTTTAGTTTAGCATTTTCTGATTATTCCCAATAACAACATGTAACCAACCCCTCCTTAAATGATGACAAACATTCACAACCCATCATTTGGGAATGTGGGCATCATTCTTTAGACTATGCTCTGTTGTCTGTGAGCACTGGTATTTTGGGGAGAACCTTGAGAAAATCAGGATAATTGTTACATTTTGACTGAAGTATTTTTATGAGGCTGAATCATCTCAGCCAGTTTCCTTGAAGTTGTTTGTATGCTGGATCACCGGGGCCATCCAATTTTATGGTATCTTGTTCCCTTGCTCTGAAAATACATGAACTTTTAAAGTTAACATACATCCAGCATTAATACAAGGAGAGATTGTGCACTGTACACAAGTGATAAATGATTTCTTTTTGTTTTATGTCTGAGCAGGTAAAATGTCTTATGGTTATTCTAGGTTTGTTTTTCTATGTTTATAGTCAAGATTTTCAGAGGATCTTCCCCAAATAAACCTGACCCATATCAACCTGGCACAAATCCACAGCTTCTCCTTTCCTGTGGAAATTAAAGCATAACTTCTTCTCCAAAGTAACATATCTTTTGACTTAAATTTTGAAGTCAAGACATTTTAAAAATATATAGATTGGTTTAATCCAGCAGTTTTAGCTTAGATTGGTTTAATCCAGCAGTTTTAGCTCCTGTTGTTTCTTCATTAGCAATCAGAAAATCTAAATACAACACAATAATATACGGAATCCAGACTCTCTATGTATTTACCATCTTAATGTGGCTTATTATATTTTTATTGCTTTATTACTTCTTAAAGGACTTTATTTTATTTTACTTTTTTCCAATCTTGATGTGCTTTTATTGAGCATCTGTATTGTTTTTTGATTACATGAGACAAATCTTAAGCTGCTATGTTACTGGATGGAACTGCTCATCTTAGTAAATAGTGCCAGCACTTGGCAGTTGGCTCTTCTCCCCTTGGTTTCCTGAGAGCTTGGCCTCATGGTAGTGGTACCAGTGGGAACCATGTTTGCAGCCCAAGCTCTGGGAAATTGTTGGGTTCACACTGCTACTGAGTAGCACACTGCCTGATGCTCATAAACCCCATTTAAGTGTTCAGTAGCAGGGCCTCTTAAAAGAGCTACACCCATGTTAGCCAATAACGTATAACCAAGGAAACCAACTCTTTAAAAAGCTGTGCCTCTATTTGGTACAAGCAAACAGAGTTTACCCAAGAAAGGTCAGTTATCAATAAACTGTGTTTGGCTCTGTTTTTGTGCATTTGGAACCTTTTATTCTTTTAAGCTTTTTCAGGTTTTATACAGACTTATATTGTCCAACTGTGGGTGCCATATACAAGTTGAGTTTCTCTGTGTCCCAGAAGCTGCTCCCAAATAACCATTCAGAGACTCATTATTAATTATAAGTGCTCAGCCAACAAGCTCTTATATTTTAAATTAACCCATATTTCTTATTCTGTGTGGTGGTTCCTTCTTTCAAAGTGGCACACTCATACATACTATTTCTTGTTTTCCTTTCAAAACCACTATTAAAATGGATAAACTCGTGATTCATATTGTCTTAAAATAGAGAAATTGTGGTACATTCATTGCTCATGGGCTCACCCAGCTTGGAGTTCCCTTGGAGGGGTTCCTGACCTCGTACAGAAATCCAAGTCACTCCTCTGCATAACACTACTCTCCTGGTTACTATTGCTGTGAAGAAACACCATGACCAAGGCAACTTATTAAAGAAAGAGTTTATTTCCGTCTTGTTTATGGCCTCAGAAAGTTAGTCCATGACCATCATGGCAAGGAGCATGGCAGCAGGCAGGCAGGCACAGTGCTGGGGCAGTATCTGAGAGCTTAGTTGTTGAAACAACAGCTATGAGGCAGAGAGAGAGAGAGAGAGAGAGAGAGAGAGAGAGAGAGAGAGAGAGAGGAATGATGCAAATAACTGGGAATAATGGAAACTTCAAAGCCCATCTCCAGTGCCATATCACCTCCAGTGAGGCCTTTCTAATCCTTCCCAAACAGTTCTATCAAACATATGATCCTCTGGGGACCATCTTCAAATGACCATAGCTATGGTAGAGACCAAGTTTTTCAAAACTTCTGCTGTTACCCATCATGGTTTACCCCAAGTCAGCATTTAATTACATTCATGAGGAAACTTCTTCATTAACTCTCAAGACTCCTTTCCCTACACTATTTGTCCTTCGTATCAGCACACTGCTTTTCCCCTTCTCCCCCTCCTCCTCATCTTCTCCTTCCCCTCCTTCTCCCCCTCCTCCTCATCTTCTCCTC
Source organism: Phyllotis vaccarum (assembly GCA_033318265.1). Lineage (NCBI taxonomy): Eukaryota > Metazoa > Chordata > Mammalia > Rodentia > Cricetidae > Phyllotis > Phyllotis vaccarum. The sequence continues at coordinate 44,265,643 of JARWLC010000012.1, read as the reverse complement.
CCCCTCCTTCTCCCCCTCCCCCTCCTTCTCCCCCTCCTCCTCCCCTTCTCCCCCTCCTCCCCCTCCTCCTCTCCTCCCCCTCCTCCTCCCCCTCCTCCTCCCCTTCTCCCCCTCCTCCCCCTCCTCCTCCTCTCCTCCCCCTCCTCCTCCCCCTCCTCCTCCCCTTCTCCCCCTCCTCCTCCCCTCCTCCCCCTCCTTCTCCCCCTCCTCCCCCTCCTCCCCCTCCTTCTCCCCCTCCTCCTCCCCTTCTCCCCCTCCTCCCCTTCTTTCTCCCCCTCATTCTCCCCTCCTCCCCTTCTCCCCCTCCTCCTCCCCTTCTCCCTCTCTTGCCCCCCTCCTTTTCCTCTTCTCTGTATTTTTTTAAGGTTTCTCTGTGTAGCCCTGACTGTCCTTGAACTCACTCTGTAGACTAGGCTAGCCTCAAATTCACAGAGACCCGCCTGCCTCTGCCTTCCCAGTGCTGGGATTAAAAGTATGTGCCACCACTGCCCAACACTGCTTTTCTTCTTTCAAATTCTTCTCACTATGGCCTGGAAACCCCTTTTCTGTACATAAATTCCTCTGGATTTTAATCCCACAAAGTGTCAATAGATCTTATCGCCTGATCAAAAACCCAGGCTGGAAAAAAACTGCTTGCCCTCCACATGCCTCTGAATGCTCCTCATTCTTCTCCTGTGTATGTGTCCTCAGGACAAGACATTAGCCAAACAGTGTCTTCCTTCAGCAACACTGAATTCAGCCGCCACTCCTCCACTCCAATACATCTTTCTTTCCTTGAAAGTCCCACAATTTGGCTTCAATTTGGATTTAAAGGTGCTTAGAAAAACTCCTATACTGTTCAGGAAGTAGGGTCTTGGCCTGAGCATGGCACTGGATCCAAAGTGGGACCTATGTCTGTCAGTCAGCTGTTCCTCATATAAGGTTCTTTTGAGGGAAGTCTGAGTGATGCAACTTTCATGGTGCCCACAAAACCTTATACATTTTAATCTTAACAAGGCCAAATGATCTCATTGAAGTTCTTTTAAAACATAATATTTAGAGGATGGGAAGATGTGTGGGGATTCAATAAAAGCTTCAGAAGTTTCGGAGATATCAGAGGGAATCTACCCACAGTCTATATGAGGAGTTAATAAAAGCTCCAGAAGTTCCAGAGCTCTAACCACAGTCAGTCTAGGAGAATTAGAGAGTGGTGATTCAAACCTTTAATCCCAGCACAGGGAGTATCCTAGGAGTGGTGACCTACACCCTTATCCCAACTGAGTCGAGGTCATTTTAGATTACAGAAGGAATTCCAGGCTCCCAAGCAGGCAGTGGTGGGGCCATGCCTTAATTTACCAAAAGGGTATTTAAGACGATAGAAAGACAGGAGAAGCCAAGCCAAAGGAAGCTAGGCTGAGGAAGCTGGAAGACAGCTGGGTAAGTTCTGACTGTGGTGTTTATTCTCTCTAGTATCTTCGACTTCCTCAGAGATCGATCCCTGAGTCTCATTTATTCCTGTAACAAAGATGATTTAGAGGTTAAGAGCACTGGATGCCCTTCTAGAGGATCCAGGTTCAACTCACAGCACCCACATGACAGCTCACAACTGTCAGTAACTCCAGTTCTAAGATATCTGACACCCTCACACAGACAGACATGTAGGGAAAACACCAATATATATAAAATAAGTAAATAATTTTTAAAAGTTAATATTTAGATTCTGACCCCTAATATTTTTGAGTTCTTTGATTGAGAATGAAGTCAGTCAATTTCATTTGCTAAGACAACACCAATTCGGATTCCAAGAAAGATATGGGACCACTTATGGCAATCATTCAGTTTTCTTTCAGTTCAGATCTCTATCTTGAGGTCCAGACCCATACAAAACTACCTGCTAGTTCTTTCTATTTGGATATGTGGCACAATTAAAGCCACTACACTCTTCCCCAATCCTAATTTCCATTTATCTTTCTGCTTTTTTTGTGGTAGAAATCAGAAACCATGGTACCAACTGACTCTGCTTTTTCCTGGGGCTGGTTACCCATCACACCCTGTTAATTCTGCCTTGGTGACATTTTCTTTATAATTCTCTTCTTCACTAATGATGCTCTATTTTAAGTTACTCTTCTTACCTCCCTCAGTCCTTTCTTAACACCATGGCCACATGCAGTCTCCATAATGCTGGTCTAATAACATCACCTCTTTGGTTCCTTCTTATACTCAAAACAGAAACCCTTTTTATATTGCACAAGGCTCTGCACACCATTTTTGTCTTTCACTATCCTCTTCTTCTACTTGAGTTACTCGCGGTCTGGGAGAGCTTCCAGGCCTTCAAACCACTTGTACCCCCTTGCCCAGCATACTGGCCCCCTTTCCTTCTAGTCTCTAGTTTCTGTTGACTGCATTAGAGTGCCTTTCCTTTACAAGTCCTCCTGGAGGCCAATGTCTCTTCCCATCTTACTAAGACTGGGTTAGGTACCCTTCTATTCCTATATTATTCTATCATTACATGGTCTACAGTAGATAATGTGAACCTTGAAACTGTGGGGAAAACACTTCACTGTATCATCCCCAGCACAGAGTACAGTACCTGGTACAATGTATGTACTCAATAAACACTTGTGTAGAATTGAATGGACTAATGAGTTTTGTCCTGGTATAGAGTTCTGTCCTCTATACTAGACATGGGGTCTAAGTGATACAAAATGAAAACTTTGAGTAGTTTGCAGAACACAGATCATTCTCTGGATTAAGTTTGTGCATGTGCATAGCATCTTTGACATTGTTTTCTCATCTATTAACTGGGACATACCCACTCTGGGTTTACAATAATTAAGGCTCTGTTTGTAGCATAGTGTTGACATACGAAAAATATACCCTAATATTTTTGGTTTTTGACCTTCTCCATTTTTGCACCTCAGTTTAACTCCTTGTGTTCTGGAATAAAAATACACCTTCATTCTTCCCCCATAGAGCTGTTTCCTTCCTGTGCTTGAGACTTCTTTCCCACAACTCATCTACACAGCCACCTTCCTCTTTTGATTTTTTCCAAGAGCTGATTCCTGTGCCCCACTGCTGAAGCAGACACCACTAATGGCTTTTGCAGAAGCTGTGGCGTCAGAGGCTGCATCAGATCCATAAGTGACTACGCATCCTTGTGAGCAGAGCATAGGCTTAAATTCCCAGGTGGGAAATGATAAATATAATTGCCAAAATGGATACCATTAATGGTTTTTACAGAAATTGTACCATCAGATCCTTCATCACATGGACACTTGAGCCCCCAATAGCAGCCGGGGTGATAAATTCTGGTATGACAAAAGTTCTTAGACAGATCATCCTTATTAAAACCCAGTCTTGTGTGAGCACCAGATAGGGTCAAAGCAAAAGCTAGACAAGAAATTCTTCTCTAACTTGAAGGGGGGGAAGGAAGAGGGGGAGGAGCAGAAGGAGGAGCAGGAGGAGGAGCACCCGCAGCTGATAAGAGTCTACAGATCAACAAATATCAATTAACTAACTAATTAAATCTGGAAGTATTTACTAAATGTCTTCTATATTCTACACACTGAGAATGGACTAGGGAAAAGTGGAGTTTGGAGTGAAGAATATTTAGCACAGGGCTTGACACCATGGATTCTAGGTCATGTCTATCTTGAATGCAAGTCTAGATCCCATGACCTCAATTTTGTGACCTCAACTGTTAGACTCCTAATTTTGTTCTCTGCAAGGTCAAGAGTGAAATGCAGTATTTTCTGATCCAGGTTGTAAGAAATAGATGAATTAGCCCTTTCTAAGGCTACTTAGATGTGTGCCTGCCACAGACTACACTTTAATATGTTAGTCAATATTAACGCCAGACCATGGAGAATGGCAGGGTACTCAGTTCAGGCTTGGGGATCAGGAACAGTTCCCTGGAGGAAATGACCTCTAAACAGGGGCTGGGTAAGTGAAGCATAGAAAAAATGGAGGAAAGAATCTTGTAAACAGCAGGAACGGCATGGACAAGCCCCCAATGCAACAGCAATGGCTCCAGGTGGCAGACCGCAGAGAGTTGTTTGTACGTGTGTGTGTGTGTGTGTGTGTGTGTGTGTGTGTGTGTGTGTGTGTGTGTGTGTGTGTGTGTGTGTGTGTGTGTGTGTGTGTGTGGTCGAACCACAGGAGGAAGAGAGGTTAGCGTGTGTGCCATGGCTTCCATCTGCTCCTCTGGCTCTCTTCTAGGTCCTTCTCTCCATCTCAGAGTTGACCTCTCTGGACTACTTGATGACTTCCTTGCTGGCTGACTGTCACGTGTGTGTAGCCATTGGGACTCCCTGATGTCCCTAGCTCTCCTCCTGGGGGTCTCACTGAGCCCTAGCCCCTTCCAGTCAGCTTTTTAGCCCACAGGCTTCCCAGCATAGCTAGATAAGAATCCCAGGCCAGGACAGCACAAGCCCCATCCACCTTCTTCTGACCCCCTGATACTTTTCCTCTGCACCCACGGTCAGACTTGGGGAGCAAGGAGATGCAAGACCACTCCCCTCTCTGTATACCCTTTCTTTGCCTTAAAAACCACCTAGCATCCAAAGGCTTAGAATTCAAATGTTCACTTCCCTGTGGTTTCCTAATTTGATGTTTGTTGGTCTAGCCTCTTACCAGAAGTGTGTCCACTTCATGCCATGATGTCAATCTCATAAGTGGCTCTGGGGTAGTCCATATCCACAGGATAACTTGCCTTCAGGGACTACTTAAGCTAAACACTTCCTTTTACTCTGTGCACAGTCTTTTACTTTATGCCGTGAAGCTTACTAGCCTTAATGGATGTATTACATGCTATGCAATCCCTCACACACAGCAAAGCTTGGCATAAGTGCCCATTACTATGTTTTAAGTAATAGTAGATGATGCATTGATGTGGCTTCTATTAACTTTTTTCTTTCTTTTTTTCCTTCCTCCCTTCTTTTTCTTTTTACCTCTCCTTCTCTCCTTCCCTCCTTTCTCTCTCTCCCTTCCTTCCTTCCTTCCTTCCTTCTTTCCTTCCTTCCTTCCTCTTTCTTCCTTGAAGACAGTCTCACTATACAGCCGAGAATGGCAGGAGCTCACTATAGTGACAGGCTGACCTCAACTTTGCATAGATCCACCTGTCTTAGCCTCTCAGAAACTAGGGTTACAGGCGTAAGTCACCACCCAGGGCTTGGTTAATACTGATTCTTACACAATGATTCTGAAGGCCCCTCTCTCTTGAACCCACAAAACCAACAGAGCTATTTACTAAGCCCTTTGTTCTTTAGTTGTGTTATGGAATCAGACTCTGCATCTGGGATTCCTCCTTGTGACACAGGGGCAGAAAGAGTTGTCTCACTCCTGATATCATCTTTCATGTTTGTATGTCATCTGTGTGGCTCCCAGCCCCTCTTCACCCTGTCCCTGCAAAGAGAAGATAATGACATCTACCACAGCTGTTCCTGAGACATGCCCTAAAACGTTCCCACCCACATAAGTCACTCAGGATGTCTAGCAACACTTTCTCTAGGTCTAAGTGTGGCTGACACTCCCAGGCTTGGTCTCCAGTGGTCCTATGCTCTCTCTCCTCAGTCAGGAGGAAGTGCTCAGCAAGAGATCACAGAAACACAAAAGTTCTTGATCCTAAAAAGGCATAGACTGGCTTCTGCCTGCCCATTTCATATCATAGAACACTCTTGGTTGTACATAAAGCGCATGAACTCTGAGCTGAAGACAGTTTAGGGGTAGCAGTACAGCAAGATAGGGTGGTTCCTTCAGGACCCTCTAATTCTTTACTTGTAGGGGCCTCTTTGTCATGTCTGGCCTTCAGAAGCACTATATGTCTGCTATGAGGTAGCCCCAGACCCCAGGTATTCTGCCTTGCCTCTTTCACTACATCTACACATTATGAAACCTTCTAGACACTGGAAATTCTGTCTTTGCCCGTGACCTGTTTCTCCCAATTCTATTAGGTTGCATTCGTTATTAGAGCTATTTCTTCCAACAGGTGACCTGAGGATCAAAGACTCAGGGTTACTTCCATGTACCGTTGCAGAATATTTCTTTAGTTATGCTAAGATGTATTGTATTTGTTTAACTATGTAAAGATATGTTGTGCTTATGTTGTGGAATATTTGTTAAACTATGTAAAAATATATTGCATTTATTTAATTATGTAAAGATGTATTGCTGTTTCGCCTTGCCTGCCTAAGGTACCTGACTGGCCTAATAAGGAGCTGAGCAGCCAATAGTGAGGGAGAAAGTATAGGCAGGACTTCCGGGCAAGGAGGGAAACTAGGAGAGGAATTTAGGCTCTGAGGAGAAAAAGGAAGAAAGAAAAGAAATTGTAGAGAGAACCCAGGAGACAGACAGACACAAACAAAGCAGGAAAGTAGGAATACAGAATGAAGGGTTAAAAAGTCCCAAGGAAAAACACAGATAAACAAAGACAGGTTAAATTATTAAAAGAGCTGGTGGGGCAGGCCTAAGCTAAGGCTGGGCATTCATAACTAATAATAAGTCCTGTGTCTTTATTTGGGTGCTGTTTGGTGGCCCAAAGAAAATTCCAACTAGCATGTACCCCATCCCAGAACACACATTTGTGTACAAATACTCTCACTCACCTAGATATAGAATGTGAAATTTAAGCCAACAAAATCCAAGTGTATATTAAAAGACCAAATGGGGCTTATTGCAAGCTTGTAAGGTAGATTTGATATTTGAAAACCAATCACCATAACTCACCACATCAACATGATGAAGAGAAATTAACCGACAGAGAAAAATATCTTGATAAAGTTTATCAACTATTCTTGATACTAAATCTCTCTGTGTTTTAAGAATAAAGGTTTCTATTTTGGAAAAACTTTAAGCAGCAACCAAAGGAGAAAATCTTCAGAATCTAGGATGAGACAATGAATTTTTAGACTCAATATTAAGCACATGGTCCATCAGAGGAGAAACTGATGTATGAAACTTTGACAAAATAAGAAAAATTACACCATAGAACATCTTATTAAAAGATTAGTATTTGTACAAGGAGAAAGTATTTGTAATGCTGACCAATGGCCAATAAGGAACTCTGGGAGTGGGCACTGAGGATGTGACTCACTGAGTGCTTGCGTAGCAAGTCTGAGTGTTAGGTTGTGACCACATGTGACCTGTGGTAACAATGGATGGAGGCATATGGGGCCCGTTATTACTCCATGCGGGCGTGGTGGTGTGGTGGAGACCAATGGCATAAAGCAATGGAAAGAGACACAGGTTTATATAGTGAAGGGGGGGGGATAGAGAAGGAGGAGGAAGGGAGGGAGAGGGTGAGGCAAGGTGAGGAGAGGGAAGGAACACAAGAGGAGGGGTCTAAGGTGGAGAGCCTTCTTAAATGGAGCTCGACATCAGAACCCTGGGAGGACCAGGCTAATTGCCATTGGCCAGGGCTTCAGGAAGTGGGACAGGATCCTACCAATGAGGCCTGTCCATTAATCCCCAGCACAAGACCTGGGGAGAGGCTCCACAAACATGAGGGGATTGAATGATCCAATTAGCAAATTGGTAAGAACCTTACAAAGGCAAGTGACTGGTAAAGATACAACAATGATAAACATGTGCAAAGGTGTTCATCATTGTTAGTCACTGGGAAACAACAGTTAAATCCGCAAGGAGGTATCAGTGTTAATTTATTGGTAGGGATAAAATACAAATACAGAGAGCACCAAATGCTGGCGGGAATATGGATAAACCCACAGCTGTACATGACATGTGTAGAAATGGGAACTGCTGAAACCTCTCTGGAGATTAGTGTGATAGTGCCACAGAACCCAGCATTCTTACTCCAGCGGGACTGAAAATTATATTCACCCCAAATCTGTACACAAGTGTTTCAGTAGCTTTGTTTATAATAATCCCGAGCTGAAAATAAAGCAGTTGTACTCTACAGGATGAATAGTCAAACAAACAATGATTGTATAGCCATAGCATATGAAATCACTCAGCAACAAAAATAAAACAAACTCCTGATGGACTTGATTGAAGTTTCAAATAATTGCACTGAGTAGAAAAGGCAACCCAAAAAGGTTATAAAACATATCATTTTATTTATATGACATTTGTTGTGGGATTATGTTCTGGGACATTGCAAATATTTGACCCTCCTACTGGTTTTAATAAAACATTGACTGGCAGAAGGCAGACAGGAAGTGTGGGCGGGACTACCAGACTAAGAAAACTCTGGGAACAGGAAGAACAGAGGAGAGACGCCAGCAGATGCAGAGGAAAGAAGATGAAATGCTGCTCTGAGAAAAGGTACCAAGCCACTTGACTGACTATGAGTTAATTTAAGAGTTAAGAGTTGGCAAGTTGGATGCCTGAGCCATGGGCTGATCAGCATGAAATTAATAAAAGCCTTTGAGTGATTATTTGGAGCTGCGAGCGTGTATGAACCTTGGAGCTATACCAGAAAAGCTGGACCAGAAACTTCTGATAACAGATGTTTTTGTTTGTTTGTTTTATTTTAGGCAAGGTCTCACTGTGTAGCCCTGACTGACCTGGAATTTATAGTAGACAAGGTTGGACTTGAACTCAGAAATTCACCAGTGAGTTCTGAGATTCAAGGTATGTACCAGTGTACCTGTTATATAACATTCTTGAAATGACATTTAGAGAAACATAAAACTATGTAGCGAGGCCTTGAGGACTGGATTGAAGCAAAGGAAGATAGCATGGTCTCATGGGGTCACATGAGAAATAATCATGTGATGGGAATGTTTCTGTGGTTGATGTCAATGTCCCACTTTTGCTAGTATGCTGTAAGTTTTTGCAGGATGTTATTATTAGGAAGAATTGGGTAAACAGACTGTGAACTCTTGCACTTCATTATTTATTACAACTACAATGGAATCTGTAACTATTTCAAAATCAGAAAGTTTGATAAAGGAAATGTATATATTACTATGAAACAATTATTCAGTATTGGCATTATTTTATCAATATTGCCCATGAGTTCATTTAGATTTACCTGACTCACTGTTAATAAACTCATTGCAAATCTACAGAGCTGTCCAATGGGAAGAAGTGCTGTAAAATTCTGTCTTCCGGACATGACTTGACCATTGCAACAATGAACTCAGAGCATCTATGGCTACCTGAACAAGACCTAGGAAGAAAGGGGCTGACAACAGTTCATCCTGGATAGGGAAGAAGAGCAGGAGGCTGCATACCTCCAAAGGGAGCTATTCCCTTCCTTAATAGGGAATCATTTTCTACAATGGTGGCCACCACTAAGTTGAGCATGCTCCAATAAATAACTCTTTACCTGTGCTCAAGCAAGTAACCCTGATTAAACTATGTGGGTCACAAAACCAAGACATGATATGAAAATGGGAGTGAGGGTGGGGGAAAAAGGGTTGTGGAAAGAAAGGGCCTGAGGGAGAAGAGAGAGCTACATGGGGTAAAAATAACTAAAGTACATTAAATACATGTATAAAATAGTCAATGAACTTTGCATGAAATAGTTAAAATAAATAAATGAATAGGGATAACCCTGTAATACCAGTACTTGAAAAGTGGAGGTAGGTGGGTTTGGAGTTCAAGGTCATACTTGGCTATTGAGATTGCTTGAGATCAACCCGAGATTCATTCACAAGAGCCTGCCTAGAACAAAACCAAATAACTGTCCTGCTTCACCATGTCCCCAACCCCATGTGTAGAGTTGAAATATTCTGCAGGTTTGGTGAAGTACCTAGAAACGCCTATTTCTAGAAACTATCCAGACAGATCTAGTGATGCAAGCCATGATTTAGTGGTTTGACATCTTTCCAGTCACTGTAGAGGACCATGTGAAGGGCATCAGTGAGAGAAGGCCCTGGTCCTAGCTGTTCAAGCATCCTCAGGGGAGGTCTGGACCCTGCTGTTTCACAGGACATTCTTCCTTTGGGAGCAGAGCCTTTTTCCTGTGTGTAAAATCCCTTCAGCTCTCATCCCCACTCCAGGCCATACCAGATGACCTATTAAGTTTCCCCTGAGGGGAAATCATTGCAGGCACAGTCCTTGGATCAGAAGGAGGACCTGTGGGAAAGTGCAAATAAGCAGATTTTACAGAGAAAACTCATACCCCTTGTCTCACTTAGATCTTCTGTTGTTGTAATAAAGCACTGAGACCCAAATGACTTTTGGAGGAAAAGGCATATTTCACTTTACAGATTATAAATCCATCACTGAGGGAAGCCAGGGTGGGAACTCAGGGCAGGATCCTGGAGGCAGGGACTGGAGCAGAGGCCAAAGAAGAAAGCTGCTTCCTGACTTGCTTGTTGTGGCTTTCTGAGGCTGCTCTCTACCTACCTAGATTTGGCACTGTCCACAGTGAATGACTGGACCATCCCAAAGTCAATCATCAGTCAAGAAAATGTACCACAGGCTTGCCCACAGGTCAACCTGGTAAGGCATTTTTCTCAATTGGGGTTCCTTCCTCCCAAATTTCTCTAGCTTATATCAAGTTGACAGAAAATTAGCCAGTGCACCCCTCCATGCTCTGGTCCTTCACATGGCAGGGAACAAAAGACCATCATAATGAGAAATTCCAACAACTCTTGATCCATCCACAGGTTAAAGTGAAGATCCAGAGCTAGACCAAAGGCATCACTTCCTTGTAAACCTACTTAGAACAAACAGGAATTTTCAAAAGGCACAGGAGTTACTTCTGACACTAAGTGGGAACACTTAAAACCTGAATGAGACAGCTACTTACTCCCTAAAATATCTCCCCAATTTCACAATGGCAGACTTTTTTTTTTTTTAATCTGAACAATTAAATTCAAGAAAGTACGTTGGGGATTCCAGTAGCAAATAATATATAGGAACAGAAGTATTTAGAAGAGTTTTAATTTAGTAGACAATAACCTACACCAAGATAGGAGAACCAGGTAGTGAGGGAGGGAAATGCAGATGTGTTTGGTATAAATTTCATGTTGGCATCCGGAGACGTGGAAGATCCTTTCCAGTAAATTCTGTGGTCGTGGATTGACAGCTACTGTGGTGATTATTTTTCAAGGCCAACTTAACTGGATTTTCAGTCACTTCTGGCCATGTGGGGGCATTCCATAAAGGTCTGAGGATGGAGGACACTCCCATCCTCGATAGCATCATCTCATGGACTGGAGTCTTAGATGGAATGACAAGATGAAAACAAATGGAATGTCCATACTTTTGCTAACTGCAAATGCCACGTGACCAGTTACCCCATGTTCCCGCTATCATGCCTTCCCCCTCAGAATAGACTATGTTCACGCACATCACAAACCAGAATAGATCCTTCTCTTAGGAAAAAAAAAGTATTTTTATTTTATGTGTATGAGTATTTTGGCTGTATTTGTACCTGTGCCTGGTGCCCACTGAGTCCAGAAGAGAGTGTCAGAGCTAGCCTGTGTTTGCTGAGAATTGAACCCCAGTCTTCTAGAAGAGCAGCAAGTGCTCTGACCACTGAGCCATCTCTCCAGCCCCTATACCTCTTACACATTTCACGGATGAGAACCACAGGTAGAGCTCTTGCATTAGGCTTTCTCCCAGGGAACACAGGATCCCCTGTGTATGTTCTGTCTGAAGCAGGGACCGAGGGACCAAGTCCTTCGTGACCCACTAGGATTTTGTACTGGCCAGAGGACTTGATTGCAAATAGGAAAAAAGATTTGGGATCATTAAGAAAAACGGACATTTATCATCACGGTACTGAAAAACTGGGCTGAAAAAGAGATGTGGAGTCCCTGGGCCCCCTGCCAAGGTCACACCAGCCAGGTTGGGAACCCTCACTACTGTTTGCTGTTCCTTCCCTATGGTGAACGGAGCTTTGTCATGACTGCCACTTGGCCTTGGTGCCTCCCTCTATCACCATGGGTGAGGGAGCTGCCTTCTAGCAGAACAGCATGAGCAAGGGCTGGAGATGTGGATTCCTGGAGGTACTGCAGGAATCAGGCCCTCTATATATTTTAAAATAAATCCCCTACAAAGATTCTGAAGACCTGCCTGAGTTGAAAGACGATACCTTAAATGTAATCTATTAATCTTATTGATGCCTTGCTCGATACTTTCGTGTATCCTCACTCGACGACTTTGAAGTTTAGATTTCCCAGATTGGCATCACCACCCCATACCCCATTTTCTTAGATTGGCATCACCACCCCATACCCCATTTTCTCAGATTGGCATCACCACCCCATACCCTGTTTTCTTAGATTGGCATCACCACCCATACCCCGTTTTCTTAGATTGGCATCACCACCCATACCCCGTTTTCTTAGATTGGCATCACCACCCATACCCCATTTTCTCAGATTGGCATCACCACCCCATACCCCGTTTTCTTAGATTGGCATCACCACCCCATACCCCGTTTTCTTAGATTGGCATCACCACCCCATACCCCATTTTCTTAGATTGGCATCACCACCCATACCCCATTTTCTCAGATTGGCATCACCACCCCATACCCCGTTTTCTTAGATTGGCATCACCATCCCATACCCCGTTTTCTTAGATTGGCATCACCATCCCATACCCCTTTCTCTTTATCTCTGTACCTAGGGCTGGGGTCCCTTTCCATTGCCTTGCTATGACTGGGGCTGACCTGATCTATCTCCACCTTCTGACTTACCGTTTACTTTTAGGTTTTTTTCTACCACAAATTTTTCTTAATTACCTCTCAGCTCTCTCTAAACTCTGTAGCAGGTTGCTTCTCTGTTGATACATCAAATTTTGAGTCGTGTGTGTGTGTGTGTGTGTGTGTGTGTGTGTGTGTGTGTGTGTGTGTGTGTGTGTGTGTTAATTGTAGTGATATATGGTAGCCTATTGTGTGTAGAACAGTCCAAGACTGACAGGGGGAAAATCAGCAAATACAAATCAAATGCTGTCTTGAGTGTTTTCCCTGGAAAATTAAAAATTGTGAAGTTCACTAATCTTGCTGAATATCCTATTAAGAGTAGAGCTGGCCCTAAATTCTGGTGTTCTTGGTAACCTAGTTTTTAGACTTACAGATAATAATTCTTTAAAAGGAATGGATAAACCAGGCATGCTGACATATGTAATCCCAGCACTGAAGAATCAGAGGCAGGAAGCTTGCTGTAAACTGGAAGCCAGCATGATTTACATAGGCCAGTCAGGACTACATAGCAAGACTCTGTGTCAATGGTAATAACACAATAATACAAAATAAACACACTTAACCCTCAATTACAAATGTTATTTATCACTATTGCTCATTAATAACACTATGTTTATCAGTAATAGTATACAGTCTTGTTCTCAAAGATTAATTAAGCATATTTATAAACTTTGAGCAAATGCTACTTGCATAAGACTATTTGTGTGAATGGAAGATAAATACTTGCTTGTAAAAACATAGCAGTGAATGTATTTAGAAAATTTCAAAAACCAGACTCTATTTGTATGAGTGGAGTAGCCCTGAAGAAAAATCATCCATCTTTATTTCACAGAAAAAAAGCTTGAAGACCAGAGGCAATGGCTTGTCACAGTGTTGTCTGGTTAAAGAGTAAAGGGCCAGGCAAGAAGCTTCAGGGCAAAAACATCACTTGCATCACCAGACCCATATGGATGGAGTGAACAGAACAGACTTCCTGAATTGTCCTCGGACCTCCATACATGTGCTGTGTCATGTGCATGTACTCATCACTGTGAGTTGGAAATCTACCTCTACATATTGAGTTCCAAGCCAGACAGGGGTACATATTAAGATCTAGTCACAGAAAGCAACAAAGAAATATGGGAATGAGGAGGAGAAGGAAGAGGAGGGGCTACATTCTAGTTAATATTACCAGTGGTTGTGGCACATACCTTTAATTCCAGCACTTGGGAGGCAGAAGCAGATAGATCTCTGAATTCAAAGCCAGCCTGGTCTACAGAGCAAGTTCCAGGACCATCTGGGCTACATAGAGAAGCCCTGGAGAGGGAGAGGATGCTAATGTAAAACTGAAATTATGTTTGCTTTCATCTTTCTCTGCAGCTTGAATCTACTTTTTATTTAAAAGTTATCAAATCAGCCTAAACCAAAAGTAAAGCAGGAAACTAAAACAAACCCCCTCAAAACTTGGGTTCTTCTGCTCTGTCATGACATTGTGATCAGAGCCACAGAAATACACAGGTGAGACAATTGTCAGCGAGACTTCATTTGTGAAAATGGGGCAGCTAGTGAATCTGAAGGCACAGAATAGTGTATAAGCCAGAGTGAGGAAAACATTATGCAAAACAGCCCAGTGCAGGGCTGGTTCATGACCCTCCATTTACTCAATAAATATTTACTATGTGTCTATCACTATATGACTTGGGGAGATAAGACAGACCCAGCCTACCCCCTCATGGAATTTATTGTAAAATGAGGGAGATAAATAATTAACAAATGGTTGGCAAAATGACTGTTTGGCTGTGGTGACAATAATTACCACAAAGGAAGTGTGTACAGTGCAGTCTGAGATTGCCTAAGAGGCCCTGCTGCCAACTCATTTTCTTTGTCCCCAGGCCTTTGACATTTACATAAAGTATTAATCTGTACTTTGTTAAGCTCATCTCTTACCTATGGCATCGGCCTTGTCTGTTCAATCCATCCATCCTCTTTTCTGGAGCTCTGATGAATCACCAGACATGTGTGGCTGCCATGCATCCAGGGTGTATAATCATCAACACCACCTTGCTACACCTTGCTGCTGCATCTTGTCCTGAACATAGATGGTAGTCAGAAGTTCCTTTGTCCAGAAACTTTGAAATACTGGCAGCTGCTTCCCAAATAATTGACTCAGAGACTTAATTTTATAGTAAAGGCTGGGCCAGTAGTTCGGACATATTAATAACTAATTCTTACACTTAAATTAATCCCTGATTCTATTTATGTTTAGCCATGTGGTTTGGTACATTCTCAGCACAGCTTTCTTGTCTTCCTTCCTCTGCATCTGGCTGGTATCTGCTGCTTTGCCTTTATTCTTCCCTGGATTCTCCTAGTCTGGTTACCCTGCCTCTATCTCTTGATTCCCTTTATTTCAAAAATGAATCTGCATTGTCAATGTAATGTAATAGGAAGGACCTCCATTAAGAGATAGCAATCTGTGGTCCACTCCCTTCTAGAATCTTCTCTATTCCTGTCAGTGGCAATGAACAAAATGCTTGAAGTTGGTCATTTATGAAAGAGAGAAGTTTGTTACAGGTTATGGAAGTGCAAGGGCACAATGCTGGTATCGACTCAGCTCTGGTGAGTCCTCATTGGCGGACAGCATCAGAATGTATGGACTGCGGCAAGAAATGGTCACATGGCATGTTCTTCTGTATCAAACCTCTCAAAACACTTAACCAGGGAAGACGAACAAGATGGTTCATGGGTTAAAAGCACTGGCTACTCTTGCAGAAGACCTGGGTTCAATTCCCAGGACCCACATGGCTGCTCATAACTGTATGTAACTCCAGACCCAGGTGGATCCGTCATCCTTTCCTGGCCTCTGCAGGCATAGTAACATGTGTTGAACAAGCATAGCTTTAGGCAAAAGAACACACATAAAAAGATAAATAAACAAACACTATTAAAAATAATTAATGGTGTTGAGAACAACATCGGCTCTTTCTGAGGAAAATGTCTCCATTTGTTCCTCAAGAGATCCTGCCTCTTAGAGGTCCCAAATTGCACCCTCACACTGACGGATACACTTTCAAATTGTACCCACACTGTAGCAATACCTCAAAGGAAATGCTAATTGTCTTTGCATCTGGTATAGCCTCTGGAAGTATCAACTCTGCTCAAACATACCCGGCCTAGTCAGTATCTACAGACTTAGCTAGCTGAGACAATGCACATAATCTGGTCTAGATTGTCACCTTTTCCTTATCTTAATTTATGAGCAGTGACACCTCCTAAGAAACTAGCATTTATGACTGTGGCCACCAACTTATGGAGAAACAGAACTAAAAATAAGCTGTGTCAACAAAGTTGTGTAAGACCCATTTACTCAGACTTTTCAGCATTTGTTCAAAACTCCTACAGACATTGGCTGGATTCCATGCTCGAGAGGACTCAAGATAAAAAAATATATAGTAACAATTTCTGGACAGTACACTGGTTTGAGCTGATGATATAGAAGGAACAAACAGTGATATGATTGGGAGGGAAAGTCCAATATAAATGTAATACGTGATAAGCTGATGTCAAATCAGGGAAACTGTCATGTGCCAGATACAAGATAAGAGGTGAAGCCAAACTTCTCAAAAGAATAGTCTAGATGCAGAGCTCAAGGATGGGTTATTAGGGGTATTAGTCTCCTCATGGGGGTTGGCACTGGGTTTCTTGCGAAAGCCAATACTAGTGAGGCTGTTTCCGTCCAAGACAATGGGCAGAACATTAACTGTCCAGAGAAATCAAAGAGTCCCTTGTCAAGGAGAAATGATCTCTTAATAACCAGGGACCACATTCCTGAAGAAAGGACAGGAGGGGCCACAAAGGTTGAGCAAAATAGTGCACAAGCTCTGAGGGACTGCTGGCCTGCTCCATGCTGAAAAGCAGAAGGCCAGGGCTGTTCATTTCTGCAACAGGAAAAAAGGCAAGAAGATGATGGGGGCGGGGCTAAAGGTAAGTACACAAAGGAAGGGGAGTCCAATCTCAGATGAAAGGGGAGGTGAGGATGGAACATGCCCCCACCTTAAAGGGCTCTTCAACAACTCCAGTGGGGCAGTACAGAGCCAGAAAGATTACTCAAATGGACCCGAATGGGACAGGAAGTTTCAACGAGATATAGAGAAGTAATTAAAGTGTAGAAAGTAAGAGAAAGAGGATTTTAAATATTCTCATCACAAATAAGAAGACTGTTATGTGTACAGCACATTATTTAGCCTTTTTTGACCATTGCACAACAGACTCGGGCTTTGAAACACTGTACTTCATAAGCATATGCAACTGTTATTTCTCAATTAAAAAAGGCCTATCATAGAGTATTTGCCTCAAAATAATATAGAAAGAGAGATGGAGAGTGGGATTGACAGTTTAGAGCACTTGTCGCTTTCTCAGAGGATGGGCTTTGACTTCCAGGACCCCGCTGGTGGCTTACAACTATTTGGAACCCCAGTCCTAGAATATCTGATTGCTTCTTCTGACCTCCACGTGTACCAGGCATGCAAACAGTACACATGAATACATGCATGCAAACGCAGACAAACCCATAAATTAAGTAAAACTTAAGGGAAGGTATAATGTAGGAAGAAACGAGCTGGGACTTTACCAGAAGGATTAGCTGACTCTGATAATTTTGAGTGCTGGGTTAGATTTGAACACTGGGGTTTATAAAGCTACTCTACCTTTGTATATTTTCTAAAGGCACCATTAATAATTGGTAGGAAAAACAAAAAACCCACTGTCTTGGTTAGGATTTCTATTGCTCTGATGAGACACTTATAAAGGAAAACATTTAATTGGGGCTGGCTTACAGATTCAGAGGTTTAGTTCATTATCATCATGGTGAGAAACATGGCAACATGCAGGAAGACATGGTGCTAGAGAGGAGGCTGAGAGTTCTACATCTAGGCAGGCAGGGGAGAGAGAGAGAGAGAGAGAGAGAGAGAGAGAGAGAGAGAGAGAGAGAGAGAGAGAGAGAGAGAGAGAGAGAGAGAGAATGGCTAGCTTGAGCATCTGAGACCCCAAAGCCTACCTGTAATATGAAGTTTCTGGCCTGGACTTTCTGGTCTAACCCTGAGGATTGGACCCATTGGAAACCCCACTTCCACTTAGCCCAAATAATCACACAAAGTCTTATACTGATTTCATGCTGACAGACCTATGGCTCAGATATATAGCTAGCTAGCTCTTTCATCTTAACTCAACCCATTATTCTTATCTTGTTTAGCCTTGTGTCTTATGCCTTTTCTCAGAGCAACATCCTGGTGTCCTTCCCTCTGGGTCTGCTGGTGTCTCTCCTGGTGTCTCTCCTGGTATCTCTCTCTCTCTCTCTCTCTCTCTCTCTCTCTCTCTCTCTCTCTCTCTCTCTCTCTCTCTCTCTCTCTCTCTCTCTCCCCCCCAGCGTTTTCTTAGTCTGGTAGCCCCACCCACACTTCCTGTCTGCCTCTGGCCAATCAGCCTTTTATTAAACCAGTAGGAGGGACAAATATTTACAATGTACCAGAACATAATCCCACAGCACCTGCTCCCAGTGACACACTTCCTCTAACAAGGACACACCTCCTAGTAGTGCCACTCCTTATGAGCCTTTGGGGTGGTTTTCATTCAAACCACCCTGTGCTCCTTGCTTGCGGTACTGGAGATCAAACCCAGCACCTTGGGTATGTTTCCCTGGCACCCACACCATTTTTATAACTTAAATATAGCTCTCATTTATTCAGAGTAACTTCCTAGACACCATCCAGGCCTTACTTTGCAGGCAGTCTTTCAGAGGTCCACAGTACTTGAGGGACCATGTTAATATTTTCTGCACATTTGCATGGCTATTGCATGAGAAATTGCTGGGTTACAACCCGCATAAAGATGAGTTTGAAGTCGAAAATCACTTTTCCACCAAGGAAACAGAGCACAAGCCTCTACCTTTTGCACATGGGCTCAGTATAGTGCCATCACCTTTTCCTGAGAACTATCTCCTCAGTCATCTGACAAGCACTACCACGATGGTATACATGGTCTCACCATCCTCTATGATGTAATGACAACAGGACATCACCTCTGTAGTCCCTGTCCCCAAATATATTCTTCTAGTCCAGTCACAGGGAAAATATCACACCAGCACCAGCAGAGGAACATTCTATAAAAACAACGAATCAGCTTACCTCCGAATGGTCAGAAATATCAAAACTAAGATAAGGTTTGAAAAGTTGTCACAGGCAAGAAGAGCCTGCAGTGAGAACCTGACACCTCAGTGCGTTCCTGAATGGGATTTCAAAACAGGAAAAAAAGACAGCGGGTAAAAACTTAGGAAAATTAAGTGCATTAATTAAAGTTAATGATGACCTACAGTTTATCAGCATGCTAGTCAAAAAGAACATGCTTATAAAGCAGAGAAGATGCATAGAAAATGTACTCTCTTCATTATTTTGCAGTAAATTTCAGTTTGTTTTTTAAATAAATGGTTCATTTTTGTGAGTGATGCTTTTATTTACTAGCAAATTTGTATAATAAAGTTCATTGAATGCATCATAATTCGTATTATATATTATTTTTATATTATAGTATTTTGTACTTACATGGTATGGTATTTGTGTATCTTATGAGGCCCTCCGTAAGATGGAATCAGTAATTTGAGCAAGTGTGAATGTTAATACCCCAAGAGCTGCTAATGAATGTTGTTTCTGCTTTTGTCTTTGTGTTCACCATCTGTTCTCACAGAGAAACAACCTTGTCCCTTGGGATAATCACCTATCAGGAGATATTGATAGTTGTAGACAAAGACACTGAGGGGAACTTTCTCTTCTCGTCACACATGGTAGGTGCAGGGCCTGCCCGATATGCTCAGGTGCTGCCAGACCAGAGGCTTGAAACAGGAACCGCTGGCATCCCAAGGGAGTGTGCTGCAGGCCCTTTTCTCTCCTTCCTGGCTGTTTCTTGGCAGGAAGTGGTTCAGAAACCATTTTTAGGTGCATCAGCGAATGACATTCTGATGGAAACCTTGGTGGATAGAAGTGTAATCTAAGACGCCCAATCAGGATGAAGGAAGGGACTTATATTTCTAGTTTGCAGCCATCTTGCAAGCATAAGGTTATCTGTGCTGAGAATAAAGCTGATACAAGGAAAATAAAACCCAAGAGGATCCTGGAAAACTAGAGCTGAAGCCACATTTGTGTCCTTACCTGGGCCCTGTCGGAGCCTGGAGGAAGCTGTTGAACCATCATGACCAATGTTATTCCAACACCTCCCACAATATGAAGTGAAGGGGCCTGTGTTTTCCCTTTGGGTTCCTTGGAGTCTTGGGGTGTACAGATGTTCAGTTTTATCAGTCTGCTGGGATGTCCCTGTGCCTGTGCAATGCAGAGATAGGGCACAGGCTGAGAGAGGCAAGGGGAGCAGTGGCAGGGTTGGCAGAGGTGACCTGGCAGTTCCACCAGCCTGCGCCTCTCCCTCCCCAAGGTCCCGGATCTTCACTGAGTTACCTCCACAGCCTTCTTATCAATTCTACCATCTATATGATATTCCTCTAATAACTTGCTTCTCTGATTCAGTTACTTAAAATATATTTCTGCTGTTCACAACCAAGACACTCTCTACCTGCCACCGGGCCATGTAGCTTAGCAGAGCATACACGAGGTCCTAGCTTCAGCCTCAGGTATCAGAAGTCAGGAGAGAAATGTGGTGGTGATGGCAGGGGGTAAGGAAGAAGTTGGGGGATAGATCTGACCAAAATGCATTGTGTTCTTTTATGAAATTCTCAAATAATAATTTTCTAAAAGAAATAAAAAAAATCATATATATATGCACATATTTAGATCATGTGAAAAAGACTTTGCAATAATGTATGGCTTCTATAGCCTCAAGACTTTGGCACATGGCTGGGCAAACAAAGTATATATAGTGAGGTAAATGTTGAAAGATTCTCTCACAAAATACATAGAGATGTTGGTGGTGGGGAACCCCTTTTTCTCTTGGGGTAAAGGAAGGGGATGAGGTCAGGCAGGCCTTGTGTAGAAATGGCAGGGATTGAAGTTTTACAAGGCAGTAACATTTCACCAAAGAGAGAGAGGGTAACGGGGGACTGTGTGTAAAAAGAAAAGGGGGGGGATATATATGTCAAGATGGAGCAGGATCTGAGAATAAGGTCATTTAGGTGTGAACAAAACTAGATCTAAGATTAAAGAGAACCAGCCCTCAAGATGGCTCAGAGAGTGAAGCGGCTGCCGTTAAGGCCCTGTGACTTGGGGTCAGTCCCTGAAGCCCACTGAGGTTGAAAACTAGAACTAATGCCTGCAAATCGTCCCCAGATCTCCTGCATGAGTGTGGCATGAGAACTCACGCTCATCCACATGTAGACGTCATACATCAAGAAGGATGAATCTCTGTGAGTTTAAGGCCAGCCTGGTCTACAGAGCAAGTTCCAGGGCAGGTTCCAAAGAGCTACACAGAAAAACCCTGTCTAGAAAAGCAAACAACGAACAGACAAGGGAAGGGGGAAAAAAGAAAAAGAAAATACTTCCGTTGGCCTTCCAAAGTGTTTGAGAATTAGTCTATCGGGCTGAGGGAACTTCAGTCCCAAAATGTGGCAATAGAAAGGCCACTCGACTGAGAAATGGACAGGGGCTAGAGAGCAAAAATCCAGCCCCAAGGATAGTCACTGAGAACAGGGCAAGGGCCTGAATTCTTTCAGGTTTACAGAGCTTTTGTTCAGACAGAGCTGAAGCAAGGCAAACAAGGAACATATGGGGAAAATGGAAAACAAATATCAACATGGCAGATTCGAATCGAACTACATCAACAACTGGAGGCTGTAATGTTTAGACACCCTAATTAAAACACAGAGAGTCTAACCTATCAATATTGGCTCCTACACTGCTGTGGACTGGATCTCATCCTCTTGGAAACTCGTGTGTTAAAGCCCTGACTACCCAGAGTACCTGCATTTGGAAACAGCAGAGATACTATCTTTAGCCTAGAAGAGGGTCTCGAAGTTAACGAGGCTCTAAGGGTGGATTCCTGACTTGTTCCAACTATGGCCTTAAAAGAAATGCTTTTCTCTCCTCTTCCTGGCAAGTGCCATGCCAGCTAGAGTGATATAATGAGATACCATCTCTAAACAAAACAAAGAATTGAAAGTAAAAAAAAAGAAAATACCATTGGAGATAAAGTGAATTTATAATAACAAGAGCCCAATCAATCATGAGTACATTCAAATCATTTTTTAAGAAATTTTTTATTCATCCTACACACCAACTACAAATTCCCCCATCCCTCCTTTAGCCCCCCCCCCCCCAGCTTCTCCCATTCCCATCCCCTCCTCCAAAAGGGCAAGGTCTCCCATGGGGAGTCAGCAAAGCCTGGTACATTGAGTTGAGGCAGATCCAAGCCCTTCCCCTCTTCATCAAGGCTTAACAAGGCATCCCACCATAGGTAATGGGGTCCAAAAAGCCAGCTCCTGTACCAGGAAGAGATCCTGATCCCACTGCCAGGGACCCGTCAAACAGACCAAGCTATACAACTATCTCTCCAGTTTACAGAGGGCCCAGTCTGGTCCATACAGTCTCCACAGCGGTCAATCTAAAGTTCCTGAGTTCCCACTAGCTTAGTTCAGTTGTCTCTGTAGATTTCCCCATCAGGTTCTTGACATGCCCCCTCCCTCCCCTTTGCTCATATAATCTCTCTTTCCTCTCTTTGACTGGACTCTTGGAGCTCAGTCTGATGCTTGGCTATGGATCTCTGGTTCCATCAGTTACTGGATGAAGGCTCTATGATGACAGTTATGGTATTCATCAATCTGTTTACTAGGGAAGGCCAGCTCAGGCACCCTCTCCTCTATTGCTAGTAGTCTTAGCTGGGGTCATCTTTGTGGATTCCTGGGAACTTCCCTAGAATCAGATTTCTCCCTAACCCTGTAATGTCTTCCTCTATTAAGATATCTCTCTCATTGCTTTCTCTCTCCGTCCCTCCCCCAGACTGACCATCCAGCTCCCTCATGTTCTCTCCCCCATCACACCCCCCCTCCAGTTTACTCAGTAGATCTCATCTATTTCCCTTTCCCAGGGCAATCCACACATCCCTCTTGGGGTCCTCCAGGTTAACTAGCTTCTCTGGGCCTGTGGGTTGTAGTCTGGTTATCCTTTGCTTTAGATCCAGCATCCACTTATGAGTGAGTACTTAGCATGTTTGTCTTTCTGGGTCTAGTTTACCTCATTCAGTATGAAATTTTCCAATTCCACCCATTTGCCTGAAAATTTCATGATGTCATTTTTTTTCTTTACAACTGAGCAATTCTCTATTGTATGTATGAATACATACTAATCTTAAACATTTATGTGCCCAGTAACAAAGCTTCACACAAACAAGTAGGAAGTAGACACGCTGTCACTCACCTGTATTACCAGCAATCAAGAGACTTTGTCAAGAGAATTCAAAGTTTGAGGCCAAGCAGTGCTACACAGTGAGGCACTATTTCAAAGAAAAAAAAGTTTTGTTTTGTTTTTTAAAAATATCTTATTAGAATTATAAGGAACAATAGGCAAACCTACAATTATAGTCAGAGATTTCAATAGCTTAATTTCAGCAAAAGTGAAAAAAAATCAATAAGTGTACAAAACTTGAACACTTACTAACCAATATGACCAATTTCATGTTTACAGACCACACAAATCCCAAACAGCAGAATATCAACTTTTTCAGTACATACATAATATTTACCAGAAGGCATCATCTTCTACACATAAAACTAATCTTTGCAACTTTTATTTTATTTTTGGAAAAAAAAATGTTTTTTTTTTCTCTTCCAGACAGGATTTCTCTGTGTAGTCCTGGCTGTCCTGGAGCTCGTGCTGTAGACAAGGCTGGCCTCAAACTCATAGAGATCTGCCTGTCTCTGCCTCCTGAGTGCTAGGAGCAAGCACCCACACCACACTGGCCATCTCAGTCTTGGCAAGTTTTAAGTGATTCATGTAAGAAAATGCATATTCTTTGACCACAGTAGAACTAGTAAGAACTGATAACAGATAAATTCTGGCAAGATCTCTGTATTATCAGAAACTAACACCATACAAATACTGAAGCAAAATTGATAACCAAATTCTTTTTTTTTTTTTATTTAGTTTTTGGTATTTGAGATGGAGACTGTGTTGTGCTGCCCAACCTGCCTCAGACTCACAGCAGTTCTTCTGCCTCAGCCTCTCAAGTGCAGACGATAAGTATGTGCCACAATACTTGATTAAACAACCACCTCTTAACATTTCCTGTTGCAGGGTTAAGTTTCAACATAAATTTGGGACTTCGTGGGGAGATCTTAACTCAAACAAAAACAAAATAAGAATTTAAAAACAAGTGGGCTCTTGGGCGTATAGTCAAGTTATAAGGACTCAACCCTTATAAAAGGAATGATGGGAACTTTTGTAGTCCCTTGCTGACCGACCCTCCATTCTAACACGTTTGTAGACATATGTATGCAGACGGTCATGCTCATGTGTATATGGATAGAGGCCAGAGGCCACCACTGGATGTCTTCTATTGGTCCTCTCCTTATTTCGGAGACAGGGTCCTCACTGAATCTGGAGCTCATTCCATTTGAGCTAGACTGGCTAGCCAGTGATC
Source organism: Phyllotis vaccarum (assembly GCA_033318265.1). Lineage (NCBI taxonomy): Eukaryota > Metazoa > Chordata > Mammalia > Rodentia > Cricetidae > Phyllotis > Phyllotis vaccarum. The sequence goes on along the minus strand of JARWLC010000012.1, from coordinate 44,241,435 downwards.
TTCTGAGAGAGATAGAGTTACACATAGATGGCAGGGATCTAAACAGTTCTTCATGATTGTACAGCGTCAGTAAGAAAGTTACCAATGTATCTCATCATCCTCCAAACTCAGTTTATTTGGTTGGTTGGTTTTCAAGACAGGGGTTCTCTGTGTAGCCCTGGCTGTCCTGGATCTCATTCTGTAGACCAGACTGGCCTTCAACTCACAGAGATCCCCTGCCTCTGCGTCCTGGGTGCTGGGAATATTGGAGTGTGCCACTACTGCCTGGCCTAACTCAGTATTTTTAAAATGTCAATTCTCCCCCATGTGAATCTACAGCTCCAAAACTATCCCAGTCCAAGCCAATAGATTTTTTTTTCTCCCAGAAATTGACAACTGATTCTAAAATTCACTTGGCTAGTTAAAGGACCCAGTGTGGCCAAAATGCCTTGAAAGGGAAAAAAATAAAACTGGAGAACTCGGACTACCTCTTCCTAAAATTGCCTCTGAAGCTTTGGAACTCAAGGGCAGTAAGTTATCAAGAAAGACAAACAGGTGAATGGAACAGGCTCTAAAGTCCAGAGACAGACTGCACGCTCTTCAGACCGAGGTGTAAAAAGGACCATAGTACAGAAACAGTAGCATCTCCACCAAGCATGCTGGAACACTTGAGTGTTCATGTGCACAGATGAGTTATGGTTTAACTTCATGCAGCACGGGCTGTAGATCTCACTGCAAAGTCCAAAACCAAAACCAGGAGGAGATCATGACCACTTCATGCTAAGCACATGTGTCTGATACAAAACAAAAGAAAAAAAAAATAAAAGTATCGATTTCACTGACCCAAAATGTCTGCTCTTTGAGAGATAATGAAAAGTTACAGGCAGGAAGGAAAATGTGCATCATTAATTTCAGTAAAGGTTTGGTTTTAGTTTCTTATTTTTGTTGTTTTTTGGAGACTGGGTTTCTCTATGTGTAGTCCTGGCTGTCCTGGAACTTGCTTTGTAGACAAGGCTGGCCTCAAACTGACAGAGATCTGCCTGCCTCTGTCTCCGTCTCTCTAGTACTGGCATTAATCACCACCACTGCCCAGCCTGGTAAAGGTTTTATATCCAGAATGTTTAAGTAAACTCAGTAAGAACTACATGCTAGAAGATACCTCAGTCAGTAAAGTGCTTGTCACTCAGACATGAGGATCTGAGTTTGGTCACCAGCACAAGCCCAGATTTGCTGTTACACCTCCGTATATAGATACATGCAGGTACACAGGAAATTTAAAAATAAGTAAATAAAACTTTTCATCTTAAAAAAAAAAACTGCAGGAAAAGCCAGGTTTAAGCTGGATGCAGTGACACCTGATTTTAGTTCCAGCACTAAGGAGGCAGAGGCAGGGAGATCTCTGTGAGCCTGAGGCCAGCTTGATCTACACAGTGAGATCCAGACAGCCAAGGCTATGCAAGGAAACTGGGTTTGGCTGGGGGGGGGAGTGCGGAGCCAGGTGTAAAGGTGTGGTCCTTTAACCACAGTACTCAAGAGGCAGAGGCAAATGGATCTCTGTGAGTTTAAGACCAGCCTGGTCTACAAAGTGGGTTCCAGGAAAGCCAGAACTACATAGTGAGACCCTGTATTAATACAAAACAAAACGAAAACAAAAAATGCAGGCAAAAATCCCAAGAGTTATTTGGAATTTTTAGGGTTTTTCTTTTTTGAGTCAGGGTCTCATACTATAGCACAGACTGGCTTTGAACTCCTGGTCATTCTTCAACTTCTGCTTCCCCAGTATTTCCATTACACCTGGCTGCCACCACACCTGGCTGCCACCACACCTGGCTACCACCACACCTGGCTACCACCACACCTGGCTGCCACCACACCTGGCTGCCACCACACCTGGCTGCCACCACACCTGGCTGCCACCACACCTGGCTGCCACCACACCTGGCTGCCACCACACCTGGCTACCACCACACCTGGCTACCACCACACCTGGCTACCACCACACCTGGCTGCCACCACACCTGGCTGCCACCACACCTGGCTGCCACCACACCTGGCTGCCACCACACCTGGCTGCCACCAGACCTGGCTACCACCACACCTGGCTACCACCACACCTGGCTGCCACCAGACCTGGCTCAAATTGATGTTTGTACACATGATGCTAGCAACAACCAAAAAATAGAAATGAAATAAGTGTGCATCGGGAGATGGACAGACGAGTAAGCAATGGGATATTATTCAGAATTAAAAATGAAGAAAGTTATGATACATGCTGTCAAACAAATGAACTCTAAAGGCAGTTAAAAGAGAAGATGGATGCCAGATGGGCATGGTAGCACACAATAATTCCAGAACTTTCCAGATGGAAGGAGGAAGGTCAGAAGCAGGTCAGCCTTGCTGTCCTGGACTACCTGAGGTCTTGTATAAAAACAAACTAACCAACAAAACCCAAAAAGACAAATGTCAGCCAAGTGCAGCAGCACACATCTGCAGGACCAGCTACTTCAGAGGCTGGAGCAAGAAGAGTCCAGTTCTAGGCCAAACTAATCAGCACCGAGTGTGTGTGTGTGTGTGTGTGTGTGTGTGTGTGTGTGTGTGTGTGTGTGTGTGTGTGTGTGCGTGCATATACATACATATAGATCTACTTAAAGATCACATTGTCTATGGAATTCCACTCACAAGATCCCTAAGAATAGTGAATTTCACAGGACAGTAAATGGGATGGTGTCACCAGAGTCTGAAAGGATGGAAGTTATTTCTAGCGGGGTGCATCTGTTTAGCAATACAAAGAGTTGTAGGGTGGACGGCGGAACTGGTAATACAAAGTCAAAGTCCCCAATAACACTGTATACATAAAAAAAAAAGGGGGCTGCTGTGGAAAACTGTAAGTCAGGCATATTTTACCACAATTCAAAATAACTGAGTAATATGCATAAATGGAAAAGTCATAATGAAGCCCATTGTTCTGTACAATTAACATACGCTAACAAAATTAGGAAAACAAATAACTCAGTTATATAACCTGGGCAAAATGTTTAAATAGACACTCCCTGAAGAAGATACAGATGGGCTGGTGAGGAGCTGATGAGCAGCAGGTATCCCAAGAACTCACACAGAGGAGGGAGGGAACTGACTCCTGAGAGGTGGCCTCTAACCTCCACCTGTGTTGTCACCTTGTCTCTCCCCCCCACCTCCCTCCATGCACACACACACACACACACACACACACACACATACACACATACACACACACACACTAATTAATTAATTAGTGCTTCCCTCATCCTTGGCCAGAGAAGCTTCTTGTCCTGTAGTCAACAGGTGAAGTTTGGACTCATAACTCATCAAAGTGCTGAGAATAAGCATCTATTGAGTGCCCAGTCTTAAGTGAGACGTCTCTCGGTCCCTTGTGAGCATTGAGGAGGAGGGGCAGAAAGAATGTAAGAGATGGAGGACTGAGAGGCATATTGTGAAACGCTTTTGGGGGCAGAATCCGGCCATTGCACCCTGAACTCACAGTAGCTATGGTTACCTGCCATAGATCAATCAACTCTAAAATTAGTCAACCTAGTCAGGCGACATTAATTGGACTCAGTGGGTTATTAACAACAACACACAAACCAACAACCAAAATAGAGCACTCCTTTACTTCCAGACTCAGGAGGCAGAGACAGGAGGATTACTGGAATTAGAGGCCAGCCTAAGTCTACATAGTTCATTCCAGGTCAGTCAGGGCTACATAGTGAGATTCTGTCTCAAAAAATGAAACTAAACCTGGAAAAGGGAAGGGAAATGGGGAGATAAACATGGCAGAAGTTCCTGGAGGGGGTGGGGGGGGGCGGGAAGAGGAAGACCGTGACCAAAAGCAATTGGGGAGCGAAGGGTTTATTTCACCTTACAGCTCATATCCATCATGAAGGGATGCCCGAGCAAGACTCAAGGCAGGAAGCCGGAAGCAGGAACTGAAGCAGAGATGATGGAAGGGTGCTGCTTACTAGCTTGCTCACCCTGGCTTGCTCAGCCTGCTTTGTTATACAACTCAGGGATGGCACCACCAGTAGGCTCTCCCACATCAATGGTCAATCAAGAAAAATGTATGACAGTCTACAAGCAATTTCATTCTACCAAGATGAATGGATAATTGTAGGATAACTATCTGATAGACATTCATTAAAAAAGAAAAAGAAAACATGGGTAAATCACAAAACCATTTTCCTAAATGAAGACAGTCAGAGAAAACAATCTACATGCTTATGATTTAATTTATACTAAGTTCTAGAAAATGTGGACTCGATACTGGCAGGACGTTGTGGTTATAGGAGTTAAATGTACAGGTGCAGAAGGGGAGGGGGGACCTGCACATTATCTTGATTGCGATAATAAGTTCCATGATTGTATCCATATGCCAGAATCTAACAAATTACACACACCAAATTTTTCCACTCACTGTATGTCGATTTTACTTCAACAAAGCTATTAACAAAATAAATAAGGAAGCTTTGTGAACTCAGACTCTGTGAACTCCCTCCGCCTCACTGGATTCCATCTGTTGGTGCAGACAGAGATTAAGGACCATAACAATTTGGAATTTTCACTTTGGGAAGCATCCAAAGGAAGCATGGTAAGTGATGGGATGAAAGAAATGTCAATAAGCAGGATGGAGGGTTCTGAAGATATTAAAATTTTGCTCTGCACTTAATCAGCATGGAAAGCCTCAAAGTCACAGGATACTGGAGCCAGGAGGGAGCTGAGAGAGGAAATACAATCAAATTGCTTTTGCAGATGAGGAAATGATTGCCACAGAGATGAAGTTTACAGAGCTGAAGACAGGACATGGGTCCTCCCAATCCCGGCTCTGATAACTGCCTTAGTCTATTCCTGAAAACTACAATCTCATCTATGCGCTAATGCAAAGCAAGACAGTCGCCATGGACACAGAAGTCTCTCGTGGCCAGGTAAACAGCCCAGAATGTGGAGAGGGACCCACGACTGAAGCGTCCTAGCCCTCAGCTCAACAGAGCTAGCTGGTATGTACACACTTGCACAGTCGCTCACAAACTTCTCTCTGAGTCCTCTGTGTGCGTTATTTAAGTGATACCCAAACCAGGCATGGTTGCTCACACCTGTAATTCTAGTACTTGGAAGACTGAGGCAGAAGAATTGCCGCGATTTTCAGGACAGATTAGGCTACAGGCTACTGAGTGAGTCTCTGTTTCAGGGGGAATAAAACCTTTTTTTTTTTTTTTTTTTTTTGAGATCTTATAACTTCTTTCCTATCAAATCACAACTGCAATCTTCTGCAAACAATGTCAGATCTTTTAAAGGTGAGATCCCCTCTTACTGTGTTATCTATGAACTTAATCTTTTAGCGTTTATAAACTGCTGTACCACAGGATAAAAGTACACTATACGAAGACATCATAAAGAAAAGATCACATAACATGGTGATCTTACAAAGGTCTGTGTGTAATTAGTACAGAGCTGTCCTGGGAGTGTATACCTTTGAGAAGCTAATCTTGGGTCTAGTAGCTGTACAAGGTACTGAATGCACACACACACACACACACACACACACACACACACACACACACACACACCTCATTCTACCACTACCAAGCAGGTGTCCTAACTGAAGTTTCAGGGCCCTTTTTAGGGTCAGGCCCCATAGCGACTGTCCTGTAGAATATGGGTCCCTTGTTCCCCCTGACCTGGGGTTAGCAGTGGTCAGCCAGCAAAGACTGACATTAGATCCACTCACATGATGGACACGGCTTAGCAGTCTCTGGTAACTAAAATGGTACAGGTCAAAGTATGTAACATCATGATCCACCCATGATCTCCTAGGAACCTGAACAGAGTAAAGAGTCTTGAATTCAACCCCATGACCTGCCAAACCAGAACACCTAGGATAGAACCAATGAATCAGAAATCCTGTGAGGTCTCAATAGCACAGATGTTGGGCTGAAACCGATGAACTTCACTTGAAATACAGCAAAAACATATGTCATAGAATCAAGTTACTCAGTGAGAGGTAGTGATAGGGATCGATGGTCAAGAGTTCCAGAGGTTCCTCACACGCACAGCAGGCCGCTCAGTTCTGAGGACCTCGTCTGGGCTGGGCAGGCATCCTGATGCACATGCATCCTCAGGCACACATGTAAATAAAAAATAACTCTCTCTCTCTCTCTCTCTCTCTCTCTCTCTCTCTCTCTCTCTCTCTCTCTCTCTCTCTCTAACAAGAGCACTGCAGAGCTTGGTAATAAAGCCAAGCTACTTCTACCTAAAACAATTGGCTCTTACTGTTTTGTGAATCATTATTGTTTGATTATGTACAAAATACATAATATTTGTACATAATCAAAATACAAATTATTGTTTGATTATATACAAAAACAATGGTGTTTGTCCAATGTGAGCATTATTATTGAGGACTGGTCAAGTGTTGACTTTCAAGAGAGAGTTGGTTTTTAAAAAAAAAGTTCCGGAGAGGGTCTTAACAGATTAGAGAGGTGCTGTTCCATAGCTGGTTCATTAAGTTCGTATCCCATCTGTCTGTCAATATTTTTCTTTGAACTTTGAGTTGAATTCTCTGGTGTGTTCTAAAACAAAGACAGGACATCTGTAGTTTCCTAATGGATGCTTCTCTCTTCTATCATCCAGCCGCCAATTAAATGGCATGAAGTTCTGCATTTGTGTATGATATAGGTTAGGAATAAAACAGCCCTGAAATTGCATCGATATTATGGGAGGCTTAAAGAGATATAATTATTTTCTTTCTGGAGCAGATAGCCATTATTATAATGCGTGTGATACCTTACAATCATTAGCAAGTGTTGTGGTGGTACTTAACATCTTTCACCTTGGAAAGTGAGCATTTTATTATGCTTCAAGTCACAAGCAAAATACTGAAATACCTTAAGCCCTTCCTTATTATTCCCAAATACACATTATGAAATAATTAATGACAGTACTTAATATGCAGGGAGGCAAAATGCCAGTTCTACCTTCAAGTATACATTTGCCACAGGACACTGCAGTGGAGATGTGTTCTTGAAATCCACTGTAGAAAATGTGCCCACACAAAAATGTGCAGAGTTAAAGTGGATTCTCTTTGTCTCCTTAGAAACAATTAGAGCAAGAGTTATGAAAATGGAATGTATGAGCATCTGTTGGAAAATAGCACTACTGACTTGCGAATAAATCAGTGTGAGAATCAACTAAGTGCTGGAATCGGGTTCCTGGGGGCCACACTGACAGTTCTTCTGCCCACTGTGTCCCTAAGAAGACATCTCCTTCCTAAGACTCCCCATACCATGACTGCTAAGCTTGATGAAGAATATAGTTGATACTGACAGCTTACAAATGAATCAGATCATTTCAGAGGACAAAGGGAAGCAACAGACAAAATGTTTATCAGTGTTGATCCTAAGAAATTCTACGGGTGCTCATTGGGCCATTCTTCACCTTTTTTTGAATGTTTGGAAATGTTTGTAACAATTGGAGAGGTGGCTGAGCATGTACAGTGTGCTCGCATAGTGTGTGAGTCCTGGGCTTGATGCCCAGGACTGAAAATGGAAAAGGAGAGAAGTGAACACAGAGGTCAGGTTTGGAGTCTAGCATTTGAGGAGTGGAGGCAGTAAGCATATATACATACGGTGTGGATCATTACACCCAGCTGGTTAATCCCAACATGGAAAGGCAGGCAGATATCTGTGGGTTCAAGGCTATCCTGATCTGCATATTGAGTTCTAGGCCAGTCGGAACTAAACAATAAGACCCTGGAGAGAGGGGAGAGAGAGAGAAAGAGAGAAAGAGAGAGAGGAAGAGAGAAAGACATAGAGAGAGAAAGATAGAAAGAGGAGAGAGAGAAAGATAGACAGAGAGAGGAGAGAGAGAGGAGAGGGGGGAATAGAGGCTTTAGACATTAAAAATCGACAGCGATATCTCCAGTCACCCTGGAAACTCCTGAATCCATCCAAGCCTGAGAGCATGGTTTATCATATCCTGTTTCTAGCTGCTCAGTATGGCACTCCTCAAAAATCATGATCTAAGAAGAAACTCTAACCTGCACCTTCCCTCCCACACAGTTTTTTAGACACCGAGGACACCCCCTTCAATTTGCTAGTGTATCCTCACAGTCAGCAATAGCTTCCTGCCTCTAAGTCTGCACCTGTGGACGATTCCTCTCTCGATAGTTAAGTACCAACTGCATTGTCTGTGTGCAGATCCAAACGAGGGGCTTCCTCAGAGAGCACCTCCCTCGGAGTCTGCAAGAACGTGAAGCTGTTATCAACATAAATGGCAAGGTGGATTCAGCTATGGAATAATGCTGGAGAAGCAGGCCACGCTCCTGGAACAGTCACGGGTGTCGATGTCTCTTGGTTGTGGTTTTAGATCGCTTGTCTAATCTACATATGTTTTCATCTCAAGAGTATGAAGTAACAGGCTGGTTGGTCTCAGATCCCTTTTTCTCCCTCCCTATCACTGGCTTCGGACTTTCTTCTGTTTGCATTAGCCTTAGCTCTGCCTGTCATGTTTGAAGGAGTGCAGGAAACCTCGCTATTCTACAAAATGAGGGGCCTGCTGGACCTCACACTCCTCCCGAAGCTAATTGGCAGTATACCCTCATTTTCATTTGTAGTGAATTATTATCATTTTATACTTTTCATGCATAAGGAACTTACCAGCCACCAGCCTTGACCTCATAACCTCACCAATCAGTTATTTCAATCCATCCTCATCTAAACAGAAACAATATTCTCACTTTCTTCTTCCCTCCTTTCTATAAATTCAATAAATACCCGTGCTTTCAGTTCCTAATGCTAGCCCTGAAGCTTCCTGACCTACTATCCAGTCCCCAACTGCTTCCCCTCCACACTTGCTATACCATCAGAGTTCCACAGGCCACAGACTCTTGAGGCACACTTAGTAAATGCTAGCTCCCATTCTCCCAAAGACGCAAATTTATAAAAAAAAAAACAAAAAAAAAACAAAAAAAAAAAACAAAAAACAAAACAAAACAAAAAAAACCAAAAACAAAAAAAACCAAAAACAAAAAAAAAAACAAACAAACAGTATGTCTCAGCTGTATCTACTTATACTGTCTAAAAAAAATTTCCTCGGGTATGATCTGGTGAGTTCCTGATAGCTAGCCATTTCCATCTTCCTCACTGTGAGCATCTGGGCTCAGTTGTGTGGCAAAATAGACTGTCAGACAGACCCAGCAATATATGTCCCTAAGGCACCTGCAGGATAGCAGATGCCATGCCCATCTGCTCCTGCTGCTGTTAGAGGCACATGCTGACTAAGCTGGTTTTGAGGGTGAGGTGGGTTAAGACTATGAGTGTGAACAGTGAACACCGTGACATGGGGCTTTTAGGGCAGAGTGCCTGGCACAGATTTTTATTCAGCACCACACCTCAAACACTTAGCAGGCAGCCTGAGTTAAGGGCACTCCCTAAGCCACAGTACTCCATTTCAGAGGTTTGTGTGAATCGCTCAAGTCTGTTACCACAGCCCAACATCCCATAAGAGACAGGCAGACCGGAGGCTCCGTGTCATGAGGAGAGAAAGATAAAGCGGGATTGGAAGCAGGGAACTGAAACGTGTCCACTGAATAGGCAGAAGATCACTTTCTGCTTTGTTCCTGTTTCCCATGAAGTTTAGGGACAAAAACATTTAGCTTTTGACAGCGAGGCTGTCTGGGGGGCTGCAGATGACTCTGGCTTTGTTCTTCAACACTGAAAGATGCTAGTACGCAAACCCAGAGGAGACAGCAAATCCTAGTGGGCACTTGAACCAGAGGCCCTTACACAAATATTTCATTAATTCAGGTATAAAACAGGATGGTCTTGTTAGTGGACAACTAGTAGTTGTCTGAGCAACAAGACTATCCCATAATATGCCTATCAACAAAGCACTCAACTATGATGAGATATGACTGCCCCTTAAGTAGGGTTTTGGTGGGGACACAAGACACTAACAGCCTTTGAGAAGTACATGCTGCAGACTGTAGTTTCCCATGACTATACATTTGTGGAGAGTACAGGTAGAGAAGCAAATAGATGTAGATGACTCCAGCAGATTCCATCAGAGATCGGATTAAAGTCCACCTGAATAAGACCTTGACATGATGCGTGTATACTGGCCGTTTACTGTAACTCTGACTCAGAGCCCTCCCAGAACCTGGCAGGGAGGGCAGGAACACTGAAGACAAGGCCTATTTTTACCAGACTCTAGAGAACAAACAGACAACATGGGCCAGTCAAATAATAACACAAGGACTGTGGGGACATTCCAGCAATAAGGGGCACCATCCCAGACTCATTCAAGGTTCCTGACCAGATTCCCTCCAGCAACCACTAAAAAAAAAAAAAGGAGAGAGAGGCTCTGTCCTTGGAGTCATGATTTAGACATCACATCACAACACACACACACACACACACACACACACACACACACACACACACACACACACACACACGTCTGTCATGTTGGATCACACCATCAACATGCTCACAGTACAACTTCTAACCTGAACATCTGCTGCAGTAACTAACTCGGATCAAGTTAAACCCAGAGGAATACTTCCCACGATGCCTCCAGAAACTGCATAAATGCAGGGAACATGTGTGGATTGTTCCTCTCTCATTGCAAGCCAGGACTATTTTGGAGTTCTGGTAAGAAAAGAGAGGCATATTTGTGTAAACCTGTTACCTCTTCCTCAGGGAACCTTTAGGTAATTGATTGTTCATAAGAACTCTTTCCTAGCCGGGTGTGTGTGTGTGTGTGTGTGTGTGTGTGTGTGTGTGTGTGTGTGTGTGTGGTGTTTAATCAACCAAGGTCACCCAATATTAAATGAAAAATTCAGGAAATAAACAATTCTTCCCTTTTAAATGGTATGACATTCTAAGAATTGGGAAGAAATCTCAGTCTGTCATGCATTTTCCTGGAGGGCAAGAATCATCACAGTCTAGTGCATCCACACTCCCAGCTTTTGCTACCCTAGGTGGTCATATGGCCTAGTCTCTTGGTAGGATTAGCCAGCCAGCAGTAGTTAAAATTTTGAACCCTTTTCCATGTTTAAACGATTCTTAAAAGTTTTTACTTACTGTTAAAATCAACTGGTGTGACCAGTGAGATGACTCGGAGACAATTTGCCAGAGAACTTGAATTCTAGCCCCTAAAACCACATAAGCGCCAGTGGTGTGTGTTTGCGTTCCCAGCAAGCCCTGGCTGATGCAGCACATCTGACAGCAAAGTAACTGGGAAATGTGATTTTTCTTTCCCATGAAACTAGGTGTCTGTGGGTGCCAGGGTTGGGAATGGTTTTGTTACTACTTGATAAAATTTCATTACAATCTCAAAAAAAAAAATTTTTTTTAATGTTCAATTTCATTTCAATACTTTGGGCCTTAATTTTCTGTACTAAGGAGTTATAGTTTGCATTGGACTTCTTTGCTTTGTTTTTTGGGTTTTGTTTTTTTCAAGACAGGCTATTTCTGTGTAGCTTTGTACTCACTCTCTAGCCCAGGTTGGCCTTGAATTCAGAGATCCACGTTTCTGCCTCCAGAGAGCTGGGAGTAAAGGCGGGTGACAGCTCAGCCTGGGCTTTTCTTATTTTATTGAATTGGCAGGAAAGAGATTTAAAGAGGATCACACTGGCCTAGAACTCCAACACGACCTTTTTTTTTTTTTTTTTTTTTTTTTAATGCTGAACTGAGCATAGAGGTCCATGCTTGCTAAGACCATCAGCTATGTAGCAAGTTTGAAGCCAGCCATGGGATCCAAGAGGCCCTGGGAGGGTGGGAAGAAAAGAAGAAATAGTTACATTGTGGCTTTTACAGAGAGAAACACATTTCAAGAAATTGCAGAAGGGGGTGTTGCAGGGAACTGCCGGCTTGGATCTGTAGAAATAAAGCTACAATTTGGGGTACTTCTGTCCCTGTCTGGAAGACCTCCAGTTTTGCTCTCATGGCCTTTAGCTACAGCGGATGAAGCTCATTCACATTATCATGTTACCAAAGAAATAGATCTTAGTTAAAGTCAGCATGTTCTATATTGTCTGCATCTACAAATACCATCACAGCAGAGTAGTTTGACAAAGTAACGGGGTAAGGATACCTATTCAAATGATGCCTAAAAACCAGCCATCTCACACATAAAATGCTAAAGTCTATCTGCTAATTTTATTGATGATTGTGCCTAATGAAATCATGCTTATTTTTATTGTTTTTAGATTTTTCAACTAAAATTTTGTTTATAGTTACTGTTTATGGGGCAGTCGTGCCACAGAGTGGGTGTCGAAGGCTACATTTTGAAGTAGGTTCTCTCCCTTCCACTGTTCCATGGGTCCCAAGGATTGAAGCTGAGTTATCAGACTCATGCGGCAAGCTCCTCTACCCACTGTTCTGTCCTGCCAACCACATTCTCAGGTTCCAAAGTTTTAAGCAGGGCTTGTTTAAATGTATTGCAGTTGGGGCATAAAAATTTTTATGGCCTTTTATTCTGTCAAATTACTTTATGAGAATTTGTAATAATATACTAAGGTCAATAACATTTTTGGTTAATTTTGCCAGGCCGCACTGATAGTCAGCCAAGATTGAGATACCTTGGGTTAGTTTTAATTATTGGTAAATGGAACATCAACTAAATGTGCACTTGAACTAGTAAAATTAACTATAAGACACATATTTACTTTTAAGTCCTGAACAAGTAATTCTATTTTCCTTTTTAGCCTAGGAAAGTGGATTATTGTAGGAATAAAAAATAATTTTTAAAGTGAGTAATTGCATAGAAAAATCAGAAATCAATGTTCCCTTTTGAGGACTTAATGTTTAATTATAATTAATTTGTTTATTAGCATTAAAAGTCTGCCCTGGCTGTGCGGTTGTTTCTAGAACCAGAGTCTATGTAAAGATAACTAACCACACACACACACATACACAAGTATACACAACTAGACAGTATAGAGGGAAGAGCAGGGTAAGGAGACTCCTAGTAGGAAAAAAAAGTCAGGATTTTAATGTACGCTTTAAATACATCAGCATTTAAAAGGAGTGTGCAGGAAAGTGTGGAAGGAAAGGCACCACGATGTCAGAGGGATCAAAGCACAAGACACAGGACAACATTGGCTTCATTTTCCATTCCTGAATTGCAAACATCTGTTTTATGGGATAAAGAGCTGTCTGATTCCAGAATAGAAAATAAAGCCAATTAAAATCTTGAATTTTTTGCAATGTTGCCCTTTGACAGTGGTTACGGTAGACTCACACGATTGTGGGTATTTTTCTCTTTAATTGTCCAATAAAATTGACCATAAAAGCATTGTGTAACTTTTTCGTGGGAAAGAAGGGTTAAAAAACATTCCTTATACCTGTAAGACTTTAGAACTCACAGTAAAATCTATATCATTTAGAACTAAATGAACTATTAGACCTTTTCTCTTTGGATACCTTTCCTTGTATTTACCATGGAGGCTGGGATGGCGGATGTGAGCTCCATCATATTTTCTGTTATCACTCCAGATTCTATGTTAGACTGTTCTTTTCCATTGTCCTATGGAAATACCTCATAATGTTCAAAAATGAAGTTTTCCATGGTGGCCTTACCCTCTTCCATCTCCATGAGCACGGCCCCATTTGCTACGGCCTCTCTCTGTGTTCCCGTGTCTCCTTCCATTGGATCCTTCCTGGCAGCTAGCCACACTGAGTAGCCTGAGTGTTTACTGAATACTTGTAGATATTCACTGAAAGAATGGCTCTTCAAACTCTGCCAGTTTTTTTAAAAAAAACAATTATGTGTATGAGTGCTTTGCCTGCGTGTCTGTATGTATGCTTTGTACATGCCTTATGATCTCTGCAGTCAGAAGAGAGCATCTGATCCCCTGGAACTGGAATTACAGACAGTTGGGAGCCACCATGTGAGTGCTGGGAATTGAACCCAGGTCCTCTGTAAGAGCAACAAGTGCTCTTAACAGCTAAGCCTTCTCTCCAGCCCCACTCCGCCCATTTTTAACTGAGTGAGCTGTAACTTTAAGAATTCTTCATGGGGGGAAGCGGGGGGCAGCTAGAGAAATAGCTTGGCCGTTAAGAGCACTGGCTGCTCTTCCAGGGGACCCAAGCTCAATTCTCAGCACCTGCATGGCAACTAAAAATTGTATCTTCAGTTCCAGGGCATTAGACACCTTCACACAGATAGATGTACATGCAAAAAAAAAAAAAAAGACCAGTGCACATAAAATAAAAATAAATTTTAAAAAAATCCTTCATACATTTCTTATCACACATATGATTTCAATTATTAGCCAGTCTATAGGATATTCTTTGCACTTTATGATAATATGTATAGTTCAGGTTTTTTATTTGGATGAAATCCAATTTATTGCAATGAGGCAGCTCCCCCCCCCCCACCAACCCAAATTGCTGTGTGTAGTCTCCGGCTCACATCTAGGAAGCTGTTGCCAAATCCAATGTCTTTTAGAATTATTTCTGTGTTTTTTCATAAGCTTTATTCTTACTATTATTTTTATTTTATGAATACGGGTGTTTTGTCTGTATCTGTGTCTATGTACCATGTGCATGCTATTACCTGCAGAGGCCAGAGAGGTCGTACACCCCTCCCCCGGAACTGTAGCTAGAGATGGTTGTAAGCTGCCCATGTGGTTGCTGGGAATTGAACCTGGGTCCTCTGGAAGAGCATCCAGTGCTCTTAACCACTGAGCCATTTCTTTCGTCCAGCTCAGAAGTTTCAGAGTTTTATCTCTATGACCAATTGGGAATAAATTTTATGTACAGTGAAAAAGCAACCTTATTTTAAAAGATTAGTTATACTTGCTTTGTTATTTGTTTTAAATTTGTCTTTTACATTTTACATTTCTCAGCATCTTTTGAAAATCAGTCGGCTACAAGTTTAATGTGGTTCTGGAATTTTACTCATTTTGCCCCATTTATCTAGATGTCAGTCACTGAGCTGGTCCTATTCTGTCCTGGTTACTTATAGCATCGTAGTGAATTTTAATATCTATAGATGTCAAGCCTGTGTCTGTTCACATTATTCTGAGACCTGGTGTTGCTACATAGCCCTGGATGATTTTCAACTCACTCCTTTTGCCTCCAGTTCCCATAGGATGTATTACCACATCCAAGCTGTGTACCTGTCACTTTTAATCGTAAAGCATACTTAATTTTCTCAATTTCAGTTTTCTTATTCTGTTCAATAATGATAAAAATGCACTGTTGAAGTTTTTAAAAAGCATATGTTCTCACATTCTAGAAAGAAATGGATTGGTCTGAAGTCATGGAAAGAAATGGTCACCATTATCATTTTAACTTATTTAGTCCACCAAGGACAGCTTGCCTCAGAGAACACACTGCAAGCCAGCCACTCGGGAAACACTCCATATGAGGTTATAGAGAACATATAAATTAAATAAATCCAGGAAAGCGTTGCTATTTTATCTCCATCTTGGAGGTTCACTGTGCCTCTGTCTCAGGTCTGGGTTCCTGGGAAAGACTGGTATAGAAATCTGTGCCTAGGAGGGGTATAAGGTGGTGTGCCCTTTGCAAATTCTCCTGTGCATGTTTGCAGGACAAGTACCATGGGCTCCTGCAGGACTGGGCAGGAGAACCCAAAGGTCAAGACGCTTGCCAAATAGCCTCCAGCTGATCCTAAGCTCTGGAGCTGGAAAAGCCCTTCAGAGTTGCTCTGCACAGAGCCAAGTGGGATCCAATTTCTGATGGGACACAGGCTGTGCCAGGGTGAGAGGAAGAAGCATGGGTAATTCCGCTCCATTCTGCCAGGACAGCTCTCATAAATAAATAGTTTTATTAAATTGTCAAGTGATATGTCTATCCTTCACCTAGGAAAGTGAATAACTGGGGTGTGGTGGGGGTGAGGGGTGGACTTGGACAGGGAAACACTAGCGAGAACACTTTGGGCTCATTGTGGCCTTTATTTAAATTAATATCTTATTTTTGTACATTCAGAAACCTTTTTCTGCTGTTATACAAGGTTGTAACCCAAGTCTTAGGTTGTGACCTAGCCTCATTCCTTCCCTGGAGACTGGATGGCTGAAATTTCTCCTACCAGGCCCGAATTATGATGATGCTCCCCAAAGACAGAGGTCACTTCATTTATGTAACTAAAATTCTCGTTCCACTACTTGAGAAACTCCAAAAGCTTTTGAAATTCTGTGGCAGAAATGGAAACCAAAATTTAATATTCCTTATTACCGTAGAATTCATTATCACGTTGATATTCTGAGCTATTTTGTGGGTTTTTTTTTTTTTAAAGGATTTTCTTTGCTTAACAGTAACTACTCCTTCATGTGACCCTTGGGCCCCATTTTATGGTCCCTACTTCCTCCTAGATACACAAATTCCACCTTGGAAAGACACTGGCTCTGTTTTTCTTCATTCCTGAATGTCCAGATCTGGGTTACAAGGTAGACCACATAGTTTGTATAGTTATGCTCTTCCTGTTTCCTTGTATTAAGAATCCCAAGGCAGCAGCGCATGGGTATGAAGCACGGGTCAAAAGAGCCGAGTTGCTGGGTTTAATCGCTCCAGCCTTCTATCCCCCCCCACCCCAACCCTCAACTATAATGCATCACCCACAGCTCTCAGAATCTTTCCACTTCACTCTCTCCAACTTGTTTACACCTCCATATCTCTGTGCTAACCTCCCTAGCACAGACTGTGTCACCCCTCACCCAGAAGACTGCCTCAGCCACCCACACCTCTGCCTTCCATCTGGCTCCTTGCAAAGGCGGGGGGGGGGGGGGTGACTCCTAAACGCCAATCCCATAGACATTCCTCCGGGCCTCCCCAGGTTCCCCTTTGCCCTGGCTCATAGCACACATCCACCCAGGTGATCCTTGGAAGTTAAGTTCAAGCCCTCACAAAGAAGGGCCCAGAAGGCTTCCTGCTCACTTTCCTGTTCCCATCTCTTCACCGTGACCTTTTCCAACCCAGTGGTCATTCTGTCTCTCTCTTCTCACGTACTAGAAGCTAAGGCTCTCAAGTATAGAGCCAGACACACTAACAGACATCTAGGACAAGTGGGATGAAGAGAATCTGCGGGGAAAGGAAGACAGCTGTGCCGAGGACCTGACCTGGCTGGTCAGTGGTGGTCATAATGGGGCAGAAGAGAGAGTAAATGCTAAAACTAGTCTGCCAGGGTGGTCGGAGCTGTTTCACCTCAGTTCCTTATCTATAAAAAAGAAACAGTGAGGCGCTATGCTTCCCTTAAGGAGCAAGTGAGTCCTCGGTACAAGCACACGGGATGGATGGGATGTCTGGTGGGCAGCAGCACCATGGCAACATCATCTGCATTGCTCACCCGGGTTTCCCCCCCTCCACTCCTGCTGACCACCTACTTCCTACCCTCCCTTTCTCATGTCCTGGGCTTCTGTTACACGACATCTAAGGCTAACGAAAGACTTCTACCTTGTTAGGTCACCCGTGTATTGGTCTCCCTCTAGTACCCAAATTTGCCCACTACTGTCCTGTCTCTTAAAAGACTCCAAGCTCTCTTAGAGAGTCTGATTGTCCCAGAACTACACTGCAGTCCCCCGGGTACAAGCTACTATTGTCATTGAAGGTAGGGGACAAGGCAAGCATCATAACCTGGATCTAACTCCTTCGAATCTCAGCAAAGAGTAGGGGTAAAAGCAGAAAGATAGAAGATCTAAACAAGGCCAGCCTAAGTGATGCAACACTTCATCCTAAACAAACAAACAAACAAAAATGGCAATTATGTGGATTTTTGTGAGAGAAAACCATTCATTAGCTTCATTTGGTGTCTTTCCAAAGGCAGCCTTTCTCTGTACAGCTCTGGCTACCCTGGAACCCTTTCTGTAGACCAGGCTGGCCTCGAACTCAGAGAACTGCCGGCCTCTGCCTTCCAAGTGCTGGGATTAGGCATATGCCACCACTGCCTGACCATTCACTGTCTTTCTCAACACTGTACATTTATTTCTATATAGGTAGAACTACTACCTGTATTTTGGATAAAATTTTTCTAGGAATAAGTTGGGCATGGCAGCATATAACCCCAGCTACATAGAGATCTTGTCTCAAAATATATATTATATATAAAACATAATTTATCATATATGATATATTCATATATTATTTATTTTATATATTTATTGTATGTAATATATCATATTTATATATCATGTATGTTTCTTATATTTATGCATTATATTTGTTATATATTCATATTATGTTTATTGTGATATACTATTTATTATATATTATGCATTTTATGTATTTATTATATTTATGTATCATGTTTTTATGTATGCTTAGTATAATGCATCATATTTATATATTCATATATGATATATATCTGTGTTTATTATATATAATATATATATTACAGCTGCACTACAGTTATTTCTGCATTTTTTAATAGTTTTTAAAGACAATATTTTTATTTTGATGTGTGTGTGTGATGATTTAACCATGGAAGGTACCTTGGTGGGTTGGAGCCAAGGGGCTCCACAACCTCACACCATGCACCAGAGCTCATTTGGGAGGTGGGGTGGGGGCAGAGCATACCCTGAGCAAGAGTAGAAGAAAGAGGGGAGAATGGGTTTGTTTTTTATAAGAGGCTATGGTGCATGTGCGTAGGGAAAGTGGAAGACTCAATGGTGGTAGTAATCACTGTCACGTCCTACTGCTACGGGTGGTATGCTCTGCAGTACGTCCCCTAGGCAGGCCAGTGTAAATGTTGGAATGCTAATATTTCCCCGTGAAGGCCTAGATTTACCGTTATAAAACTAGCTCCTGAGGGCAGGGCCCAGGTCTAAGAAAAATCTAGGAAAAATCATAGGAATGTGCCAATGGATTCAAAACTTAGTTTTGCACTCAAAGTTCAGCCACTAGATTCAAAGCTTAGGTTCAAACCGGAAGTTTAGAAAATAGTTACTGTACCCCATACCTCTTTACCCAATCCTGAAATGCCAAGATATGTAGAACCTCAGTTTCGTATGCTTTTCTTTAAAAACCCCTCACCTCTGAGCTTGGGGCCAAATCCTTCTGCTCTGTCAGAACAAAGGAGTTTCGCCCGGGTTCATTTGAACCTGTCCAAAAGAATAAACTGATTCTCATGTGTTTGCATAGAAATCATATCCCCGATGGTCTTTGTGGGGGAGTTCCTCAACACAGGACATTTCCCTTTGGATTATTATAAAAGATAAGGAGGATCAGATAGGACTAGGCATGGTATAGGATATGGAAATGCCAAGAGATGCTGAGGACTTTCCACAGGATTTTAAAATCTCAGAGGTAAATTCAGGACCACTATCTGACTGGAGGGAAATGAGGATTTCAAATTGGGGGTGAGGAATAGATACACTCTCTCAGAGTAGGAAGGCACAGACTGAGCCCTTTTGTTGGTGGTGGGAAATACCTCTCTCTGCTCTGAGAATATGTACACCACAACCAGGAGGTACCTAACATGGTTGACTGTGGGCATGTGAGTGAAGTCCAGTTGCCAGTCAGTCCTGGGGAGGAAACCTGTGGCCTGGTAAGTATGAAAAGGTGGGCTGTGGGTTCTGGAGTTGGGGTCTGACATTGGACAGATTTTATTAGAGGCAGTAATAATCCTTACAAAACACAGATCCTCAGGAGCGGGCTTTAATGAAGGGAGACAAGTCTTGACTATTAGGATCAAAGAGCTGGTGTAGATATGACAGAATTTGTCAAGTCTCGGGGGTGACAGCAGGGATGTGGGATTTAGTGCAAGAATGACCCATGGTGGGTGAGACAGGTCTAGGTCTGTTAGGGATGCAGCTAAAGCTGCCTCATCTGCTTAACTATTTCCCTTAGAGATGACAGAATTGTCAGTCTGTGAAACCAGCAGTGAACAATTCCTATAGCTGTGAGGAGATGGTGGGGCTTTTAGCATGGCCATGAGTTGGCTATTGATCCTGCTTTTATTATAAGTAGTCCGAGCTCTTTCCAGATGGCAGTTTGGTACAAGTGGATGTGGAAGGCAACATCTGGAGTCTTGTGTAGACGTTTAGGGATTGTCCTTGTGTCAACTGGAAGGCTTGGGTGAGAGCTATTAGTTGATCCTGTTGATTAGTGATGTGGGCAGGAAGGCCAGTGCCTCATCCACCTCAGTATCTTGACACTGGCATAGTCTGCTTTTCATGTGTAAAAAGGAGCTGCTGTCTGTGTACGAGGTGTAGATGGCCTGAGGCAATGTGCTCTCCTGTATGTGCGAGGGATGGGGCAGTATGTCCTCTAGGGTTCAAGGCAAAAATGAGATGGAGAATGATTTGTATTTGGTCATGGAAGATTTGAGATGTTGAGGGGTAGGCATGATTGGAGAGCAAATGTGGCACCTTCTACTGGTACCACCTGGAGAAAGAACCTGGAAGGGAGGGAGGGTTTGTAAGCCTTCATATGCTAAGAGGTGGGGCATGTTGTAAAAGAATATGACAGTGGTGGGCGACTCCAAAGTTAGTTTTATAGATTTGCCAATGAGGAGCTAGGCAGCTGCTAATGTACATAAGCAGGGTGCCCCTGGGTGGCAAAGTCTAATTTTTTTTTGGACAGGTATGCCATAGGTACAAAGGAAGGTCCCAGATGGTAGCTTGGGTTCAAAGGGTACATCCTTCTTTTTTGTTACATAGAAGGAAACCCAATGGTTGGCATCATCAGGAAGGAATAAGCCAGAGGAATGCCCCTAAAAATGCAATTGAGTGATGGGGTCTGATGAGGTTGTAACACTGTCCTTCTACCCCAACAGAAGTGGGTCCCCAAAACTCCGACAGGACTGAGTAGTAAGTGGCCCCATTGTCCAGGAGAAAGAGATGGACTGCCCTGATACTGTAAAGACTACCCGGGACTCCCTGTCAGAGGTGATGGTGGTTGGGCCAAGGGAACCCAATGCCCTTTCACTCAACCATGACAAAATCTAAAAAGTTGGCTGGAGGGTGGTCTGTGCAGTGGGGGGACACAGAGGCAGTCAACAGCCCAAAGTCCCACTTGATAGCATTTGGACATGGCCTGTGGGGATTAGGGCAGGCCTGGGCCCAGTGACCCTCCTTAACACACTTGAAGCAGGGACCTGATGGTCTTCAGGCCATAGGAGACAAGGGAGCCCACAGAGTTGCCAAAGCCGGTTGATCGGTCCACTCTTCAGGTGCTTAAGCTTGGCCCTAATGTTGGGAAAACTGGGAAAAGAAATCAGTCATAAGGAATTGTGTGGTATATTCAATAAAAATAGCTTGAAATATCAAAGGACAGAACCAAGCCATGAAGGTAAAGGAGTGGTGGCCCACACCTTTAATACCAGCACTAGAGATCTCTGGACTCTGTGAGCTCACAGCCAAACAGAGTCAGGCATGATGGTACCCCTTTGAGTTTGGCTTAGATTAGTATCCTTTAAAAGGGCCTTTGTGAGGCATTATAGGAATTAGACAGGTTTTATGTTTGTCCTGAATGCCCTCTTGGAGTTTCTCATAGTTTGCTAATTTGAGGGCACCCTAGACAGGAGGCCAGTTGCAAACTGATCTCTAGCTAAAATGCCACTTCAGGAAATGTAGTCACATTGAGGACCCTGGTCAGAGATGCCTCAGCCCCAGCTGGGTATGCTGCTATTAGTTTGGTGAATTTTCTTGACATATGCTCTAACCAGTTCCCAAACTCACCTATGCTCATCAGGAAGTAGGTTGTTAAAATCATAGATATATCATAGGGTGAGACTATAGGACTGGGTGATATATTGGAATTCTTTAATGAAAGGAGTTAGAAGTATATAGTTAGAAGTATAAAACCCAGTTTTGTTTTTTGGGGTTTTTTGTTGTTGTTTTCTATTTGAGAGAGTTCACTTAATGAAAAGGGGACATGTACCTTGACCTGGCCATCCACCCTGGCAACCTTCGGCAAAGGGAGAACCATGCAAAGATTAGGCTGGGTAGGTAGAGAGATGGAGTGGGTATCCCACAAAGGAGGAGTAAACAGCAGGCTGAAGGCTACTAGAGCAAACGTGGGTGCCAGGGTGGGATGTTTCTCAAGGGCTAAAAGCCCAAATGAGATGTAGTCGCCTGATACCAAGGCACATGAATGAAGCCAGAAGGCAAAAACCATGCACAAAAGATTAGGCCTCACTCATGAGAAGGGACCAGAGGTGGGTGTTGACAAGGAGGGTCAACCATAGCCTTAAGACTGTGGCTGAAGATTCCTCTGCTTCCAAGAATACCAGAGGGTTACTGGATGCTCAACAGTCAGGGAACCAGGGACCCAGGGACCCAGGGATGCATACATGCCAACCAAGAGAAAGAGGACTTATCAGTTGTTGATATTGGGTGAAGTGCCCAGCGATTAGTTAGTTGGAAGTGAACCTGTAGGCTGGTACAAAGTCCTGGAGTGCCTCAGATGGCCAGTGTATGAGGACAGTCACCAGAGTCACGATACCAATAGAATAATTTAATACATAAGGCACGTTGGTAGGTTGGAGCCCAGGGGCACACAGTCACACCATGCAACAGAGCTCATGTGAGAGGTTTGTTGGTAGGGAGGAGGGTGAGGCAGTCTATACAGAAGCAGCCTCTGAGCATGAGCAGCAGGAAGAGAGAGAGAGAAGGCCTGGCTTTTTATAAGGGGATATAGCATGTGTGCATAGGGAGAACACTCTACCCAGTGACAGTAGTCATAGTGTCATACCCGGCTGCTGCTGCTGCTGTGCCCTGATGGGTTCCCAAGGGCAAGGCAGTGTAAATGCCTGAATGCTCATGCTAAGATATATATGCTGTTTTTTTCAAACTATGATGCCAAATAACAAGGGAAATTTATGACTTTCCAAAATATGCATGCATACACTAAATGCTAAAATACCCACATATGCTATATGAGATATAAAATAGAAATTATTTTATATGTTATATACAACCTCGTCAGCTCATATGTCCCCTCCATATTTGAATATCCACAGATAACTAAGAAGCTAACTGCCTTGCATCATTCCATGTACTTGTCACCTAAGAAGATCTCAGATCTCATCTCCCCTCATATCTGGCTACCTAGTCACTGAGAAACACTTCAGAGCATTTCAGACTGCTGCGTGCCTCACAGGTAAATGCAAAGGACATACTTCCCCCAGGCCAACAGACTCAAGGTACAGTACCCAGTGAATTTTGGGAAATGGACTTCACTGAAGTCAAGCCAGGATGTTAGCATTTCTGGCTGCCCCCAAAGTCCTGTCCACACATGCACTGTCAGTTGTCAGGCCTCTGTACTAGTCAGCCCAGGGTCCTATGCACACCATGCATGCATTGCAAGCACTCAGGAAAATAACTAAACAGCCCATTGTTGTGTAGTCTGTGCACATGCAATATAGGCCCGAAGACAAGCCCCTCTCCCACCTCTCCTTGCCACAAGACCGTATCTGTGCCTCTCCATGTCTCTCTCCCTCACTCCTCTCTCTCTCCCCTCTCTCCCTGTCTCTTTCTTTCTCTCCTTCTTTCTCTCTCCCCATGAGGCCGCTCTGCACATGCTTCTCTCTCCTCTTCTCCCTCTCCCCCCAATAAAACTTTCCATGTGAGCACTGTCTAAATGGCATCTCTGTCTCTCGCCCACTGTGACCACCATGTACCATTTAAAAAAAAAATACAAGGACTGTATGGCTACAAATATCCACTGGTTTTTGTTGATACCATCACAGGCTGGTTAGAGGCCTTTCTATCCTAAACAGAAATGGCCCAAATGGTAGCTAAGAAATTAATAATCAAAATTATTCCCAGATTTGGCCTCTCCATATCTCTAGGACCCAACAATAGCCCAGCCTTCATGGCCAAGTTCTCCATTGCTCTCTAAGGCTCATACCACATATTGGAAACTTTGTTGTATGTATCAGCTGCAGAGCTCAGGAAAAGTAGAGAGAATGAATAGAACTTTAAAGGAGATTTTAACTAAATATATTCTTGAAACCCATGGTAACTGAGTTGACCTCTTGCCTTATGCTCTCCTCAGAGTCCAATGTACCCCCTAGGGAGAAAAATTCACCACCTATGAATAGTCTATGGGTGACCACCTCCAATGATCCCTCAATACAGGCTGGACTGCTTTCAGATGGCCCCACTCCAAACTCTGAGTCAACCTTGCATTAACTTTGGATAAGATTTCCCTCTGGTCCAGGCTGCTAAACCTGTTGGGTACTTCCCACCTGATTGTCTGTTCTAGCTCTGAGATGTATTGATCTGTCACTTCAAAACTGACCTGCTTGATGGTGGCATCCTAGCCCAGGCAGTATTAAGGAGCCGTGTCTGGGTCTGCAGCCAGTGTAGGTCTGAGTTGATGTCCGTGACTCCCGATACCATTGAGGGGAAGCCATGGGTCTAGGCTGCTACCTGGGTCCATGTCTCAGTCTGTAGTCTTATCACAGTTGGGCTCTGTGATGTCTGTGACCCATGTGCCATCAAAGGCCACACAGAAGCCTGGGGCCTAGGTAACATCCTGTGGTCATGTTGATGTCTGAGGACTTTACTGCCACGGGGCCATGGCAGGGCCACTGCTGAAGGTCATTTCTGGCTTCCTGGCCTTACTGCAGTCAGATTCTATGTCAATGTCCATGGCTTCTGATAACACTGCAGGCAAGGCCAATGCCAAGGGTCTGGGCTGTCATCTACAGCCGTGTTGGTGTCTGAGGGCCACACTGCTATGGAGTCCATGTTGATCTGGGTGGCCTGGGCCACCACCAGGGGCCATAGTGACATCTAATCCTGCTACCTAGGACCATGTCTGGGCCTGTGGTCCTATCACAATCAAGATCTGTGATGTCCATGGCCCGTAGTACCACCAAAGTCCACAAGATGCCTAGGGTTTAGACCACATTAAATGGCCCTGTTGATGTCTGACGGCTTTCCTGCCATGGGGGCCGTGGTGTCATCTGCTGCTGAAGGTCTGAGTCCATGGCCCTACAACAGCCAAGGTCTGTGTTGATGTCTATGATTCCTGATAGCACTGACGGCAATGCCAATGCCAGGGGTTAGGACCACTGCCTGTGGCCCTGTTGGTGTCTGAGGGCTTCACTACCATGGGAGTTAAACCAATCTTAATGACCTGAGCACCCATATGGGCCCAGGCTCAGGCTACTGCTGTGGACTATGTTTGGGTCCGTGATCAGGGTCTGGGCTGAAGTCCAAGCTTTTGTTGCCACACTGGGTCATAGGAATCAAGCATATTAAATTCAAAAGCTATGCAGGGCCAGCTCTGCCCCTCACTGAACACTACAACAGGAGAGCTGGTGTCATCTCCACCCCCATGTGAAAGCTGATCTCAGCACTCAGGAGAAATGACTCCACCCCTCACCACAGGCTTGGGAGAGCTGGCTCTGTTCCTCACCTGAGGGTATGGTCCGGATGATGACTCAGACCCACGTCCTGGGCCATGGGTTGGACCTGTCTGGAATGAGCAAAGGGACTGCTCCTGTAGAATGGTGACCACAGAACCTCTGTGACTCGGGACATCAACACAGTAGCTGAGAAGGATTTCCATGAGGACCCAACCCAGTGATGATGGCGAACCAGAAATCAGAGGCCTTGACCAGACCAATGGCTTGTTGCAATAAACGTTTTGTGGTGGGACTGAATAGACAAAAGGGTAACTATGTGACCCACCACAGCTCCGAGTGCCACTGAAAAGTTTCTGCACCCCAATAAGCCTCTCCAATGACACAGCAATGCAAATCTGACCAAATCAAACTGAATTAAGAAAAAGTCCAGATTTAATGGGTAGAGCATTCCCAGACGGTTTTTCCGGCCCTCAGATAGGAGATGAGGAAGAGAGACTGAAAAACCACATGTTTCTGGGGGACAGTTTAAGTACCCTGTGAGAGCAATCTTGAGCATATCTGAGGGAGAAGCCATGTTTGGTGAGTTCTGAGATGAGTCAAGTTGGGAAGAGAGAGATGGGGGAGGTGATTTGAGGTGGAGCTTCTACACAAACATTCCAGACTCTGGGTATATGGATGCTGAGGGGCTGAGTTGAAACTTTCACCAGAACATCCCAGACTCTTTGAGTATATGGACACCGGTCCATGTCTGGCTGGTTCCTGTGGGCATGGGGCAATATGGGGGAAGAGTTTGGAGTCTGTGGGCCCACACTCAGCCGAAGGCACGAGTGGAGGAGCATTCATTAACTGCCATCCTGAAGACCTTGGGAATCTGCTTCTTGAGGAAGTAGAAATGACAAGTTGCTAGGGGAAAAAAAAATCATTAACACCTGCCCTAGGTGTACTGACAAAGATACAAGGCAGAAGAGCAGATAGGGACATCTTGGAAAACCTGAGGGTGGAGGGTCCCAGCTGCTGAACAGACCATATATCCTGAATAGGTGCCCACTTGAGCCTGAAGAGAGGGTATCAGCATGCACATGCCAGGAGCTTGGTAGCCGAAGGGGTGGTGAGGATCACAATGTAGGTCTTATTCATTAGGAGCTACCTGTTTGAGGAGTACTCTGTCCCCCACGAGAATGGGGCAGGCTCAGGGGCAGTTGGGTCCTAGATGTGGGGGCAAGGAAATAGCTGTCAGCATGTGAATGGAGAAGGGACTTCATAAGGGAGAGGTAGGGAAGGTACCTGGCCGTGGAGGAGTTTTGGGCTGGGAGGTGGTGACTGAGAAGAAAGAGTCTCCTTAGGAGCTCAAAAGGGCTCAGGCTGGTAGGAGAGAGTGGGGGATTGAACTCAGGACCTCTGGAAGAATAGTTGCTAAGTCCAGATCTCAGGAATCCCTCAAAGACCATGATGGAATTCATATGCAAAAGCAAAGAGCTTTTATTCAAGCTTGAACTTGGACTCCAGCTGACAGCAGTGAGAGCAGAGTCTGAGCCTGGTCAGAGTGGGTTTGGGGGGTTTTGTTTTATCATAGTAGAGATGGGGATGAGGGGATTTCCAAAGTTCAAGACCCCTAAGTGGCTGACATTTGTCTAGGGATGTCTTGGAAAAATGGAAGTTTCATGCTGGGCTAAGGGACATCTTGTGACCTTATCTACAATGGTTGGAAAGGTAAATATATCCCCCTTTCCCACCCCCTACCCCCTCCTGCAATGGGAATGTTAGGTATTGGGTGCTGGTTGGCCCATTCTTGGTTGGTGCCAGTTTATGGCTTTTCTCTGGAACCAGGTGTTGCCTTACAATAAAAGGAAACTCAGGCCTACCTTCTAGCTGTTTTTTATGAAGCCTGTAATGGCAGCAGTCAAACTGTTCTGGGCCCCATGCAGCCATTGATCTTAACTGCTGAGCCATCTCCCCAGCCTCCCAACTTATCTTTTTATGATTGATTAATTTGTGTCCTAATTACCCATGATTTTGTTCATTTCAACAATGTAAATATATATATATTCTCTCTCCCTCTCCCTCTCCCTCTCCCTCTCCCTCTCCCTCTCCCTCTCCCTTTCCCTCTCCCTCTCCCTCTCCCTCTCCCTCTCTCTCTCTCTCTCTCTCTCTCTCTCTCTCTCTCTCTCTCTCTCCACTTTATATCTGGACCAGTTTTCCTTTCCTCCCTCTGGTCTCTTCCTGCCACCCCAGCTCTGCAAAGTATGATTTAACAAATCACATGGTTTACAGTCATACAAAAGAATTTGTCTCGGGTTCACAATTCTTAATGAAGAACATATCATGTACATGGGACACGGGGCCTAGGGGATCCACTCCATGGATAAGATACATTAACCACACAGTACACGAAACACTAAAATTACTGAAGTGAAGTTGTTCAATTAGGAAAAGAAACATCGCACGCCTCTGTGGAACGTCAAGCCTGATTAAAGCTTCTGGTATATCTTCTTCATGTGGGTGGCTCTTGAAAGACGGTTGGATTCTAGAGTTTGTGCAATATTTCTTATGGGGGTCCAAAAAGAGAGAAACACACACACATATATACAATTCACTAGTAGAGGGAGGCCGCTGTCTGAGAAACATGCCAAGATGAACTTGGAGAAGAAGCACATGTGGCATGCTCTGCCTAAGGCTGGAGACTGACTTTCTAACAGAAAGGCCTAGCCAGCCAGTAGTTGCTCCAGCCACTTGTAGCTCTGGTTGACAAATGGATTTTTTGCAAATTCATACCCAAAAGTTGAGTATCAAATATTGCATAAACTAGTTAGGATATAATGAGAACCCAGAGCCAGATGTTGGGGAAAGCTAGATTATCAGAAACAAAGCACAGCCAACTCCTCAGGCCAGGAATCCTCAGCTGAAGGGAACTTCTCTGGGAAAGCTGAAAAGCCGTGTTCTCTCGCTCTGCCCAGCTCTCTTTCTCTTTCCACATTCCTAAAGCTAGGATGAAAGGTGTGGGTCGCCCCTCCCTGACTTGGCGTGGTTCTGTGGTTATCTCTGATATTCCAGATTCATTTTTTAAAATATATATCCACAGGTGCACACCTTGAATTCCAGCACTTGGGAAATACAGATGGGAGGTTTGGAAGTTTAAGTTCATCCTAGGGAATTGGGGAGACAGCCTGAGCTGCATGAGACCCTAACTCAGAAAAAAAAAAAATCTTATTTTTCCCTGAAAAAAATCAAAAGTTTTCTAGATCAACTCAAATTACTGTAGCCTTAGATTCTCAAAACTTCTGGAGCGGGAAGGGGAACCATGGTTTTAAACATAAAGGGTTGTGCTAGCATCATGGAAAGATAATGGCCTCTGCCTGGGTTAGCATTTATATTGTAAAAAAACATCATGACCGTGGCAACTCTTACAAAGGAAAACATTTAACTGGGGCTGGCTTACAGTGGTTTAATCCATTGTCATTATGGCAGGAAACATGGCAGCAGGCAGACATGGTGTTGGAGTTCTGCATCTGGATTGGCAGGCAGCAGACAGAGAAGATGACAGTCGCCCTGAAACCTTCTGAAACCTCAAAGCCCACCTCCACTGACTCAGTTTCTCTAACAAGGCCACACCTCCTTGAACAAGGCTACACCTTCAGTAATACCACACTACCATGAGCCTATGAGGTACATTTTCAGTCACACCCCCACAAGCTCCATTTCTAACTTTTCCTCTTATTAATACAACCATTTGACTTATTTCTTAGTGGCAGACTGCTATGTAACACAGTTGAAAGTGAATACAGCCTATCACTTTTTGGTTGTTTTAATTTTGTGTTGTTTTCAGGCAGAGCTTTGTCATGGAGCTTAGGCTAGCCTAGTCACTGTATACAGTCCAGATTGCTCTTGAATTCATGATTCTTCCTCCCTGTCCCCTCAAATGATAGGATTACAGATATGCAGCACCAAGCTCGGCTCAGTCACTGCCTTTTAGAGAAATCTTTGCAGTCTAGGTCTCCTTAAATTCTATTTATGAGAGGATTCTTTGCAATTTAATTATAAATATATCTATACACCCATGCCACATTTTATCTTCTAAGAAATTACTGTACAGTCTATTGACGTGAGGTGTCTTTCTGTACACTGTCAATATGATTTATTATTGGTAAATAAAAAAAACTGTTTTGGCTTATGTATGGCAAGGCATCTTAGAGGCAGGCAGAGAATCCAAGCATAGATAAGATGAAAAGGGGCGGAGTCAAGGAGATGCTGAAGGCTCAGCCCAAGAAGGCAAGATGTAATGGGACACAGGTAAAGCCACGGAGCCACAGGGCAACATACAAATTAACAGATATGGGTTGAATTAAGATGCAAGAGCTAACTAGTAAGAAACCTGAGCCATAGACCAAAGAGTTTGTAATTAATATAAGCCTCTGAGTATTTTATAAGCAGCTGCAGGACAGAAGGTGAAAGAGCTTTGTCCAGACCATAGGCATGGACAGAACAGAAACTTCTGGCTTCAGTCTATGGAGCGCTTAATTATTGCCTGGCTGTGGTTTTCATGTCTCCCAAAACTCCATGGGAAAAGACTTGGTTCTCAGGACAACATTATTAGGAGATCATAGGACCTTGAGAGGTGGATCTAGAGGCTGGTCTTTAAATCACTGGATGCAGGCTTCAAAGGGGGTTTCAGAATTCCCAACTCCTTCCTCTTTATTCACTGGCTTATGATACAGGCTTACTTTGTGATACAAAGTTAGCTGTTACTACACCAAAGACTCAAGACAATGGGATCAATTGATCACAGACTGGAACCCTTTATTCTAAGTTGATTATCTCAGGTGTTTCGTTATGGTACTAAAAAGTTGCTTACAACAACGGTGCATACAGTTATCTGTCTGTTTGAAAAGCATCTCTTCTATGTCTAATAAAAAAAATGGAGCTGGTTGCCAAGCAGTGGTAGTGTACGCCTTTAATCCCAGCACTCAGGAGGCAGAGGCAGGTGGATATCTGAGTTTGAGGTTAGCCTGGTCTACAGCAAATTCAAAGATAGTCAGGACTACACAAAGAAACCCTGTATCAAGAAAAAAAGAAAATATATATGGAGCTTGCAAGATAACTCAATGGATAAAATCACTCAGCCCCAAATCCTGAAGTCCTGTGTTCAATCCCTGTGACTCATGTAAAGGTGGAAGGGAAAAATCAATTCTAAAAAAATGTCCTCTGACCATAAGTCATGGCATGTGCATGAATGCACACACACACACACACACCTGCAAACAGTAAATAACAAAAAAGAAAGAAAATTTGAATTTTTTAAAGCAAACATTCCTGAATCCTATACAAAACTACAAAATCCACAAAGGTCAAAATGAGTCGATTAACTAGAGACATGTGGCCACTGAAATTACAGCAACTCTTAATCTAATCTAGGTAATGGAATGCCTTTCCTTGACTCATCCCCAAGAATATCATGAGCATTTTTCCCCAATAGTCTCAACACCCCCGTAACACTTCTGTGAAGGATGTGATAGTGCAGGTCTTCAATCCCAGTACCTAAAAAATGGAGACAGGAGAATCAGCAGTTCAAGACCAACTGAACCCCTTTTTTAAAAAATGCCAATTTTGGTAATTCACAATATCATCACTTGGGAGATGGAGACAGGGAGATTAGATGTTCAAGGTCATCTTTGGGTGCATAGTTCCAGGCCAATCAGAACTACAGAGAAAACAAAACCCTTTGCCTACTTAAAAATGAGTTCAGTGGGGTGTGCCTTACTCCCAAGGAACCCAGGCTGGCGCCTGCTGCCAAATAAAAGGAATCTAATTTGTTTAGCAATGTCTACTGCTTCTGGGTCGTGGGCGCCTCCTGGCTCTCCCCATGAGAGGAAGGTGTTGCCCTTGTGGAAATAAAACAACCCAGTGACTCATTTGCAGGAGAGGTTGTTCCTCTTTATTGCTACTCCCAGCCTAACTTCAAGCACGCAAAGTCTCACGACAATTTATTTCACTTTACACAGAGCAACCCTGGGGTGCAGCCCAGGCCTGGCCTTAAAGTAACCCGAAGGTGCACTCCAAGGTACACCTCCCATTCTTCTCCAGTCACCTGACCTTGTGAGAAAACTACCATTTGTATAATTTTTACTTCAAAGTAAATTCTCAGGTTATACTAGCATGAATGTTGGTTTGTTGTTGGTTTATTTTTCTCCAGGTGAAATTACTTGGGAGGATTGTATCTAATATCTACTTAAGTTTGAGCTTTGCCACCTATTGATGACAAAATCTAAATTTATTTGATTTTTAAAAATTAAAAATTTCGCCAGTCATAGTGGCACTCAGGAAACAGAGACCGGAGGATCTCTATGAGTCTGAGGCCAAGCTGGTCTGCATAGTGAGTTCCAGGTCTCAGAGTAAGACCCTGTCTCAAAAAGAAAAAAAATTAATTTCAACTTACAGGCTTTCTTTAAGTCAAAGAAAGTGTTTGGTAGATTTTTAATCTTTGTTCCTTGACTTCCAATTCTTTTTTTAGACAGAGTTTATAATTTGGTTAATTCATTTGTGTAAATTGAAGGGATCATTTAATTCAGATTTTAAATTTGACATTTAAATTTTAATAAATTCCCCAAAACTCCAGGATACATTGGGTTCAGTCCTCGATACCCAGAATTTCTGCATGGACATAAAATCAAAATAATTATATTTGATAACTTTGGGATTTTTTTTTTTTATGAAAAGAGAACATAAACTTTGCTAGGCTGGTATGAAGGACGAAAGGTTTCAGATCAGCCAGGGTGACGTCATGAGTTCAAAGCCAATCTAGGTTACATGACTAGATCCCAAATGTCCTTCTCAAGAGTTTGTAAGTGAAACTGCATTTGTCATAAGAGGATTTCCACCAGGCAGTGGTAGCACAACCCTTCAATCCCAGCACTAGGGGAGGCAGAGACAGGAGAATCTCTGTGAGTTCGTGGCCAGCCTGGTCTACAAAGCAGATACCAGGACAGCCAGGACCGTTACACAGAGAAAGCCTGTCTTGAAAAACCATACACTTATACACAAAGATTTCCAACTTCTAGATCTTGACATATGTTTTTTCAGCTTCCAAGAGAAATACTTCAGATGCATAAAAATGATGAATATCAAAACCAAAATGAAAACTGACAGCTGGGAAGGCAAGAAGGCTCATGCAGAACAAGCCTAAGGACCTGAGTTCAAATCCCTGAAATTAATGCTGAGAGGAGAGATCCAATTCCTAAAAGTTGTTTTCTAACCTCCAACTGTGTATTTCTCTCTCTCTCTCTCTTACTCTTTCTCTGTGTGTATGTGTGTGTGTGTGTGCATAAAATAAAAATAAAAATAAATAAATAAATACATGAATGAATGAATGAATGAATAAATAAATAAATAAATAAATAAATAAATATTGACAACTTATGGGCAGAAGCAAGGGCAATACTCTGCAAGCTTAGCTCTAAATCCCTCTGGAAGCTGAGCACAGTGGTCCATGCCTCAAATACCAGCACCGAGGAAGCAGAGGCAAGCCTAGGCTACACAGAAAAATCACCTCACAGGAAAGAAACAGAAAAACTATTATGTGAAGTTTATTCAGCTATTTTTATTTTTTACACCACAGAGGAAAAGGCCAGAAGGTAACTAGACAAACCCTCCAAGCCAGTGCCACTGAGTAATCAGGATGCTTAACTACTGTGGCTAAATTACCTAAGAATCCAATCCAGATAGATAACTGTGCTATTTTCCGGATCATACTTCCTGAATGCCAAACCTGTAGTTCTGAGACCCAAGGCAAACAGCTTTCCCCCATAGAAACGCTGTTTCTGGGGAGCTGAGGCTTTCCTGGTCATCCTGAGTCTCTCTCTTAGACATGCAAATCAAATATTAGATTTAAGAAATCTTTTGTAGTGACTTCAAAACAAACAAACAAAAATCCAACCTCCTAACTAAACAGGAATCGGGATAATACAAAGTGTTGTCCCTTCCTAAGTAAGCCTAATGGAAACCTTTGGCAGAACCACAGGATCTGGTGATGGTAAGATTCTACAGATCTCACTAGGAGACTCCGCCCCTTCCCCCTGCATTTCTGCCCTCACTGTGGGTCTCACTGTGTAGCTCCGTCGGTTGGCCTCAAAGTTACAACAATCTTTCTGCCTCTGTCCTGTGGAAGATTCCAATTATTCACCACAGCTCCTTGCTTTTATTCTACCTGTTGTATTGTTTAATTGTGTTTGGAGACATGGTCTTACTCTATAGCCCAGGCTGGCTTCGAACCCGGAGCAATCCTCCTGGGTCCTTTTCTTTTGCTATTGACACCAGCCCAAGTGTTTTACACCCACATATATAAGCTGCTCAGCATCGGTGATTTGTCTTGGCGCAATATGCAGTGACCTTTATTCCATATCAAATGCGCCCTCCTCTAGGCACACCTGGGACCTTTGTTTATTTGTGACTCCACCTCCGAGACTGAATTCCAGAAAGTTGCTCTCTGACCTCAGCCTTCTACAACTCCCACATCTGAGTCTTCCATGTGACCTTTGAGCTACCCAAGTGCTCCACCCACCAGACGCCGGCCCGGAGGTTCCCTCTGACTCTCCCTCCTTTCTGTTTTCACCAATTTCCTTACCGAGCCTATATCAATCAGTGCTCTTACGTAGCCCAGACTTGCCCCCTCTGCTTCACATCTCAGCCCCAGCTCCATTTGTCTGTCCCCTTAGTTTCTGTACCCCTGCTACTTGAAGAGTACAGCGAAATTCTGTAATTGTTTACTTAACATGCACAAAGCCCCGATTTTTATGCCAAGCAGTATATAAACTGGGCTTGGTGGTATGTGCCTGTAAGCTCCGCCCCTTAGAGGTGGAGGTAGAGAGATGAAAAATTCAAGGTCATCCTCAGCTACACAATGGGTTAAAGGCTAGCCTGGACTACATGAGATACTGTCCCAAAAATAAAAATGGGGCTGGGGAGCTGGAAAGTACTTATTGCTCAAGCCTAGGGACCTGAGTTCAGACCCCTAGCATTCAAATTAAAACATGAGCATAATAGCTTGTACCTGTAACCCCAGTCCTGGGGAAGTAGAGACAGAGGATCCTTGGGAATTGCTGGTCAGCCAGTCCAGCTGAAGAGGCATCTTCTGATTCAGTGAGGGTCTCTAAACATGATAGGAAGTGATACAGGAAGATAGTCGGCGTCAACCTCTGGTCTCCATGCACATATACACAGATGTGCACAAGAATCTGTACACAAACATACACATGTGAGCATACATGCTAACACACACACACACACACACACACACACACACACACACACGAACACACACATACGGCACACAATGTCTAATAACAGTCTCTGTCTTCAGTTTTTATTCCTCTGAGCTCCAAAGTCCTTTGGTAAATGTTTTGCCTGATTTCCCCTTATTCCTCAGGGAAGCTATTTGAACCTCCGCCCCCAACTGTCCTTCTCCAGTGGCCCCTCCTGACCCAGAAAAGGATGCTGGCTGCATCAAGGTATATTTTGAAGGTAGAATGCTGACTTAGCATGTACTATTTCCTACTCCACAGACAAGAAAAGAGAGAAAGAACCATGAAACAAAACAAATAGCCATCCACTGCCAAGCATGGTGGTACATTCAGGAGGCAGAGGCAGATGGATCTCCGTGAGTTCAAGGCTAACCTGGTCACAGAGTGAGTTTTAGGCCAGCCAGGGCTACATAGTAAGACTCTATCTTACATATTAATTAATTAATTGGTTAAGTAAACAATCAGGAGGGAATACCTGAATTACTGGGATATCAGGTAAGAGAAGCCCTCCACTTGCATGCCTGTGGAGCAGAACCTTCTCTAAGAAACCTGAAGAGAGACACTTGTTCCCTCACTTTGGCTACCGGATTACTGAAGCAACAGAGCCTAAGAATTTGGAGTTCCCTAGAAGACTCATGCTAGAAGATGGCAAAGGTTGAAGCTTGGTGGCAGTCAAAGGAAGAACTGACCTCAGGAAAATATTTCTCACAGTTCTGACAATTTCTCAGGAAGACTGAAGCTGAGACAGTGTAGGTCTGTCATGGCAGGACCACACTTTTACCAGGAATGCTTAGCTTAGTGGTCCATAGTTTGCTTCTACTGAAGCTGAAACTCTAGAAGATGGAATGGGGTTCACTGGACTTCTGGGGGTTCGATGGACTCCTTTATTTGTTCTTATGCCCAATGTAGCTATAACAAAGTAAAATCTATTCTATGTTTTTTTTATTGTTTCTTGTCTCCTTAGTTGGTCTGTTGAGGATGGGTAGCTGAGCTTAGCTTGAAGGTGCCAGGGCATAGGCTCTGACCTTAATGCATGCTGGCCCTTCAGCATATCCTTCGTGAAGACTCCATATTGCTTCTCAATGGCTCCAACACCTTAACAGTTTTCATGGCCAAAGGATGATCAGTTTAACCCAAATGGTGGTGGAATATGTTTGTAATCCCAGCACTTGGAAGTCAGAGGCAGCCAGATCTCTGTGAGTTTGAAGCCAGCCTGGTCTACAGAGCTAGTTTAAGGACAGCCAAAGCTACATAAAGAAACTTCGTCTCAAAAAAAAAAAAAAAAAAAAGAATGGTCAATCTTCTTTTCCCACCAAGTAGACATGGCGCTGGCTTCTCACAAGAGCTCACTACTATGACTTCTTTCTGGCTTATATGTTATTGATATCTATGTAATTCAGCAACATATGAGTCTCTCTTAGCTGCTGTCTCTGCCTCCTTCATGCTGGGATTGCCTATATGCCCTACTGTTTCTTTCAAGGATGGTACAGGGGCTATCTCAGTCTCAAACAGAGGAAATTCCCCCTCTCTTCATTCTCCCCCAAGCCCAGTCTACTTTGGGCTGGAAAAGTTATAGTAGACTTAATATTCAAAGCCCAACAAGAACATGAGCCTCTGGTGGCTCTGACCCAGCCTCAGTTACAATGACATCTTAAGTTCACAGAATGGTGAGCTGGCAGTTGTATATTGTCATAGCCCTAAGGAGGGAAGATGGATGCTTGACCATGCAGCTATCTTGAACATGCTAATGTGTAAACATTAGTCAGGCTTTGGTGAAGGTCCCATCCTGATAGGTTTGTGCTCCTTATCATCTCGAAATGGATTCTAGCCAGTATGCTTTTTAGTGTTCCTGGCTACATGCTGATCTGTAACTATAATGATTTATTATTATATAACTCTTCCTCTTAAGGAAGTTAACTTGGTTTTCTTGATGTCTTGAGGAATCTTGTTTCTTCATTGTTAATTTTCTTAAAATTGTAACTGATCTTATCGTAATTAACTCAATAAATGTAAAGAAATTGTGGGGTTTTCTGGGGGTTGAAAAAAGAATATTTCTTTTCTTCCCTTTGTGGGTTGTGATTTTTAAAAACATGATGGTCATATTAGAATTTTCTAATGGTTTTTGTGTGTGTGACACACACACACAAAACAATCAACTTTACAAAAGTGGAGGAAGGAAAAAGTGAAGTTTCATGTACCAGTCCTTCAACTTTACAGAGAAATTGCCGCATATTACAGAAACATTCTAAAAACAATGCAGACAGACCCTTAATTGTACACATTACTGAGTGGGAGCTATTCCAACCACAGGGCAAGCCTCAGGGCGAGCATGTGCATGTTTTTTCTTCTCTGTTTACTTGTGTGGCTGTTTACATAACTTGTACACACAACTGTAATCCATCAAACACTGTGAACCAGTTCCTAGGGGGGTTTTTGGTTTGTTTTTGCTTTTGAGGTAAGGTCTCAGGTAGCTCAGGCTGTTCCTGAACTCACTGTGTACATGAGGATGGCCTAGAATTTCTGATCTTTCTGCCTCCACCTTTCAACTGCTGGGATTACAAGCATGAGCTGTCATTCATGCCTGCATCTTCTCTTGGTTCTGTGGCTCAAACCCAGAGTCAAATGTGTGCTAGGTAAGTGCTCTACCAAATAAGCTGTGGTCCCCAGGTGAATTTTTTTTTTCTTTTATAAATTCCCAGTCTTCCTGGGAAATCTGTTGGTTTCTTTGCAGTAATTTAGTCAATTTTTTACTCCTCCCCCTCCGAAAAAAATCCGGTGCAGATCCCTATATCTTAAACTTTAGGCGACAGCAACGACATTAACAGATTGGTTTGAGTCATTAATATTGTTTCTATTCATGTCTCCTGACTCCATGCAAGCTTTCGTCACAGTTACTAAGCCCTTGTCAAATCTCAGTCCTGTCTTGAGGTTGGACTGTGACCCGCAAACCACATGTCTCCTTTGTTCTCTGGCTTCCTGTTAAGATCTTTGATGGCTTCCGGTTGACTAACGGATCCCATGAGTATCACTGGAGTGCTCCCATCCTGCAGCTGCAGTTCCTGGCCCTGAGTGTGTGAACCAGCCTCACAGCAACTCCTTTGCAAACCCAGATTCCCCAAGCCTTGGGTTTCAACACAACCATCTGTGCCTCCCCTTCTTCCCAGCTCTGGAACCTTCTCCCGCACCTGCAAAGCAGAATGTCTCAGAAGTCTCCACATTGTTTCCATTCAAATAACAGATACGATTTCTCTTCTCTGACAATGGCCAACATAGATACATATTTACGTTGGGCTTTTTCCTTCTTGTTTATATATGTATGTATTTACAATAAATGGAATAATATCACTCATGCCCGTCAATCTACACATACATCTTTTCAGAACCATACATATAACTCTAGCTAGTTTTGCTTGTTTCTTTTCTTTTCTTTTTTCCTGACCATGGCTGGACTGGAACTCACTATGTAGATCAGGCTGGCCTTGAACTCACGAAGATTCACATCCCCATTGCTTCTTCAATGCTCAGATGAGCACACCCAGCTATCTAGATAGTGTTAATAGATGCATATATTCCCTTATATGGACATGCTTCAGCCATTTTCCTGTGCATAGTTACCAGAGGAAGGCTAATGCTAAATTTGTTACTAAAAACATACCACCATCAATAATATTTTATTTATATGGACTCATTAAGGCTTATTTTTACTTATTTTTTATGTGTATGTGCATGATAAGTGTCATAGCGTATCTTTGGAGGCCAGGGTCAAAATAAAAGAAAAAAATAAACTCCTTAATCAAAGCATAGTAGCCAGTCACTTCTGAAGGATAACGGTTCCTAAAGATGTCAGCTCCTCTGCTTCTTCCCCGAATGCAAGCATGAACCACTGTGCTGGGGTTTCACTTTTCTGTGGTGCCAGGAACATATTAAGGTCCCTAACGCTGGGAATGTGCCTCATTACATGATGGGGTGGGGCGGGTATGAAGGATGCACATGAAGCTGACGTCAGAGATTATCCTGAATGATCTGAGTTGATTAAGTGCTATCACCAGGCTACAAATATTGAAGAAGATAGAAGAGTTGATGCCAGAGTGGATGTAAGGAGACC
Source organism: Phyllotis vaccarum (assembly GCA_033318265.1). NCBI lineage: Eukaryota > Metazoa > Chordata > Mammalia > Rodentia > Cricetidae > Phyllotis > Phyllotis vaccarum. The sequence goes on along the minus strand of JARWLC010000012.1, from coordinate 44,202,750 downwards.
TTATCAACCCGGATTGGGTTAGGATTAGGATGAGCACCAGAAGCCTAGGTGTGTAGGTGGCTGCTCAGACAGGAAAGCCAAAAGAAGAGGTTTACCTTTTACAGTGGTGAGTATTCAACCTGGCCGCATTTGGAATTCACTGAGGAGACATCTCTAGATTCCGTGAGGGTATTTCCAGAAAGGGTTCACAAAGGACAGCAGGGCCACTGAATGTGGACAGCACTGATGTGGGAATGTCTTTCTGTATGCTGTGAACATCAGCCTTTAAATAAAGGAGCTGTTTTGGCCTGTGACAGGCACCATAGAAAAAGTAGGAGGAGCAAAATCACAGCATAGGTAGGAGAGGCAGGGTGGAGACAGACAGACAGAGCCAGAAGCCCAAAGAAGAAAGGTGAGGAACACAGGTGAGCCACAGGCCACATGGCAGACAGAATAATGATAATGGGTTGAGTTAAGATGAAAGAGATAGCTAGCAATGTGCCTGAGACACAGGCCGAACAGCATGAACTTATTATAAGCGTCTGAGTCATTTGGGGAGGTGGAGGCTAAGCAGTGGCAGGCGGCTAGGTTCTCTGTGACAGCAGGTCTGTGGGTCTGGACCTCTGGGTGCATGGGGCCAAAAAACCTCATTGTAACACAGCACCATCCCATGGGCTCAGGCCTCAGACCCAATAAAAATGGGAAAGTAGCCAGCCAAATGGCTCAGGAGGCAAGGACACTTGTTAGTAAGTCTAAAGACCTGATTTTGAGCTCCAGAATCCTCAGGGTGAGAGAAGAGAATAGATTCCCACAAGTTGCCCTCTGACCTTCACACGTGCCATGACACTGGCCCCGAACACACAGAAAAGAAAGAAATAAGGAGAGAAAAACAGGAGCCCCGCACACCTTCCTCACCAAGATGGCTGTACTGTGGGTCAATCTCCCTCACAATACTGGTTCATTTCTGTCAACTTGACACGTGGGAAGAGAGAACCTCAAATAAAGAATTGCCTCCATACATTGGCCTGTGGACTTGACCATATGACATTTTCTCGATTAATGACTGATGTGGGAGGGTCTGTCCCTCAGTGGGAAGCACCACCCTGGATAGGTGGTCCTGGATTGTATAAAAATCAGAGTGAGCAAGCCCTGAGAGAGATCCAGGAAGCGGCATTCCTCCATGGTCTCTTCCTCAACCCGACTTCCTTCAGGTTACCTTTCTTTCCAATGTGGTTAATATACCTTTCTTTAGATTGACAGATTATGCCACACTTATTATATACAAGGTCTTTTATTATGTAATTGATAATAGCACTTTAAATATACTTAATGTCCAATTTTGTTTTGGTTGTGCATGCTATGTGAATACACATTCATGTGTGTTCATGGGGGTGGATGAGTCTAGCTGTCTTGGTGTGCACCAAAAGGTTTCCCTGAGTAGACTTGACTATCTTGAAACTCATCCTGTAGACCAGGTGGGTCTTGAACTAAGAGATCCTGTGCCCACTCTTCCATCCAACCTCCAGGTCTGAAATTCGCCTGATTTTAAAGACAGCTTCTCTTCATTGAGCCTGATGCTTACCAGCTCAGTTAGGCTGGCTGGCCAGAAAGCTCCCAGGTCCTCTCGTCTGCCACCTGTTCCTGTGTTATGGCATGCCTGCTTATGGCCAACTTTTTACATGGCTGATGGTGATCTGAACTCAAATTCAAGACTAACCTATGCTAAATAGTGAGATTCTGTCTCAAAGCAATCAAATCATTTTTGTTTTAGCCAGGCAAGATAGCACACTCCTACAATCCAAACATTTCGAAGGCTAGGGCCCAAGTTTGAGGTCAGCTTGGGCTACATGATGAGACCTTTTCTTGGCTTCCAGTCTTGGCCAAGGTCCCTCACATCCTTCTGCAGCTCACAAAGAAAGACAGCTAATGCTTTATTCTTCCATTGAGTGAGATGTTAGTTATTTTATTGTTTATAACCATCTCTTTGACCCAACTCAAATTTATTTTTCTAACACTATAAAGTTTAGGACTCAGGGGCTTGAGAGATTGCTCAGTGGTTGAGAGTACTTGTTCTTGTAGAGGTTTGATTCCCAGCACCGACATGGTAACTCACAACCACCCATAACTCTAGTTCCTTTTCATCCAATGCTCCGTTCTGATATCCATGGGCACCAAGCACACATGTGGTACTAAGATGTATACGCAACAAAATACACCTTAAATAAAATAAACGAACTAATAAAAATTTAAAAGAAAGATTTATAAATAGATATATAAAGTATAAGATTCATTTTCATTTTTCTGTAGCAGAATCAGTCCTATTTATTAAACATCAACCTTTTCTCATCAAAGCAAATGTTTCATGTGCCACATATTGTATATTGTTTTCCTTTATATTATAATGCGAACTAAATCCCCCGGGTCTCTCATTCTTCCTATGTTCCCTAAGCTGATCTCAGACTCAAGAGTTCAAGTCCTCCTTCCTCAGTCTCCCAAGTCCGGCTCTGAGTGACTTTAACGCCTTTCTTTAGTCGTTTTGTCTCTCATACAAACTTCAGGACATCATTAAAAGCAAAATAAAGCATATGTTGGTATTACATTAAGTTTTAAAATTAATTTTAGGAAAATAAACATTTTATGATGTTGTGTCTAATAATATTTATTTTTATTTTTTAATGATTTTCTGGTTTCTTAGTTATACTGGTATATTTGCATTGCTGGTGACTAATTTGAATTTTTGAAACTTATAAATGAAATTATAGTTCTTTTCAGTTTTATTTTGACTGTAGTAGATTGATAAAAACTATTTTGAAGGGCTCAGGAATTAAAAGCACTGCCTACTCTTGCAGAGAACCTGGCTTCAGTGCCTAACGCTCACAGGGCAGCTCACAACCAGCTGTACCGTCTGTAACTCCAGCTTGAGAGATCTGATAGCTTCTTCTGGGATGTGCTTCTGTGGAACAAGAAAGTCCTCACACTAGGTTTCTTTGGTTTTGTTCATATGTTGTTTGGGGGTTTATTTTAATGTGTATGGTTGCGTGTGTGTTTATGGACTGCATGCCTGCCTGGGTACCTCCATTCCTGCCGGTGTACCACATGTAATTTTGTGCACCATGTGTGTCTGTGCATATTGTTCTATATTCTCAGCATGAGCTAGAAAATAGGAAGAATTCAAGATAATTCAGTTTAACATTGTCCAATCTGTCGCTTATTCATTATTTAAGACAATTTTATTATGAAACTTTTCAAATACATACAAAAAGTATACAACAGTCTAGTGAGCCTTCTACCTATCCTTAACAATGGTCATTATTTTACATATTCTTATTTCAGCAATCCCTCCTCTTCCAATGAGAAGCAAGTCCCATGTTTAATATCATTTAAGCACTGTGCAGCATAAAATGTGTCAAAACATCACATGATACTCCAACCTGATACACATTTTTATAAGCATTTTAAACATAAATTTAAATTAAAAAAATATACATCAGATTATTTCAATTTAGGTAGCTCAGTTCACACAGTCACATGCACCCATGTCCTCCCTTTTTGCAGGATGTATGGATGGGGACAGAAGCTCTTTGAAGGGACTATGAGTAAGGAGTCTGCCAGTCAGTGTCAACTTTTGACATTTTATTCCCCACAACAACCATATCTAAACTAGTAATGAAGTCCAACCACTGAGCTTATCTCACATCTCACTTTTATTCATCCTTCTATTTCTCTTGCCAATAAGGCTGCTCTTTGCACACAGTCTTTTTTCTCATCCATTATCAACACCATAGCCAGCTACATTTTAAAAGTAGTTACCTAATGCCACTTCTTTGCTGGAAACCCTGTCATAGGACATCTCTGTGTGATAGGACATGGGAATATCTACATGGTAGTTTAGATCCCCAAATATGGTTACATTGATTTTCTAAGTGATTGTGGTGGTTTGAATAGGCATGGCCCCCATGGGTGCTTGGGCCATGAGGAGTGGCACTATTAGGTGGTGTGGCTTTGTTGGAGAAAATGTGTCACTGTGGAGGTTCGCCAGTGCTCGAGCTATGCCCAGTAGTAGCATACAGTTCACTACCTGTTGCCTGTGGAACAAGATGTAGAACTCTCAGCTCCTTCTCCAGCACTGTGTCCGCCTGAATGCTGTCATAATGGACTAAACCTCTGAACTGTAAGCCACCCCCAATTAAATGTTTTCCTTTACAAGAGTTGCTGTGCTCTCTCCAGAGCAATAGAAACCCTATGTAAGACAACTAACATGAAAACTTACCACAGACTTAGGGGGTTAAAACAACAGAAATTTATTTATTTACTTTGTGATTCTGTAGACCATAAGTAAAAGCTTTCTGCTGAGCTTTCTGTGGCTCTGGCGGGTTTTGGAGTCTGAGGAGTCCCATTTTCTTTGTTCCTGAATCTTTATTTTCCTCTTTTCGTCCCCTTTCTCTCCTCTTTTTACTCTTTTCTCTCCTTTTAAGATTTTTGTTCTATTTTAAATTGTCTATGTGTAGCTGTGTATGTACATGTACGCTCAGGTGCCCATGGAGGCTAGAAATTCCCTCGTATCTCTCCCTGAGCCTCTGCCCACTCCCATCCCCACATCTGTTCCCCAAGGAGGGTCGGTTCAGTCTGGCGTGTCCATTTGAGGTAGGTCTGAGTCCCCCATCCCAGAATTAAAGCTGAGTTAGGTGTTGCTCTGTAGGGACTGGGCTCCAAGAAGCCAGTTTATGTACAGGAACACAGTCTGATCCTACTCCATGAGGTTGCACATACTGCCCATGCCAATAGACAGTCGTCTACATTCAGAGGGTTTGGGATGGATGCTGGGAATCAAGCTCAGGTTTCTTGTGAGAACAGTATACACTCTTAACCACTAAGCCATCTCTCTAGCCCCTCTCTTGATTTTTTTTAAAGACAGGGTCTCCCAACATAGCCCAGGCTGGCCTCAACTCAAAATATTATTCTTCTGCCTCAGTCTTCTGAGTGATGGGATCACAGGCACGGGCCATGAGCTGGTCAGTTCTTCTGTTCCTATAAGGTCAATGACCCTGGCTCTAGAACTTACTCAACACTGGGTGGTTTCACTTGAAATTCCTAACTAATTATATCTTCAAGAGCTCCATATCCAAATAAAGTCATGCGGATGTCAGTAGGATACAAAACTATGTGGGAGGAGGCACTACTTAATTCATGACAATGACCCTTAGCCCTTTTCTGAGTGATAGAAGCTCACTTTTGCAGTGATTGTTGACCATCTCAACCTCTCATTTAAGCTACTAAATTAAGCCCTTTACAATTCTTCCACTGTAAATTACCATCCCTTACATCTGCACCTTTGTTTTTCTTCTCCACTCTCTTTAAAATGCCCTTGCTATCTTCTTTGGACTGCTTTTTAATGTGTTCCAGAATCATCTGTCCAAGATGTGTCCTCAAATCTTACCTAGCCTTGCCTCATTGCCATATTCCATCTCATCACTCCACCACACACATTACACTCCAGACTTACCTCAACCACGTCATGGATCCCACTGCCTACAAAGCCAAATAATGTCATTCTTTTCTCTATCTCTGTCTCTCTCTCCCTGGTTCTTGGAACAAGATTTGCTATATAGCTGAAGCTGGTCTTGAACTCTTGGTGCTGGGGTTACAGGTGTTCAACACCACACCAAATTGCCCCATATTTTTTCCTATGTCTTTTTCCTTAACTCTTTGCCACCCAAATACTTAGAAGCCAGGCATGTTATTTCCCTCTTTGTTTTAATTTGCTTTTGTTTTTTAATGGTAAACTGGTACCTAATAGGCACTTTACAACTGATTATAGAATGAGCAATTCCATTTTTTTTAAAGGAAATGTACATATGGTAAGAATACCCAGGTGTTAAAGTTGGTTTGCAATAACATCTCAGATAAGTTCTTTATTCAGGTTTGTCCTTTGCAGAGAATAATAACTATGTCTGAAGAAATTGAAGGAAGTACTCCATGAATATTGAATATTGTATTAGGCAATATTGAATTATCCCATTTACTTTCTGTGTTACGTGTTTTGCAAACTCACTTTAATTTAACCATAGCTCTATTCATTTTGATTACCCTTAGATTATATAATGTAAGATTCTCTATGCAACTATAAACTTCAGTGATGAAATTACCATTTGAATGGGTTTGGATTTCATTTTAATGAAATTAAAGCAAATGATATGGAGTATTAAAAAAAAAACTTCTATTAAAATCAGACAATGTACATTCCTAATACATAAAAGAACTAGAATTAGGAACTTAAAGAAAAGAGAAAAGCTAAATAGCTTATGTTTGGATAATTCACCATTCCCATCACCATGTAAATATGCAGGCTTCTCAAATAAAATAGGGACAGAAAAATTTTTATTAGAAAACTGGGCCTGGTGACACAGGCCTACAATCTGAGCAACTTAAAGCCTAAAACAAGAGGGTTAAAAGTTCAAGACTTGTCTGAACTACAGAGCACATTCAAAGTCATGCTGGACAACTTATCAAGACATGCTCCAGCACAGAAAAAATAAACTGGGGAGCGGGGCTCAAGAGCGGCTCAGCTAAATGCTTGCCGTAAGCCGAAGACCTGAGTCCTCTCCCTTAGACTTGTGTACAAACAAAAAAACAAACAAAAACAAAAAACCGGAACTCTAGGCTGGAACAGGCTTAGCGTTAAGAGCACGTACTGTTCTTGCAAAGGATCAGATTGTGGTTCTTACTACCAACATTGGACAGCCCACCTTTAACTCCAGCTCCAGGAGATCTGATGCTCTCTTTGGGCATCTGTACTTACATGTGCAAGCACGCATGCTTGCACACACATAAATAAATAAACAAATAAGAAAGTATCTGGAAGCAGAGGAGCTCCAGGTTCGGGGGAAGAAATAAGGTGGAGGGTGTGGGGAAGACACTTTCTATTTATCTCTCAGTCTGCATACACATAACCATGCACAGGAACACATACATTGGTGTTAGTGATAAAATGGATGTATTTATTCAGTGGTACAGCTTGCTAACAAGTACAAAGCCCACTTTCAATCCACAGTACTGAAAAGGGGTGAGCAGAAAAGAAGGGGAAAAAATTTTTATATAAAATTAATATTTCTTTCAGTCAATTCAAATAAAACCCTTCAGAATTCCCAATGATTTTTTTTCCAGTTGACATGTGCTACCAAGGATAACAGCCACATATAGCTGGCTATCTAGGCGGACTGAAGGAAAAGAGCCTGTGTCATGAGTATGATAAAATTTATCACATGGTAGTACATGCCTGTAATCTCATCACAAGGAAGGCAGAAATTGGAGGTTTGTGAGTTGAAGGGCAGTAGTTTCAAAAAAGGGCAGTAGCTCAGTGGGATCTGGGATGCCAAAGTTTGATGCCAGTCGCTTTGCTGAATCAATACATGCCAGTGCCTCTTGTCGTCCAGGAGACTATGAGAGAAGAAGAGCCTGACTACGTGGTGAGACATGAAGCCAGATGAGTTTAGGGCCAGGCTTGATCCTTTCAGAAAAACTCACTCTTTAATTACTTTGCACTAGGCCCCACATCTTTTCCATTGCTGTTTGTCTTCTGAGACAGACTCTAATCTGGAGTTCAGCAGCCTCACGATCCTCCTGCCTCTGCCTCAAGTGCTGGGATTACAGGCTTATGCTACCACATCCATCCTGAAACAGTTGTGTGAAGTATTTAAACCCCTGGCAGAAAGCTGGCAAGATAGCTTGGAAAAGGCCCAAGGACCTGCACCTTCCCCTCCAACTCTTATAGTAGTAATAAAGTTGGGTTGTTTTTTTTGTGGGTTTTTTTTTTTTAGATTGATTGATTGATTGATTGATTGATTGATTTATTCATTATGTATGCAATATTCTGACTGCATGGATGCCTGCAGGCCAGAAGAGGGCACCAGATCTCATTTATAGACGGTTGTGAGTCACCATGTGGTTGCTGGGAATTGAATTCAGGACCTCTGAATGAGCAGCCAATGCTCTTAACAGCCAAGCCCTCTCTCCAGCCCAACTGTTTTTTTCTTTAACTACTGGTAAAGGCATTATGTAGATGGATTATTTCCAATTAACCAACTGATGACAGGTGTGAGAAACTTAAACAATTAGGCAGAGCAAAGACAGAGAGTACCAAATGGATGGGTACAAGGTGTCTCCAGGAGAGAAGCATCCAGCTAGGATTGAGCTCAGGACTTCCTAGAAAGATCCAACAAGGAAAAGCAAGCAGTAAAAACCCAGCTCTACCCTTCTCTTCTTGCCCTGTCTCTCTCTTTTGCAGCAGGGCTCAGCTATGCAGCTCTAGCAGGTGAGACTGAGTGAGAATACTCAGTAATTACGGAGCAGAGGCCATGACACTCTAAATGAAATTTTGCTCTGTATGTGAGGCAGGATGCCTGAGTCTGCTGCCATCACTGTGCTCCATTGCTGAAAGGGAACTGCTTTGACATGGGAAGAAAACACTAGTTTAAGTTTTCATTTGGGGCATAAAAGATGCCAGTCAATTGTTAAAGCAATTTTACTTCATTTTATCATCTTGTTTCGCTTTTGTGGAACAGTGTAGTCAGAATTTGGGTGGGAGGACACCAGCTCACAACCAACATGGAGGCTTAAAAACAATTTATTAAGTTTTAAATTAATATTTTATAAACATATTAATCTTTAGATTTAATAATAATTATAAAAGCTCAGCATTAGCTTAGGCTTGTCCTGTTGGTTCTCATAACTTAAATTAACCCATTTATTTTAATCTACGTTCTGCTGCATGTCTCATTACCTCATCTCTCCTAACTGCTCATGCTGCTCCTTCCTAGTATGGCTGGCAACTCCACCTTTCTTCTTCCTAGAGTCCTCTCTGTACCCAGAAGTCCCCCCTAAGCTCTTCCTGCCTAGCTATTGGCCATTCAGATTTTTATTACACCAATCACAGCAATATACCTTCACTCAGTGTACAAACATCCCACGACAGAACAGTGTTTTACTGTGTTGTCCAGAGTGGCCTTGAACTCCAAGCTTTTGCTTCCTAAGTAGCTGTGACTACAGCCATGGGCAACTATCACTCATTTTTCTTTGTTTTATTTTGCTTTTATTTATTAAAGATTTATATTCATTCGTTGTGTGGGTGTGGGTGTGTGCATGTGTGTGCGTGTGTGTATGTATGTGTTGTCTCCCGAGTATGTGCCATTCTGGCCTTTAATGGCCCTTCCTACTAAAACCCTATGTTTATAGAGGAAATAGGGAAAAACCTGTTTTCTTGCATATAGACGCTGCCACCTGCTGAGTGCTAGCCTCTTGGGAGACTCCAGACCTTGGGTGTGCCGGATGAGGGGGCAGGGTGTGAAAGAGAGTTAAGGTGATAGCGGGAGACAAAAGGGGACACGAAGAGAGACACAGGATGAAGTGGCAGAAGAGGCAGAAGCTGGGGACAAGCATGGATTAGAGTCAGTGTGAATGGAAGGGGCAGAAGGAATCCAGCATGGCGGGAAGCTAGAGGGGAAAAGGCTAGGCGAGATGCAGTGGCAGGAGAGAAGCATGGCTAAGGGACAGACAGGTCTAAGATATAAGATGTACTGAATAAAGCTCAGGTCTCTCAGTGTCAGAGAGAGCCTGAATAATGGAACCTAAACGACTCCTGAGTGTAGACTTAATTAATCTTGACGCTCCTCGCCTGGGACAAAACTCGGACCACAAAGAAACCGGAAGCAGTAAGTGGAGGTCATAACCGAGATCCACTCGGTATGTATGTATGTGCATGTGCGCATGTGTGTGCGTATATGCGTGGGGGGGGGGGGCGCTCACGCACATACATGAATATGCCAGTACCCTGGGAGGCCAGAAGAAGATTAGATCCTGTGGTGCTGGGGTCGGTCAAAAGTGTGTGCCACTACAGCCCAGCTCTTAACCAACCAAACTCTTGTAACTCTTATTTTGAAGCCAGGTATGGTAGTTCATTCGTATAAGCCAAGCACTCATGAGGCAGAGTCAGGATTATTATTGCTTTTATGATTGTTTTTTTCCTCTTGTATTATATAAAATGTTACCCAACTATTTTTGATTTACCCATGCAGACCATAACATATAGAGTTATCCTAAATATTGTATGATGATGCCTAAAAGCTTACAAAGTTTTCACCACTGATGTCCGCCATCCTTGGGTTTATTGCCAGGAATAGTATTGCCCATCACTATGGATATCTTCCTTTATCTCTATGCCAGCCATTCATTTATTGTATTTTCGGTTTTCTTCTCAAACTACAGTGTGACTCGGGCCGTCACTATCTGCTACAATGACCTCTTTTTACGGCAAAAGATGGCTGAGTGACTTGAGAAGCAAGGTGACCAGATGGTCTCAGAGGCCACTGCTCTGAAGTCACAGGAGAAAATGGGATGTAAGTGAGAGACCAGGGAAAAGGCAGAAATCCAGGTGTGAGAGGCCACGGGGTAACCTAGCTCAGTGAGGCTTCCCTTCCTGACGGCAGAAACTCAGGAAGAACGGATGTGGGTCAGAGGGAAAAAGGGAAACAGGTCCAAAGAAACTGACACAGGGAAATCGTACGAAGAAGCATGAAGTGCGGGGTTCTGCTAAGAATGCCCTCTGGTTAATGGAATTGGATTGTGGCTGGTTTGGCCCCTTGGATTTGTTGTTGTTGGGGTGATGGGGAGGGTCCCCCTGTGTTTCTCAGGCTGCTCTCAAACTCATAGACGTAAACGCTCGCCACATCACCTGTTTAAGAATTTCGAAAAAATAAAGCCAAGCAATCGAGTTGTCTTTCCTGGAGACAAAGGATTCTTTATTTCAACAAAAGAATAAACCGCAGCGAGAAGCAGCAGTCGGGGTGATAAGGGCTAAGGCTGCACTCTTCTCGGTCCTCCCTGCTTGGATTGTTTCTGGGTCAGAACATTTCTTTGTCTTGAGAAAGAGAGTAACAAGAGATTTCCCTTGCTGATCACTCCCTGTATACCAGAACTTCAAATACCATGCCAAGAATTTTTCATATTGCTTGGCTCAATTCTCACAGCAATTTTACAAGGTAGGGAATAGCTATGGGCTCCACGTAAGAGGCAAGAGCTCTAAAATGCACACACAGGGCTGGAAAGGTGGCTCAGCAGTTATGGGCACTTGCTGCTCTTCCAGAGGACCAGAGTTGGGTCCTAGAACCCATATTTGGCCATACTAAACCCCTGATATATAACTCCAGCACCAGGAAGTCCAATGCCGTCTTCTGGCCTCCAAGAATACCCATATGCATGCATATGGCAAACATGTGCACAGACACACACTTACGTACGTATATAATCTTTAAATACAAACATGCACAATGAGTTACATACTTGCCCAAAGTCACGTAGCCCACATGGGACAAAGCTGGAATTTGAGCCTGAGGGGTTTAACTGCAGGGTTTACCTGGCTAATGGCTCTAGTGCCTGAGGGTAAGTCCCTGTTTCTGGAAATGGGGCTTCTGCAAGACTTTAGAGCTAGTTACGTATGCTTTAATCAGATGATTCTGTAGGCAAACCTTGGGGGCAAGCCTAAAACTGATGACCAAGATGGCTGAAATGTCTCCTTGCTGCTGTCTAGAACTGGGGCTCCTTTCCTATACCTGTGGCCTAAACTGGTTCTCCTACTTCACATGGGAAGAAGAAAAAGCAAAACTGTACAGTCAGGAGCAAGCAATATATTGACGTCTCAAAGCAAAATACAGGTCATTTCTTGGTGTCAGGCTCTGACAGGTGAGTCATGACAGAAAACTGCTTCACAATGAAAGACAGCAGACATGGTAGAGAGAGGCAAAATCCTGAGGTTGCCACAAAATGATTTCACAGAACTAACGGGAGCCCATTCACATGCATGTGTCATATCCCCCCAACCCCCCAACATTTTAATCCTCACTAACATAATTATGAATAAGACCACTTCGTCCTCTCCTGTATCACAAATTTTACTTTTTCTTGTGGGTCAGGAGAGCCCTCTTGACTGATAATCCTGAGACCTCAGCTAACCAGCTAAACTGGGGACTCAAGGCTATTTTCCTGGGATAAAATAAACTAGACCATCGGCGTTTGTTAAGAATCCAGGCTGCTGTGCATGGCAGTGCCATCTGTAATCCCAGTATCTGAGGCTGCAGAAGAATCTTGAGTTCAAGGCCAACTTCAACTACAAATCGGGTCTAAAACACAGCACCCAGGCTGATGTGGTCAGCCAGCGAGTGAGTATTTCTCCTCTACCTGCTTATAAAATAATTGTCAGAAATATACATTCATTTTTAAACTGTGCGTCCATGATTTTTTTTCCCTACTGCTTGGAACCCATATTGGCACAATCTGGAACAACAAAGATCCTGAGAATTGCAGAGGATCAGAGGATTCTCTTTAGATTAGCATCCCTATCCAGGCAAGCCTTGGTGAAGTTCGTTCTGTCTTCAGACTGGGATCATAAACTCATTGTGACTTCCCATTGCTTATTTCATTTTTCTCTTCAGTTCTGTCTTTTGCTAAAGCTCCAGGTCTGAGTCAGGAAAGGAGGTCACTTCCTAGTCCATCCACCTCCTTGGAAAGCAGAAAGAGCAATGAGAACCCTGGGCAGGAGGCTTAAAGAAGCTCTTTGTATCACAAAAAGGATTATCCAAGGGGCAGTGATGTATAAAAATATGCTCAAAGTCATTAATAACAGGAGAAATTCAGATTAAAAGCTTTGCAAGATTATGCTTTTTTTTTTCTTTTATTTTAAACCTTAACAATCCTGGAATTTGTTGTGTACAGGCAGGCCTTGAACTCACAGAGATCCTCCTTCCACTGAGCCTCCCAGAGTGTTGGAATTAAGGTGTGATCCCCCCCCCCCCCCCCCCCCCCCCCGCCAGCCAAACTTCACATTTAAATTCAGTTTAAATTAAAATAATTACAAAGGAAAAGACTACCCACAGAGCCACCTAGGCTCTGAAGATCAGGAACTGGCTGCTAAGCCTGCTCGCCTGGTCTGAGGGGAGAACTAATACGTGCAATCGGGCCTTGACTCCATACTGTGGCAGAGTGTACTCTGCTCCTCCCATCCATGCCCACTAAATAAATGTTATAAACAAATAAGAGTGGAGCTTCACACTCAGGACACCACAACCCCAGCCCCTTCCTATGGTGGGGAGGTGTCTGGTTCGTATCCCAGGAGGGAGTTTCAGTCCGTGAAAATCTGCCTCTGGGATTGAGTTGTGCCTAAATGGTTTTACTCTGAAAGAGATACTTTGCCTGAGACTTTGGTTTTGTAAAAGTGGAGAATCCTTGCTGGTTATGGTGGTACAAGCTTTTAATCCCAGCATTCAGGAGGCAGAGGCAGGTGGATCTTTGTGAGTTCAAGGGCAGCCTGATCTATAGAGCAGTTTTTACACTGAGAAACTTGTCTCAACAAACAAACAAACAAACAAGTGGAGAACCCTAAATCCTTAGAATTGTGTTCTATGTTGACAGACCACTCTGAGTGACCTACTATAGCCAGTGTGAGAAGAGGCTCCCAGATCCTCTGCATGAGGTGTCTTGCGAGAAGCTGTCTGCTCCCTTGGGTCCAAGGGTAGACCTGATGGATAGTGTGACTGTGTGTCAAGGAAAGGTTCACCACTGTCTCGGTAGCTCAGGAATGAAGGGAGTGAGACAGTCCACCCCCACCTGACTCATCCTGTGACTTAATAGCCTGATGCTTAACTTGGCTTTTGACTGAGAGGCAAGCTGGAATTGTTAACCTAAGTAACTTTGTGTGGGGGCTTCCTGATTGTGTTGCAAATACAACCAGCAAGAGAACAATGTAGAAACCCACATTTTAGGTCTAACCACCCCCGGGGGGGGGGGGGGTGTTCATCACATTACCTCTAGACTCAAGGAGAGGAGCCACCAACATAACCTGTCTATGGGAGAGGGACAGAGATGCTTTGGAAGAGTTTCTGGGATCGGACAGTTTGCTGTGGGCGTTTCTGGGGAAAAAAACAAACAAAAACATCAGCTCAGCTATAGTTGGTTAGTGGGGGGTTCTATTGTGGATGGTGGAGATGGCTTTATAAGTGACTTTGTTTTCAGCCAGTGCCTCACAACTGCATAACTCACCCTGAACTCCCTAGTCCTACTATGACATTGTTTCAAGATCACTAGGTCAAAAGTCAGGAAGAAAAAGGATCCTATAAGGAGAATGTGACCTGTCCTCTTATACAGTGGTCACAACAGTGGCCTTGCTGGTGATCTGTTAGTTTGCAGACCAGGGGAATATCCTGGGACAAGTGGAACTCACCTTTCTGCAAAGCATATTCAGAAATACCTCTCCACTTAAGCATCCACCTTAGCTGTGGCTCCCAGCCTCTAGCCTTGTGGTTGTTTGAATAAGAATGGCCTCCATAGGCTTATATATTTGAATGCTTAGTCATGGGGAGGGGCTCTACTTGAGAAGAATTAGGGAGGATAAGCTCTTTGATGGGAGGAGCAGGGGACATGGGGAGGACTTTGAGGTTTCAAAAGTCCATGCTATACCCAGTCTGTCCCTCCCTGACTATAGATGTGCCTCTCTACTGCTCCAGCACCAGGCATCCCCTGCCTACCACCATGCTCTCACCATGATAATAATGGGCTACGCCTCTGGAACTGTAAGCAAATCCCCAATTAAATGTTTTCTTTTATAAGAATTGCCATGATCTTGGTGTCTCTTCACAGCAAGGGAACAGTCTCTAGGACTAAGCTACTTAACTTCCTCTGTTGTGATGCCTGCATCACATTGCCTGTTTCACCGAGCAAAGGCCTACAGATTGAAAAATAGACACATGAGGGTCATGCTTGAAAGAAGAAAGCCTTTTATTGGAGCTCAGGCGAAGCCTTATACTGGGGTTGCCCTTTGACCTTGAGTAACCCCTGCAGCTCATAAGCAACACTTGACCTTAGCCAGCTTCTTAGTCCTCTGCTAACTTCCCTATTCCTAAATCACAGCACCTGCTTGGGGTAGTTCCTGATAATGGAAATGGATCAATTGGTTCCTGTAATCACTGCAGGCCACTAAACAGTGCTAAACCCTGGGGGCTGTAGGCTGACCACTACAGTCTGCTCATTCATCCACATCTGACCAGAGACAATCACTTACTCTAACATACATAAGTGTGTGTGTGTGTGTGTGTGTGTGTGTGTGTGTGTGTGTGTGTGTGTGTGTGTGTGTGACATATGAATACTTAGTGCTCACAGAGGCCTGAAGATAGTGTCTTCCCTGGAACTGGAGTTACAGTTGTGAGCTGCAACGTGAACACTGGCAACAAAACCTTGTGCTTTGGAAGAGTAGCCAGTGTGTTTAATCACTGAGCCATCTCTTTAATCCCTTGCTTGTGTATTTATGTTTTAATTTATTAAAATAATATCTTACTTGATATCTAAGGTGGACTTGAACTGAGACTATCACCTAGGATGACCTCAAATCCATGGTGATCTTCCTGCCTCGGTTTCCCTAAGCCTGGAATTATTGGCAGCACATGGTTTGGGTTTATTTGGTCTTGCCTTGGTATTTTGAAACAAGGTGTCATTTTGTACCCCATGCTGGCCTTGAACTCACTAAATAATATCCTGTCTTGGTCTTACACTGACCATGAGTCTCCTGTCTCAGCATTCTGTGTATTGGAAAAGCAGACACGAATCACTGTAGGGGATTGTGTTGCTTCATGGTAAATAATTGTCCCACCCACTGGTTTAATAAAAAGCGCTGATTGGTCAAAGGCAGGCAGGAAGTGTGGGCGGGGCTACCAGAATAAGAAAACTCTGAGAACAGAAAGCACAGAGCAGAATGCCAGAGAGAAGCCAGAAGCAGAGGACAACTATGCTGCTCTAAAGAAAGGTACTGAGCCACATGGCTGAACAGGAAGAATCATGGGTTAGATGAAAGGTAGAGAGCTAGCAAGTGATATGCCTGGACCTGTGGCTGATCAGCCTAAAACTATTGAAAGCATCTGTGTGTCTCTGTGGGACTGTGGGTCTGCAGGTCTGTGGGCCTAAACCTTGAGGCAAGGCCTGAAAGTCAGGGCCATAAACCCCCTACTACAAATCACCATATCCAGTTCTCTGAGTTTTTAAGACATGAGGTAGAATCCTCCAAAATGGCGAATATTGTGATGCCTGTGACTCAGAACTTGGGAGGCTGAGGCGGAGGAGCTTGAGTGAGGCTGATTCAGATACACAAAAACAATGGCAGGAAGCCAGCAAGGCTGCCGTTCAAAACCCAGATGTGCACAACTTTAATCCCAGCACAACGCCAGCCTGGTCTAGAGATAATCCCAGGACAGCCAAGCTCGAGTGGGTGGGCACGCGCACACACCCACACACTCCCACACACACAGAGACATATTCAGTCATGATGTACATGATATCACTCAAGCTAGAGAGAGGCTCTCGGGAGTGTCTGTCACACAGTCCTCCTCCTACATGATCCTCTATAGATGGGCCACAGCCACCTGAAGGGACAGGGAATATATTATCCTGTCAGAAATTCCATTTATTTCTGCTGGCACTTCCAGATTGACCATGCAACCTTGGTCAAGTCACCTTCATATCACCATCTCGGCATTTTCAAAGGGAAGGTGGTTGTGAGACCTGAACTGCTCACTTCACAGCAGTAAGACCCAAGTTCGGCCTGCTACAGTGGGATCGCAAGGCACTCCAACACTATATGGATGGATCACATTTCTCATCTGCTGTCTTCAGGACAGCTAAGTATAGAAGCAAGGCAGGAACAGCCCTGGATGGGAATGTAGTACACATGCCCTATGAGTCCATGTAAGATCTGCAATCACAGCCTTGAGCCAAACCCCTTACGCTTGACTTCTTATTTGACAGACCAAAGAGTGCCTAGCAATTAGGTGAGAAAACAGTGAATCTGTAGATTAGCGAGATCAGAATCTAGTGTACTTAACTTTTATTGGAAAACAATAGAAAAAAAAATCATAGTTCCTATGGTTTTTATAAGGGCAAGAGTGAAACAACTTTTCAAACATGTTTTTTCTTTTTTGGGGGGGTGCATGCAAGCCTGCATGCCAGCTCACATGCACAGATTGGAGGACAGACTGAGGGAATTAATTGGTGGGTCCTAGGGCTCAAACTCAGGTCACCAGGTGTAGTATGTGGTTTCTGGCCCGGACTTTTGGGCCTAACCTTAAGGTTTAGGCCCACAGACCTGCAGAACCGCAGAGACACACGGATGCTTACAACAGTTTTAGGCTGATTGGCCTAAGACCCAGGCATATCACTTGCTAACTCTTTACCCTTAATCTAACCCATGATTCTTATCCTGTTCAGCCATGTGGCTCAGTACCTTTTCTCAGAGCAGCATAGTTGTCCTCTGTTTCTTCTGGCTTCTCTCTGGCATTCTGCAGTCTCTGTGCTTCCTGTTCCCAGAGTCTTCTATTCTGGTAGCCCCACCCACACTTCCTGTCTGCCTTTGGCCAATCAGTGCTTTTTATTAAACTCATAGGCTGGGACAATTATTTACAATGGAACAACATAATCCCCCTACAACCAGGTCTTTACCTACTGAGCAACTTCATCAGCCCCTTGCAAACTTTTAAATTACTATTGTGTGATATTTTGGTTGTGTTCTGACAAGTAAAACTTGCTTGAGTCAGAGAGCAGGGCAAACCAAAGTTAACCATAGAGGCTTGAAGGATTGAGAACAGATAGGAGGCAGGCAGTGGTAAGGCAGGGCTGAGAAAGGACCTCAGTAGTGAGGCAGGGCTGAGAGAGGACCTCAGTAGTGAGGCAGGGCTGAGAGAGGACCTCAGCCCCTTTGGACACTGGAAGGGAAGAGGTGGGATGCGATTGGTGGCTACTCCCTGCTTCTTGCAGATTCTTTTCTTGCTATCTGACTCCAAGCTTTTGATTGATAAAGAACAATTAGTTAAGGCTTCAAATTATCACTTTTCTTAAGCTAACACTCACTCTGATGAACTTCAGGATATAGAAAATGGGCCCTGTCGCAGACGAGGCCGGCCTCGGGAGCCATGCGAACTTGAGAACTGATGATCACAAGCAGCTGTGGAAAAGGATTATAAAGAACTAAGTGGAAAAAAAAATGAGAGATTCTAAAAAAGAAATTAAATCTCTGAGATTAATTCCGAGTCTGGTAAGGAACTCACAGGCTGAAGGGATGGATGCTCATAACTGCCTACATGGATAAGGAATTTGATTTCATTTCTGTTCCTCAAACCCCGGGCTTATGAACAGCTCACTGTAGCACAAACATAATTCAAAACGTGTGGAGGGTAAATCAGTACTTGCTGTCTGGTTGCTGATGTAGGTGAATTGGGTGCTGAGAAAGTGGGAGCCTCCGGGTCTCTGCTGTCGGTCCAGATTTGAGGACTTCTCACCTGCCCGCTTCTTTGGATTGCCACAGCTCTTAACAAGTTCTACACAGATGCCTTTTTCTCTCTCACTATCACTCACTTCACCCACTCAGTGGGCTTCAGATTCGCACCACCAATGGTCTGCTCATCATAGGATATCCAGTCACATCCAGGAATTAATAGGACTCCAGGTCTGGAACTTTTCTGTGGAAGAAGGGTTAAGATGGTTTTCCATAGTCCAACCTTGCCTTGAACTTGAATTCACTATGTAAGTCAGACTGGCTTCAAATTCCTCATCCTCCTTTCTCTACCTCCCAAGTCCCAGGATTATACGTGTGTGTTACCCTGGCAGTCTTAGGTCACAGGCTTTCAACACTAACACAAAGGGAGGCACACACAGCCTGAGACAGGTTTGTCACTTTGCCCCTAAACCACTCTGGCCATAAACTCATGAGGCACCTGGCATCTAAAGTGTCAACCAATTTATCTCTTCCCCTTGACATGGCTCCTCCCTGGTCCTCTCTTACACAGATGCACAGCTGCTCACACACCAGCATGTTGAAGATCCTGGAATTTTCCCAGGTCCTTCCTCTTCATGCTTCTTTGATGCGAGAATGTCTTTCTGTATGCTGTGAATATCAGTCTTTAAATAAAGGAGCTGTTTGGGGCCATGACAGACACCATAGAAAAAAGTAGGCAGGGAAATCAGAATAGGTAGGAGGAGGGCAGAGACACAGACAGATCAAACCAGGCATCCAAAAAAGAAACATGTAAGGAAAACAGGTAAGCCACGGGCCACGTGGCAGACAGGTTAATGAGAATGGATTGAATTAAGATTAAAGATTTAGCTAACAATGTGCCTAAACCATAGGCCAAACAGCATGAAGTTTTGTCTGAGTCATTTCTGGGGGCCTGAGCAATGGCAGGCAGCTAAGAGGTCTGGGACGGCAAGTCTGTGGGTCTGGACCTCTGGCTGGACGGGACCAGGAAACTTCATTATAACACTTCTTCACATCAAGTAGCTAAGTTCTCTGTAAGCCTCTTTTGAAGTATGTGTCTTCAGTTCTCTGCATTGTCTTGCGAGAACTATTGCAAAGAATGAAATGATGTTTAAAATGCCATTTACAAGGTGGAACTGAAGAGATGGGTCACTGGGTAAGAGCACTGGCTGCCCTTGCAGAGGATCAGGTTTGGTTCCCCAGCATCCATGTAACAACTCACATATATAGTGCATATCCATACACAAAAGCAAAACTATCATACACATAAAATAGAAATAAACAAATACTTAGTCAAAAAGAACAAAATAGCATGTTAAAATACTCATACTGGGTAGGTCTCATTACTTATATTCAGATTTTGTATGTTTCTTTCTGATCAATAAGTATTATTAGAGATGGGTGTGGTGGCACACACCTTCAATCCCAGCACTCAGGAGGCAGAGGCAGAAGGATCTCTGAATTCATGGACAGCCAGTAATAAAAGAAGAGATGTTGTCACACACACTCAAAAAAAAAAAAAAAAGGTTTAAATACCGGAGATAAATATGGTCTTTAATCTTTACACTCACTCTCAAAATTTCAATAACAAAAAAATTAATTGACAGACTAAGAACAGAACTGGGGCTGTTCGCTCAGTTGATAGAGTACTTGCCTAAGATGCATGAAGCCCTTTGCTCAACTCCCAGCATCATGTCAACTGGATTAAGTGGTTTAGGCCTATCATCCCAGCGCTTGGGAGGTGGAGGCAGGAGGACAAGGAAAATCAGTTGTTCAAGGTCATCTTAACTACATAGCTGGAAACCAGAAAGGAAAGGAAGGAAGGACGGACAGACAAACAGATATGGGAGAAAAGGAAGGAATTAAAAAGAGTCAAAACAAATAATGAACTGGGCAGTGGTGAAACACACTTTGAATCCCAGCACTTGGAAGGCAGGGACAGCTGGATCTCTGTGAGTTTAAAGCCAGCCTGGTCTACAGAGTGAGAACAGCCAGGGCTACAGAGAAACCCCGTCTTGAAAACAAACATCAAATAATACAACAGCTGGCAGGGTCAGGTAAAATGTGGTCAGCATGTGTCAGGCACTGGTTTCTATCCCCAGCACCCAGAAAAACAAACAGAAGTAACAAGGAGAGAGGAAGAACATGGAAATAAGTACACGGCAGCCATTTGGGCGTATATAAGCATTAGCAACTTTGGTGAAACATTAACTGGTATCTGAGGACCTAATGGTCCACATCAGTCAGTGTGCTTAAAGATCCCTGTCATCCAATGCCCGACACAGAGAGATGTGGGAGACCATGCATGGCAAACCAATTAAGATATAGTCTGGTGTCCAGGCAACATTAAATTATAAAGTCAAAGGCTTGGGTTTGGGAGGCAGTTCAGTGGTGAAGCACTTGTTTATCATGTTCAAGGCCTTTACCTAGTAGCAGAAAGAGAAATGCATGCAATAGCCAGAAAGAATGGTGATGTGTGACACACACCACATAGGGTCCCACTATGTAGCCCTGGATGCCCTGGAACTCACTCTGTAGAAAAGGCTGACCTTGAACTTATTCCAATCCTTCTGCCTCCTGAGTGCTAGGCGTACAGGCCTGTATGTGTACCCCTAGCCAGTTTATGCCTCCCTGTTTTTGCTTGTAAAGTGCTTCTTTTGGATTCACTCTTAACCAGGAAGCAAGTGAAACACATCACATGTCAAGTTTGTCACAGATGTCCTCTGACCTTTAAAACCGTAGCTGACCTCTTTTCTCTGACTTCTCCAAGCAGAGGCTGCTTCCTCCTGGTGGCTGGGATTAAAAGTGTGTGTCAGCCCTGCCTGGCTACTTCCTCATAGAGAGCTTCTGGGTTTTGGTTTTTGAGTACCCCAATTTGGACTCCAACTTTCCGGGTAGCTTGAATCTGGTCTTGAGCTCCTCATCTTCCTGACTTTACCTAGGAGCATGCACCAGCATGCCTGGTTTCACATAGGATGCTGTGAAGTTTTTTATTACACTTATTTTGGTTTGTATTATGACTAGTTGTCATCCTTGCTTTCCTTGACAATCTGGCTGAGGTGGTTTGAATAAGGATGGCCCTTATAGGCTCATATATCTGAATGCTTAGTCACCAGGGAATGGCAATATTTGAAAGGATTAGGAGGTGTGGCCTTGGTGGAGGAAGTGTGTCACTGGGCCCAGTGGCTTTCTCTTCCTGCTGCTTACAGATCATGGTGTAGAACCCAAGGCCACCATGCTTCTCACCCTGCCAACAATGGACTACACCTCTGAAACTGTAAGCAAGCCCCCAATAAAATGCTTTTTAAAAAATAAGATAAAATAAGAGCTGTCTTGATCCTGGTGTCTCTCCACAGCAGTATAATAGAGCCCATGGCACTGCCTCATATCAATTGTACCCCTTTTTGGACTAAGCTAGGTTTTCTGCTGACAGTGCAGACGTTGTCCAGATCAGTGTCACGTCCCCCCATCTTCAACACATAGCTTTACTAGTCATGTGTGTCCCCCCCAACCTCCCTCACTACCCCCCCCCCTTAGTCAGTGTTCTGTGGTTGTGAAGAGGCACCACTGCTGTGGGATAATGCTCTTGTTCTTGTACACTGTAAAGATTTTTCCCTTGTGTTGGTTTAATAGCATGCTGATTGGCCTGTAGCTAGGCAGGAAGCAGAGGCAGGCAACCAGACTAGGTGTTGTCTCCCGAAATAAGTGCCATTCTGGCCTTTAATGGCCCATCCTACTAAAACCCTATGTTAATAAGGGAAAAAGGAAAAAACCTGTTTTCCTGCACTATAGACGCTGCCACCTGCTGAGTGCTAGCCTCTCGGGATCCTCTATGACCTTGGGCGTGCCCAGATGAGGGGGCAGGGTGTGAAAGAGAGTTAAGGTAATAGAGCTGGGACAAAAGAAAGGGAACAAAGGGGTCACGAGGAGAGACACACAGGCAGAAGCGGCAGAAGAAGCTGAAGCTGGGGACAAGCATGGAGTAGAGTCAGTGTGAGTGGCAGGAGAGAAGCATGGCGGGAAGCAAGAGGGGAAAAAGCTAGGCGAGATGCAGTGACAAGAGAGAAGCATGGCTAAGGGACAGACAGGTCTAAGATATAAGATGTACTGAATAAAGCTCGGGTCTCTCAGTGTGTGGAGAGTCCCCGAATGATGGAACCTAAATGACTCCTGAGTGCAGATTGTTTAATCTTGACGCCCCACGCCTGGACAAAACTCGGCCCACCAAAGAAACCGGACGCGGTAAGTGGAGATCCTCACCAAGATCCACTCGGTAACTAGGAGAATGCTGGGAAGAGAAAGGCAGAGCAGCAGACACCAGCCAGATGCAGAGGGAGCAAGATGAGAATGCTGGACTGACACAAGGTACCAAGACATATGGCTAACATAGATAAGAATTACGGGTTAAGTGTAAGGGCTAGATAGCAATATGCTTGAGCTACTGGCCCAGCAGTTACTATAATATTAAGCTTCTGAGTCAATTATTGGGGAAGTGGCTACTGGGTATTTGAGAGTTTCTGGTGGGACAGAAGCTTCCAATTACATACCATGACCACGGTATATAGTCTTATAAAGGAAAACTTTTCATTGTGGCTGGCTTACAGATTCAGAGGTTTAGTCCATTATTATCATGGTGGAAAGTATGGTGGGATGCAGGCAGACATGTTCCTGGAGAGGTGGCTAAGAATTGTAAATCCTGACCATCAGGCAGCAGGAAGAGAAAAACACTGGCCCCAGCTTGAGCTTCTGAAATTTCAAAGCCCACCCCCAGTGACACACTTCCTCCAACAAAGCCACACCTACTTCAATAAGGCTACACCTCCTAGTAGTGCCACTTCCTTTAGGCCTATGGGGGCCACTTTCTTTTGACGTGCCACACCCTGAATCCCACAGACAATTTGGGAGGAAGTGGGTAGCTCTATCATTCTCTGAGGGCGGTTAGAGCATAGCCAGGCGTATCCAGAAAGGTGCCTTTAGCTTTGACTTGCTCAGCCTAGTGATTGTTTTAGTCACTGGACCAGGTAGCTGTGGTGCTTCAAGCTGGGCATAAACATATATCCTGGATAGCTGGATATGGGGTAGCATCAAGAATACAAGGGAAAGGATGAAAATGGAGCCGGAGGCTAGACCCAGAGCATCTGTGACTACCTGCACAAGAGGTATGTGAGACTGGGCCACCAGCACTCTACCACAGGAGGTGGAGTGGCTTCTGGGGCCCATCCCTCCTTGAGGACTTATGGGGAGTTAATGGTGGATGTGGAAGGGAGAAACATTCTCTTCAGTGGTGTAGCCAACCTTTAAGGTCCCCAGGCTCCTATAAATAACTCCAGTGAAACTCACTGGTTCACACATACACAAATGCAAGACATACTTCTCAGTGGCATAGACACTGGTAAACTGTCCCTGCACAATATAATAATAAATAAGTAATGAATAATACTCACCAATACTGTCACTGTAACACTCTAATTAAATAAGGGGAAACACCAAAGAAAGATACGAAAGAGTTTGGTAGGCGGAAAGGGGAATAATCCAGGGACAGGAGGGCTTGAGAAATGATTCCATGGTTAGAGCACACTACTCTTGAGAGTTCGAGGTCAGCCTGGTCAACAAAGCAAGTTCCAAGACAGCCAGGGCTACACAAGAAAAACCCTACCTCACAAACAAAATAACAACAAAGTACTGCTCTTCAGGAGGACTGGGTTTGATTCCAAGCACCCACATAGTGACTCACAACCATCTATTATCTCCAAAGCTAGAGGATCTGATGCCCTCTCTGACCTCCTCTGGTACTACATTCATATGCTACATAGTCATATACACAGGCACATAAATACACATTTAAAGTGTTTGATGTGTACCCTCTCATTTAAAGAAGATAATGGGGTCATTATTTCCAAATTGCATATGTATATGAATGAAATAGACAAGAATTAGTAAGTAAATAAAACTTCCAATAAACCATGAAACATAAATAGGTCTTAGAAATAATTCAGCAGAGTGAACCTGGTGCCGGGGGTTAAGGAAAAGGGGTGAATTGGGAAGAGAAAGATGGTTATTGGAGTTGGAAGTTGCCAAGACAATAAACAGGAGGGATAAACAGGATCAATTGAAAATATCATAATAGAACATAATAACATAAGCTAATAAAAAACTCAAACCCTATAGGACTTTGGTAGAATAAAGAATATGATGGTCCTCAGGTAAAGGCACTTGCCACCGAAACTGCTTGAGTGAGGTAATAGATACTTGCCTACTTCACTGTGCAGTGACTGCCCACTTGGAGGCACCTGACCAACATCTGCTGATTAATGAATGAGTCATGATTGGGTATCTTTAAAGCTGTATGTCACAGTGATTTGGGAATCAGGTCTGGATTTCACTATTCATTCAGGTGGTCTGTTACTAACTTGTTGCAGACAGTTAATGAATCGGCTTAAGATTTACTTTCCAGTGCTGGAGAGATGGCTCAGAGGTTAAGAGCACTGGATGCTCTTCTAGAGGTCCCGAGTTCAATTCCCAACAACCACACGGTGGCTCTCAACCATGTATAGTGAGATCTGGTGCCCTCTTCTGGCCTGCAGGCAAAACATGCAGACAGAATACTGTTTATATAAATAAATAAATCTTAAAAGAAAGAAAAAAAGAAAAGCCTGTGGGGCATTTTAAATTAAAAAAAAAAAATTACTTTCCACATTTGTGAAATAAAAACAATGCCATGGTCTCATGGGACTCTTAAGGATTCTGTCAGATAATGAACACAAAGGGTCTGGCATAGTTGAAGAATTTAATAAGCAGCAGAAATTGCTTTTACTAGAGTGCTAGAAAGTGGCTATCCACCATCTCCCCAGAGTAGAAGTTGTTCCCTGTTGCCTCCCCCAACTCAAACACTCCTTCAATTGTAACTATGCAAATATCCATACATTCCATTCCATGGGGCCCTACTTTCTGACCTTTAGGAAACTCTTACATCACAATGAGCCTCTTAGACAGGTAGATAGTGACTTCCAGGGAGAAAGATGAGCCCAAGCCAAAAACAAGAATTTACCTCCAGTCTCTCCTTTTTATTTTTGAAAAATTTGCATTTATTTATTTGTTTGTTTATTTGTAAATATTTACACCCACACACGCACACCTCTGTGTGTGCTTGTGTATTCACGTATGTATGTGTGTGTTTGCCATAGTGTGTGAGCAGAAACTGAAGGACACTTGTGGGAGTTGACTAATCCACCATGTGGGTCCAACATAGGTTTTCAGTCCCAGCAGATGGACCATCCTGGAAGCCTGCCATATATATATATATATATATTTTTTTTTAATTCCACTAAAATCCTGCAGAATTTGAGTTTTTAAAAATGTTTTTCATCATCACATTAACTAATAACATCATGTATTAATTAATAACATACCACATATTATTGCATTGGATGGTTTTGTGTGTCATTGATACAAGCTGGAGCGATCAGAGGACGGGCCCTCAGTTGAAGGATCTCAGTTAGTGATCACTGGGGTGGGGAGGGGGCCCAGCCCATGGTAAGTGGCACCATCTCTGCACTGGCGGTCCTGAGTTCTACTAGAAAACAGGTTGAGCAAAAACTAGGGAAGCAAGTTATTAAGCAGCACCCCTCCATGGCCTGTTCCCAGATTCCAGCCCTGTGTGAGTTCCTTCAGTGATGGACAGCAATGTGGAAGTGTGAGCCAAAGAAACCCTTTACTCTCCAACTTGCTTTTTAGTCATGGCAATAGAAAGCCATGAATAGAAAGTCACCAATACAAACCCTAACTAAGACAATTAAATTAGTGTTAATTAATTAAAGCACATAATGCTATGAGACTGGATCACAGAAGTCCCAAAAAATGGAGTGGACGTCTACGTCAGCATTCTTTCTGCAGAACTCTAGCTTCAGTACTCTCTTGGGAGCCACATTTGAATATCTATACAGTACAGGACCCACAGAACTGACCCCACAGAAGTCACTGCTGGTCACGTGACCACTCCTGACTAATAGGAGTACTTTCAATCATAATGGTTAATTCTTGAACACTTCAAGCCAGGTCAGAGAGAGAGAGAGAAACCACAGAATCACTAAGGTTTTCCGGTTGAATAGCTAAAGTTGATCAGGCATGGTGGTGATCATCTGTAGTCAGGGCACTGAAGAATGGAAAACAGGAAGACCGGGTATTCAATGTTAACTTCCAATGCATAGCAAATTCTAGGACAGTGTGGGTTACATCCTTTAAAAATCAAAAAAGTTGCCAAGCAGTGTGGGCACACACCTTTAATCTCGGCACACAGGTGGGTCTACAAGACGAATTCCCAGACAGCCAAGGCTACACAGAGAAACCCTTTCTATAACCAAAAGCCAAAACACAAAACAACAACAGAGAGAGAGTAGAAGTAGGCAGGAAATTGGAGCATAGGTAGAAGGAGGGCGGAGTCAGAAGAGATCCATCCAGCTGCCCTAGAAACAACATGTAACAAAATAGGCGAGCCACAGGCCACGTGGCAGACAGATTAATGAGAATGGGTTGAGTTAAGATGAAGGAGCTAGCTAGCAATGTGCCAGAGCTATAGGCCGAACCGCATAACATTAATATAAGCGTCTGTGTGTTTCTTTGGGACTGTGGGATTGCTGGTTCAGATAAACAGCAGCGGTGCAGCCTCAGTAGCCGTAGTGACGTCTCTTCCGTTCCTCTATCCAAAAGGCACTGAGATCTCCTCCGAGCCTCGCTCTACTACTTCCTGTCCCTCTGTCCCCAGTTCTCCAAAACCTCTATAGTTAATTTAGTGGTTAGGTCTCCCCTTTGATTAAAGCAGGTGTTATTGTCAGAATACCACATCGCACCTTTGTTCTGTTTTAGGTTTTATTTGTTTGCTTTTAAAGCAGGGCCTCCTGTCACCAGCCTGGCTTTGAGCTCACTGTATAGCTGAGGCTGATACTGAACTCCTAATCCACCTGCCTCTTCATCCCAAGTGTTGTAGTGAAAATGTGGGATACATGCTAAGCAAAGAATGCTGATGGCATGATATAATGATTCCGTGGTTAGGGAAGGCTTCCCTGAGATGTGCAGGCGGCCTGAAGTCTGAGGAATGAATTAACTCAGCAAATAGGAAGACCACCTCAGCTAAGAAAGGATAGATCCAAAGACTTTGTTTAAGTATGGAGCACTGAAGAGATAGCTCAGTGAGTAAGAGGGGCTTTTGTTTGGTTGGTTTTTCTGTGCAAACCTGAGGATCACACACACACATACATACATACACACACATACACATACATACACACACACATACATACACACACACATACATACACACACATACACACACACATACATACACACACATACACACACACATACACACACACACACACACACACACACACACACACACACACACACACACACACACACACACACACCCCTGTTACCCCGGGATTATGGGGAACAGAGACAGGAGGTCCACTAAAACTAGCCACCAGCTAGCTCCAAATTCAAGGAGAGACCCTTTCTAGGAGCAGGACACAAACATCCTCTCCTGGGCTCTCTGAATGTGTGAACAGGCACAGGCATGTGTACCTGCACACATATGAGCACATACTCCACACACACACTCTCACACACAATCAACCAACCAGCGAAAACCGGAATTAAAGCTAATTGAATCTTAACAACTAAAAGTAACCAGACAGCTATGAAATCTAACCAAAGGACTGATAAGAAACAGAAAATCAAGATCCAAGACCACCATTTACACTCCCCACCACCAACACATGATTGAGAAAAATAAAGAATATAAAATAAAAGTATGGTAGTACACCTCTGTAACTCCAGGCCTTGCAAGGTTGGGACAGGAGAATCAGGAGTGTCAGTTCATCCTTGGCTACATAAAAATTTTGAAGTTAGTCTGAAGAACAGAAAACAGACTCAAAAAAACAAACAAACAACAAAACAAAGCAAGAAAACCAAAAACCAAAGTCTATGAATGTTTTCAAAGGGACACTATCATCCAAGTGCATAAGAACATTGCTGCTCTTCCAGGATGCCTGAGTTTGGCTCCAATACCTAGGCTGGGTGGCTCATAACACCACTAATCCAGCTCCAAGGGATTTGTCACCCTCTTCTGGCCTCTGTGGGCACTCACACATGACATACACTCACACAAACACATTTTTTTTTTTTTTTGAAAAAAAAGTTAGCTGGGCAGTGATGGTGCACACCTTTAACCCCAGCTGGGGGGGTGGGCGGCAGAGGCAGGCTGAACTCTTGAGTTTGAGGTCTGTGGTCTACAGAGAGAAACTCTGTCTTAAACTACCCCCCCCCCAAAAAAAAAGAAAAGAAGAAACTGTGAACTTGTTACTCAGCCACCGGAGGCCTGAAGCACCTTTCTGCTCACTGTTAGCCTGCCCCCTCCCCTTCTCTTTAGCCCTTCTGTCTGGGATGTCACTTTCTGCTTTCTGTTAAAATGAAAATGAAGAGGAAGCACTCTGCCTGGTGTGGGCTGTCTGCTTGCTGAGCACGGAGATCTCATCCTGTTATCTACCTCAGACACACTTAGAGACAGAGGTGATAAAAGGGAGTTTACTCTGCCCACCTCACAGGAGGCATTTGATCTGGCACCCTTTGAGAGCCAGCTTGAGAGAGGGACCAGGGCATAATTCAGTGGTGGAGTGTGGACTCAGCTTGTGTGAGGTCCCCTGCTCACTGTTAAATAAACAAATAAATAAAAGAACACAATACACAGGCCAGCATGCAAATCTTCCCTGCCACATTTACTGAAATCCTCACAAACGCACCAAATTATTTAGCGTAACCAAAATAGAATGAACTCCATTTTAGATTCATAGCATTAATTTATATTCTTTCACAATTCAGTAATTACAACCTATTTCCCACCCTGCACAAGCATGCCCCCCTTATTCTTTCACTGAATTTATATTACAAAATAAACATAATTAATGTGGATCTGACACACTTCTGTTGTTTGTATGAACAGCTATAAATGTAGAAGAAAACAGTAGTTAATTGATATAAAACACTTTCCAGCCTGAGTTTTGCAGAAAAAAAAAAAACAAAAAACAAAAAACAAAACCAAGACCCTGACAGAAGTTAGCACCAGGGTCTTTTTAAGCAAGTGCTCTTGGACGGGCACCTGAGAGAGACAGGGTTGAGAAGCAGGAGGCTAAAAGCTGCCATACAGACCCAGCAAGGGCCCACCACAAGCTGTCCTTCAGGTAGACGGCCTTCAGAGTTGTCCGAAGCTCAGGACAGGAGCCTGGACTTTATCTTTGAACATTTCTCAGTCACTGGCTGTAGGCCAGCCCCCAAAGGACAGGGACTTGGGTGAGGCAGTTTTTTTCCAGTACCACGAGGTCACAAAGAGATCTGCCCTCAGATTTCCTGGCAGTCAGGGGGATTGGCAAGGCGCCTAAGATCTTCAATCCTCACCTAGGATCTAGGCACAACATGACGGTCTTCCATAGCAGCTCCAGGCAGGCTATGACTGACCCTTCTTAAAGGTAACTCAGTTTCCAAAGTCTAAAAAAGGTCCCCTCACTGCCTCTCCTAAGCCACACCACATTTCACTCTTTAAATCAAGACAAATACACCCCACCCCTCTTAAATTATTCTGAGATTCTGGTGGAGACAAGTACTAAAATGAAATTCATCTTTAAAACAGAAGGAAACGTGTTTAACTGTTAGGTTTAGCACAAGGCATCTGCAAGAAGAGTCATGAACAAGTGGATGGAAACACTGAGGGACAGAGGGTGTGACAGGACAGGACATACACCGTCGCAATTGGCTTGAGCTGCCAACAGCAAAAACTAACTGGAGTTCTGGGAAGATGCTGCATCCACACCAAAGAACTTGCAGAAAGATTAGACACCGAGGCTATAGATCAGTGGTTCTCAACCTTCCTGATACTGCAACCCTTTAATAAAATTCCTCATGCTGTGGTAAACCCCAACCATAAAAGTATTCCATTGCTACTTCATAACTATTTTTTCTACTGCTAGGAATCATAATGTAAATATCTAATATGCAGGATTGAGGACCTGTTACAATAAGGTTTCTTGGCCCCAGGCGCCAGAGGTCCAAACCCACAGACCTGCTGCCCCAGACCCCTTAGTCTGGGGGCCTGCAGCTTAGGCCCCCAGAAATGACTCGGACACTTATATTAAGTTCATGCTGTTTGGCCTATGGCTCAGACACGTTGCTGGCTAGCTATTTCATCTTAACTCAACCCATTTCCATTAATCTGTCTGCCACATGGCCCGTGGCTCACCTGTGTTCCTTACAGGTTTCTTCTTTGGCGGCGGACTGGATTTGTCTCTGACTCCGCCCTTCTCCTACCTATGCTTTGATTTCCCCTCCTACTTTTTCTATGGTGCCTGTCATGGGCCAAAACAGCTCCTTTATTTAAAGATCTGTATTCTCCACCAATTTAAAACAAAATGCTGTAAAGTTGGGACATGGGAGATGGTTCAGCCATTTAGAATGCTTTCTGCTCTAGCAGATGACACAGGTTTGGTGGCCAGCACCTACATGACAGTTCACAATCATCTATAACTTCAGTTCCAGGAGATTTGACACCTTCTTATGGCCTTCTCAGGGACTGTGTGCACATAAGCACAGATACACATGCAGACTAGCACTCATATACATAAGGTTTAAAAATAAAAAATACTTTCAAAAGTAAGTAACCTGCTAAGATACCGATTTATGATTTTTTTTGTCACACGACAGTAAATATCACATAAATTCTTCCCAGTGATACTTGTTAAGGGTAGCTGAAATCTGTGTATTAGGGTCATGTACACTTGTACTGGGTGCAGGCTCAAAATGAACAATTTTCTTCTTCTCTTCCTCCTCCTCCTCCTCCTCCTTCTTCTTCAGAAGCAGGGTCTTACTCTGTAGCTCTGGCTGTCCTGGAACTCACTATGTAGACTAGGCTGGCCTTGAACTGACAGAGATCCACCTGCTCCACTTGCCTCTGCCTCCCAAATGCTGGAAATAAAGACGAGCACTACCAGGGCCAGCCATTTCCTTTCATTAAGGCAGAAGTATTTTATACATTGCTATAAAATCCTACAGAACTGAGTCACTTTGCTATGGGTGTGGAGAGGTACCTCCTGGGTTCCTTGATTCCAACACGAGCAGCAATCCTAGGTTCTCATACTCCAGAAGGAAAGGAATTCAAACAAGGCACAGGCAGAGTGAGCAAATAGCTAAGATTTATTCTGTGTGTGTGTGTGTGTGTGTGTGTGTGTGTGTGTGTGTGTGTACATGTATATGCACAGGTATCTTGTCTGGTTATGCTAACTCTTGGCTTGCCAAGGAAGACAACTACCCTGCTCTATCCCACTTCACCCTTGAGATAGGCTCTTTCATGGAACCTAAATCTTAGGATCTGCCCTTCTCCAGCCACCCCATGCCCAGCACTAGGGTTCCAGTCGCTAGAGGCTGTGTCTGGCTGAAGATTCTAACTCAGGTCCTCATGTTGGCCTAGCCAGTGGCCTTACTTCCTGGGCCACTCCTGAGGCAGTCTGAGTTCTTCTTCCTTGAATAAGTGGGGGCTTGCTTAGAAGCTCTTCTTACCCACAATTCAGCTGTTCTAATGGGCAACACTGGGTGCAAGAATGTGTAGAAAGGTATAAGTAACTCCCCTAAAGTTTAGAAGCTGACTTGGAACAAGGGCAAAAGTGGTTCCCTGTTCTCCAGTGAGGGTCCATCTGTGGAGAAAAATGTTGTTTTTCTAGGAGCCCTGGCCTTCCTCGTACCTGGGAGACACGGCTATCTTGTAGTCAGCAGTAAGCTCTCCTATTTATTTTTCCCCGTGTTCCCAACCTTGCCCTTTTGACTCAACCTCTAGCACTAATAACTTGAACAACAGAGCATGATTTTTCACAGTTCCAGATGCCTGAAGCCTGAGATCAGCAAGGTGAGTTTCTCCTTCAGAGATGCCGTCCTTGACTTGTAGATGGCCTTTCCTCTGAGTCTTCTTGTCACCTCTCTGTGTCCAAAGTTTCTTTTCTAACAAAGACATCAGTCATGTGGGATTAGAACCTGTCCTAAGAACCTCACTTCAGTTTAATCAATGCTTTAAGAATCTGGTCTCCACAATCACATATTAGCAGCTAGTACTTCAGTTTATAAGTTTTATGTATTTGTGTGTTTTGTTTTGTTGATAGAGGGTCTCAAACTGACATAGGACTCAATACATAGCTGACAATGACTTAGAAGTGTGTGTGTGTGTGTGTATGTGTGTGTTGTTTTTTCTAGACATGTTTCTTTATGTAGCCTTGGCTGTTCTCGGACTCTGTAGATCAGGCTAGCCTCAAATTCACAGAGATCTACCACCGATATGCCTCCTGAGTGCTGGGATTAAAGGTACCACCACTACACATGGTTTATCAGGTGCTAGGATATAAATATAGCCTTGTGCATGTTTGACAAGCATTCGACCAACTGAGTGAGTTACATTGCAAGCCTCGTTTCTTGGGTTTTGTTTTTGTTTTTTGAAACAAGGTTTAAAGTAGCCCAGGCTATCCT
Source organism: Phyllotis vaccarum (assembly GCA_033318265.1). Taxonomy (NCBI): domain Eukaryota; kingdom Metazoa; phylum Chordata; class Mammalia; order Rodentia; family Cricetidae; genus Phyllotis; species Phyllotis vaccarum. The sequence continues at coordinate 44,169,881 of JARWLC010000012.1, read as the reverse complement.
CAAACTTGATGTGCAGCTGGACTAGCTTTGAAGTCCTAATCCTAATCCTCCAGCCTCTACCTAAATCCTGGAATTACAGGCTAGTGTCACCACACCAAGATATTTAAATTTTGTGGGAGCAAAACTCATTTACTAACAGTGCCTTTAACCTAGGCTTCTTCAAAATGTGACTCTTTGGTATGCTGAGGTGAAGAAGCTAGTATTAAGATGGGGGCCTAGCTTTCCCACCCCACCTGTCCTGATTTAGTTTTCTTCTCTTTCACATATATGAGGAAAAAGTATATATGCAAATATGGTTGTATTGCACAAACACAAAAGATACATCCCCTACCTCTCTTTATTTCTCTTTCTGCCATTCTTTTGAAGACAAGATCTTACACTGTAGCTAAGGCTAGCCTTGAATTCATGGTGATCCTCCTGCCTTACCATTCTGGAGTGCTGATATTACAGGTATAAGCCACCATACTGACTTTCTCCTTTATGCCTAACGACTGGATCTGCCAGAGAAAACACAGTTTGATGTGGGAATGTCTTTCTGTATGCTGTGAATATCAATCTTCCAATAAAGGAGCTGTTTTGGCCCATGACAGGCACCATAGAAAAAGTAGGTGGGGAATCAGAATAGGTAGGAAAGGAAGGGCAGAGTCAGAGACAGATCGAGCCAGCCGCCAAAGAAGAAACATGTGAGGAACACAGGTGAGCCACAGGCCATGTGGCAAACAGATTAATGAGAATGGGTTGAGTTAAGATGAAGGAACTAGCTAGGAAGGTGCCTGAGCCATAGGCCAAACAGCATGAACTTAATAATATAAGTGTCTGAATCATTTTGGGGGCCTGAGCAGCGGCGGGCAGCTAAGGGGTCTGGGGCTGCAGGTCTGTGGGATCAGAAACCTATTGTAGCAACAGTCCATAATCTATCTCAGAAGGCAGATACATCACCGTGCCTGACAGACTTCTCTGGTCCAGGTACTCAGAACACGATTATATATACATATACAGCGGTAGTAATGATAATTATCGTCTGTCCTCCTGTGGTCTTTTCCCACATAACCACTGAAATCCCTGAAAACAACTGCCTACACGTGGGCTGCACCAATGACTTGGTGGCTAACATCATGTACTGCCCTTACAGAGGGCCTGAGTTCAATTAGTAGTCTCATAACTGCTTTGAACCCCAGCTCCAGGGGATCTGTTTGGGACTTCTCCAGTACCTGCATTTACACATGCACACATATACACACAAACATAAATATATACTTTAAAAAAATAAATCTTATATTTTAAAGCCTGCCTGCATTCCACCAACCCTGCCTCATAAAGAAGAGCGCTCAAGTGAACAGACTCACGGGGATACAGAGCATAATTTTTTTTCTTATTAATTTTGTCTATTGTCAGTTAATCACAGTGACTTTTCAGAAGGGAAAGGGGAAGTTGTCCCTTTGCCTTTACAGCAGAATTAGTTTACCTAATATCAGGTGATCATTAGAATGCATACAATTAAGGTAAATTGCTATTTAAAGGCTGGAAAAAGCCCAAGAGGATTTCATTTCTCAACCTACAACATTAGGACACTCTGGCCAATAAAGGACAATGACCTACAAGGTTCTTAACACAAATGTAAATAAAGGTTCTTAACACAAATGTAGCTTCTCAAGAGAACATTAGATCATAGCCGAATCCCAAGATACCTATTTTAAGATTTAATTTCATTATTTTAAATTATGTGCATGTATGTATGTCTGCATGTGCGTATGTGCCCTTGAGTGTATCTGTAAAGTCAGTCCCCTGAAGCTGAAGTTTCAGACAGCTTTGGTGAGCCATCTGATGTGGGTACTGGGAGTCCAATTAGGTTCCTCTGGAAGAGCAGCATGTGCTTATAACTGCTGAGCTCTCCAGACCCAAACTGACTATCTTCGGTGACAAATTAAACTTCCAAATGGAGAAGGCATTAATACCATCTTGTCAGAGTATGCTAGGTCTTGAAAAAAAAATACACATTTGTGTGAGTAAAATCAGAAATTAACCACAGAGTGAATGTGGAATTAGAATGCGAGACATTAGATGGTTTTAAAAGATACACCCATCTATTTAAAAAAAAAGAAAAAAAGACATGTATCTATCAAGGGCATAGGCATCTATCTTAATTTTACAGGTCCCCTCAGTGGGGTGTGTCCTTTATGCTGCTCAGATGATAGCACAGTACTCATGATAGTCCTGAGGAAGACAACAATGTCTCATCCTAGCCCAGAGACTGGTGGGTTCTATATCTGAATAGGTTTTCCACTAAGGCAATTAGCAGCTACTTAGCAAACATTTCAACTCATTCTAACATTAGCTAGCTGGCTTTTTACTCTGGTTCTGGTGATGGGGACTCAGGTCCCCTGCTTATGTGGCAGGCACTTGGCCCATGGAACCATCTCCTCCATCTTTATTTATTCTTTACATTATATATATATATATAATATATATATATATATATATATATATGAGTGTTTTTTCTGCATGTGTGTATATATACCACATGCGTGCCTGGTGCTGCAGAGGTCAGGAGACATCAGATCCCCCAAAAGATGGTTTTGAGCCATCATGTGGGTACCAGGAATCAAATCTGGTTTCTCTGCAAGGGGAGCAAGTGCTTTTCACCACTAAGTCACCTCTCCAGTCCCCTCTTTTATATAATAATTCCACGATACAGAGAGGAGAAGGAAGATATGATGAGAAACTGGGTACAATCACCTAGCTTCTGTAGTCATCAATATTTTGCTCATTCTTGCTTTATTTACTTTTTAAAAATCTGAGTTTTAAAATTGTGTGTGTATGCATGCATATGTGTGTGCTTGTGTGCACGCGTGCATGCATGAGTGCTCACATGCATATACATTCACGCACTAAGGAGGTCAGAGGGCAACTTCATGGAGTCAGTTCTCTCCTTCCACCTTTACAGGGATTCAGGCTTGTACAGCAGCCACCTTTATCCTCTGAGGGGTCTTGCCAGCCCTGCTTACAATATTTTCAATATTTAAATTAATTACTAACAATTAAATGTCAGGAAATTTTAAAGAAATTTTATATTTCAGAAAACATATGTAATTGGTCAAATTAATGATGATAAATGACTGTTGAACTCTCAGCCATAAATGGGACATCTGTATCATCCTCTCCAAGGCTCAGAGAGCATCACAGGAGGGGACAGAAGGAATGTAGGAGGAAGAGTGTTTTGAAACACTGTCCCCTAGTGATAACAAAGCCATGGCACACACATGACTATGATCACTCACATGAGGCCTGCAATGGGAGCCCATTGATATTTGATCACGGAGTGAAGGGATTCAACAAACCCAAGCCATGTGGTGGTGCAGCAACTTAAGGTACCCGTGTGGCTGGAGATAGCGCATCACACATGCTTATGCAAACAACTCCAAGGAAACCAACTGGGCCATTGAAAACACTAACAATAACAATAAAAATACCAGGAAACTAGAAAGATGATTATCTGGAAAGAAAAAGAATGAAGGACATTCAAAGAGAGCAATGTGAAAAGAATGTGATAAAATACATGCCAGGCCAGACCTGTAGTGGCCCTCCTGGCCCCGAAACTCCTGGTCTACAGAGTGAGTTCCAGACAGCCCAGGATACACAGAGAAACCCTGTCTCAAGGGAAAAAACCAAAACAGCAGAAAAAATATATGCATGTGTGAAAATAATGAAACCCATTATGTAAAATTAATATTTTCTAAAAAAAAAAAAATTTAAGAAAAAAAGAAAAACAACACAGAACAACAGAACACTGAACAGTACTGAATCCTTTTTTCTATATGGCAACTGGTGAAACCGAGAAACTTCTAGCAGCTCAGCTAATGAATGCACTAGCTGACTACTCTCTAAACCCTCTCCTTCCACGGAAACCAAGGCATGGATCTGTTATCAGGGATCTGGACCACATGTTCACAAACGAACTAAAAGTAAGGGCTCACACAGATTTTCTAACCAACAGGATGATTTTATTCGGAGCATATTGATAATGCAGATTATGAAGGGGTGTGTTGTCAAGAATGAGAGTAGGCCAGCCTAGTTGGTTTTGACTGATGCAACACCATGACGAAAAAGCAAGTTAGGGAGGGAAGGGTTTATTGGGCTACATTTCCCCAACATAGCAGGAACTCAAACAGGGCAGGATCTTGGAGGCAGGAGCTAATGTAGAGGCCACGGAGGGGTGCTGCTTACTTGTTTGCTTCACATGGCTTATTCAGCCTGCTTTCTTACAGAACGCAGGACCGTCAGTTCAGGGATGCCAACACCCATAATGAGCTGGACTCTCCCTCATCAATCACAAAGAAAATGCATTGTAGGCTGGCCTACAGCATGATCTTATGGAGGTATTTTCTCAACGGAGATCTGTCCCTTAACTTGGGGTGACATATTCTCAGCTGAGCTGAAACACAGAAAGTCCCAGTGCCCCCCGCTCCTCTCTGAGATGGTATTACAGTCACTTGTGGGATACCCAGTCCTGGTTTCTGAACTCAGGTCCTCATGACTGCATAGCAATTGCAGGCAAGGTTAAATGCACAGTGGGAAACAGGCCTGAGCTAATAGAGAGCTGTTCTATGCTCTTGGTGCTTTCTTTCTCCATAGAATAAAGATGGTAGGGCCATCTAGTCTGTGGAAGCCACAGATAAATGCATCCCATACAGCACTGAGCCAGAGAGCAGTATATTTAAAACACAACAGGGAGCCAAAATAATTTAAAATGATAACACAAGAAAGCAACTAAATGGATCTCATAAGACACACTGGGGCTATCTTTTTTAACCTTGACAACAAAGGCATGTAAACTTTGGGTCACTAAAAAATATCAGTCTTTAAGACTAAATTTCAGATATCAAACTTAAAGATCTCTTACCCTGGGAGAGAAAAAAAGGCTCTCAGAAACAGCTTAGATACCAGCAAACCACTTGCATTCAAGATTCAAATGAAGGTCTTAGGGTCCCTAAGAGCCTCCTTGGTCTTCCAAGAAGGCCATGCCTCCTCAAGGTCAGGCCAGACTTTGGAATTCTCACTTTAGTCTGAGTAGTGGTCCTCTCCATTAAACAAGAAACTCCTTAATTAGCATGCTACAGGGACCATATTTTGACGATGAAGATGCTCAAGCTGTCCTTTGCAGGTCAGGACCTGTCAACAGCAGGATAGATAGATAGATAGATAGATAGATAGATAGATAGATAGATAGATAGATAGATAGATAGATAGATAGATAGACAGATAGATAGACAGATAGATAGACAGACAGATAGATAGATAAAAAAAAAATCAAGTGTGGTGAGACACACCATTAACCTCAGCACTCTGAAGGCAAAGACAGGTGGATCTTTTTAAGTTCCAGGCCAACCAGGGCTACATATGAAAACACTGTTGAAAGAAAGAAAAAAGGAAGAGAGAGAGGGAGGGAGAGAAGGGAGGGAGGGAAGGAAGGAAAGAAGGAAGGAAGGAAGGAAGGAAGGAAGGAAGGAAGGAAGGAAGGAAGAAAGGAAGGAAGGAAGGAAGGAAAAAAGAAAACTTACACGTGAATTAAAACTCTTACATCTGAGTTGGAAAAAGTCCCCCACCTCAATGCTCCAATGTATGCATACCTCCCCTTTCAGATTTTGTTCACCAACATAAAATCTACAGATTGAGTTATGCTTCTGGCATGGTTTTTAGAGACCTGAATTTCTTAGAAGCATCATAGGATTCTTTTCTACCAACAAATGCATTCTGGATGGAAAACTGATAAGAGCCAAATGGCTTCTGAAAGTTGAAGACTAATGTCTAGAGTCACCCACACATGGATTCAAATCCTGCCCAGTATTGACTGCTTCTAAGGCCTTGGGCATGTTACCTAACTAGTATGGAGCTAGTACCTGCTTTGTAAGCCTGGCCTAGAAATTATCCTGCCTCACAGATTCATGAGTGAAATTTTAATTATAGATGACTATAGGATAAATTTCTTGCAAACCTAGGGTCTCAAAACAATTTATTAATGATAATTTTGTGTTCTGGGCTGGTCTAGGACAAGTTGTTCCACTCAACTTGTGATTCTTAAGCAGCTTCAGTCATGAGCAAACTCAGCCGCTATGGGTGGATAATTTTAGCTGATTCACAGCTGGACTGGCCAGAACACCTGGGCACTGGCTGGTTCAGCCTCTTTTTCCAACCGGTTTTTCCTGTGGGTTCCCTTGAGCAGAAGCTGCTGGGTGTTTGAGGTCTGAGCTCTGGAACTTACACATTACTTTTGGTATAATATATTGATTGAAGGGTCATAGCTTTCTTTGACTTCCTGTTTGTCAAAATGACTGAATGCATCGGACACAGCACTCAACATTGCAATGGAGCATTGCCAGCAGCCATAGTGACACAGCCAAGGGACAGTTCTGCCTGGCACTGAACCATGATCTTTGGGCTTTCAGACTTCAAAATTTTGAGGTAAATGTGTGTTTATGAATGTGTGTGCGCGCACACACACACACACACACACACACACATTTATTTATAAGTTCTTCATAAAATTGGGTTTTGTGGTTATTTATTTATATTTTGGTTTTTTGAGACAAAGTTTCTCTAACTGTCCTGGAAACTATGTAGACCAGGCTAGTCCTGAACTCCCAAGTGCTGGGACTAAAGGTGTGTGCCAGCATGCCTGGCAACTTTTTTTAAAAAAACAAACAAAGAAAAACAAACCATCAGGCCAAGTCCAAAAGAGAGGCCCATGTATTATTATTATGGATTTATTATTATCTTAAGAGTTCATATTATTTTAAATTCTACTCATGTGTGTGTTGACATGGGAATTGCACATCTGAGCAAGTCAGAGGTCAAAGGAATTGGAGTTACCAGTGGCTGTGAGCTGCCTGACCTCAATGCTGGAACCTGAATTCAAGTCCTCTGCAAATGCTCTTGAACTGTGAGCCATCTCTCCAACCCCTTATCATTTTTTTTGAGGTTGGGTCACAGGTAGTCCAAGATGGCCTCCTTGCCGTGTCACTGAGAGTGACCAGTGACCCTGAACTTCTGGTTCTTCTACCTGAACCTCCCAAGGGTTGGGAGTGCTGGCTTGTGTGCAAGACCATGCCCAACTCCTTAGGTTCAAAGTTTTCATTTTTTTTTTTTGTTCTGATCCATTATTGCTGCAATTATCTGCTATTTTGTCATCTTTTCCATGTGCTTCTGTCATTTGCTCATCTTTTCACCTTTCACAGTAGATCTCAGTGGCTGAAAACGCAGGTAACGCTGTCTCACCACCCACTGCTTCCTGGCTAGTTTTTGTTGTTGTTGTTGTTTTTTGTTTGTTTTTTTTGTTTGTTTGTTTTTAAATTTCTCTCAAAGTAGATACTGAGAGAGCTGCTGTATCCTGCATAAAGAATAATGTGCTCTAATCCTGTTTTCTTCTTACTCTGATGAGTTTGACATGTGTCATGACTATTCGTGCTTTGGGCCTCAGCAAGTGAGGGTCCTGACACCGGAGTTCAATCCCTAGGCCCAGTGTGTTGGAAGATGAGAACTGACTCCCTCAGATTATCCTCTGACCACACATAAACTCAAGGTAATATGCCTATACACAATAATGTAATAATGTAATTTTTTAAAGGGTAGGTATGAAATTCATGGAGGTTTTTGAATATGTACCTGTACATTCCACTTTCTTCCTTTTTTCTCGGCCTTTTGTTATTCTCTCTCTCCTGGGTGTGTGTGTGTGGGGGGGGGGGGTTCTATCTGGATAGCATGCCACAGCACACACACAGCACATTGTATATATCCATCCCTTCAATAATGAACACCTGGTTTGCCTGTGGCTCACCACTGTGAACCTGAATGACTCTCTCTGTGTGATCCTCTCTGGCATGTGCATACAAATAAGTGAGAGCTGTGAGCTGCTTTTCACTGACTGATCAGAACATCTCCCAGGACCCACAAACCAGTCCTTCTGCTTCCTGTCCTTGCCAAGTTCATGAACACCACTTTTCTGATTTTTGACCATCTGTTAAGTGTCAAATGACATAACACCCATTTAAAATTTTGTCTGCTTACTAACTAGTGAGGTCAAGTAGCCCTTAATTATTTGTGTCAGTCATTTTGGACTCAGCTTGTTTCAAATGTGCAATTCTTGCCCAGCTTTGGTGATGAATGTCTTTAAGTAAGGGACACAGGAGGCAGAGGCAGGCAGATCTCTGAGTTCAGTCTGGTCTATAGAGCAAGTTCAAGAACAGACAGGGCTACACAGAGAAACCCTGTCTCAAAAAACAAACAAACAAAAAACAAAACAAACAAAATGAATAAAAAAGAAAATTTTAATTCTTATTTTCTTACCGGCTTTTTCTTAATTGATTTCCAACTCTATTCTATTGATGTCAAGGGTTCTTTATATGCTCTACATGAAGTGTTCCATGAGTTTTAGTCATTACTAATATTCTCCAAGTCAGCTAACAATTTCTTAAGTTTTTATCTTCTTAAGTGGAAAACATTCATCATTTTTTTATTTCATGTTGGTATTTTTTAGTCTTTTTAGAAACTTTGGCCCCTGATTCAGAAAAATAGCATTCTATACTGTCGTATGCAGTACAGTTCATATCAAGACCCTTCTGCAGATAATAAAAATACCAGGATATGGCTTTATTTTTCTCAATAAAACTATAAGGGAGTAGTGGTGCATGCCTCAAATTGAAGCACTTGGGCAGCAGAGGAAGTGAATCTCTAAGTTCAGGGTCAGCCTGGTCTACATAGTGAGTTTGTTAAGTGAGGACTATACAGTAAGACCCTGTCTCAAAACAAAAACAAATACCTGTCAGCCAAACTTCTCATGCTAAGAACCAAAGTACCCTCCCACATCAGTCTGATAATAGACAATTCAAAAACAGATACAAGATAGCTCCTTATGATTATCCTTCAGATCACACTGCTAATTAAGTTTCCAGATGGAGTTAACCACTATTCTAAGAATGGTTATAGATGTATGTGGTCAGTCCATTAAGAACTAACCATTGTTTTAGCTTTTACAGGAACCCAAAGAGATGCCATCGCCCTTAAGTCAGCAGGAAGCAACCTTATGAAAGACTACGCCCCCTTTCCCATTAAGTTTTATGCTCTGAAGGTTGTGGGTAACTATTATTCTAGTAGAATAGTTATAAGTTAAAAGTGGGTAAAGGACAAAACTATAATATAACATCAAAGATCTTTTTTGAAGAAGAGAGGGGGGGATAGATAGGATAGATAAAGGTAGACTGTTCTACCTACCTATACTCCATTCTAGCTGAATGTGTGGGCTAAGCTAAAGACAATTTGCACTGTCATAGATATTTGTATATTGATACAAATGTGAAATCATTTTATACGTTTAATTGTGATAATTTGTACATTGGTACAAAGTTTAATCTGAGATTGCTTTATATAACCAAAGCAACTTGTACTTCGATATAAATCTGAATCTGTAACTATTATGTAAAACTGAATCTACAATTGCTATATTTTATATATGCTTCTACCTTTGTTTAAAATATTTGCACATCATTGTCATGTATACTATGCAATTACTACCTTCATTTAACTATACTAGATATAATGTATGATTGCACTAGTTATGATATATGCACAAGATGTTTTATATACCTCTGTTTAGATGATATATATGGATTTACATGTCTAAAATGCTGTGGACACTTTACCTGGTAATATACCCCTGGCTAATGTTCGATAGTTCTACTAAGGGTCATTGTTCAGGGATTGTACACCCCTTATATAGGTATTCTAATTTTTAGTACAGGGTTTATTCCTTAAGACGATAAGATCTGCAGTCAACACTATTTAAGGTATCATATCCCAGTCATATCAGATACAGGTTAGAATATCATAGATAGACAAGAATCTTCAACCATTTCATAGACCCAGAGAATATGGCATTTAACATTTAAAATTCGGCCACGAGAGACACGACGACTCCTGGTGTCACTGCTCCCTTCACGAGATGGTGTTGAGCATTGAAGATACTCCATTGGAGTTGGTCCTTTTGGCAAAAAAATGGCCGGCTGAATAAGGAACTGTCCTTACCTTGATTGCTGACAGTACACACATGGTGTCAAGCTGGATGAACAAGTTGATGGATGGTGACTGACAAAACCTGCCTGGACAGGATAAGACAGTCCCTCCAAAATTGTTCTGCTTGTGAAAAGATCTGTCAGATACCATAGGCCTATAGCCAATCCGATAGATGCTCTAACGGTGCACAAATCCAGAGGTGACTGTCCAGGTAGCTGTGTTGCTGTCCTCTCCCAAATTTTGGAAGTCACTACTTCCATGTACTTCTGTCTTTCAGGCAATTCACCTTCCTTCTCAGGTCTTGAAGAGGTTGAAGAATAGATATTTAAGGTTATCACCCTATTATCCCTTAGATAAGAACACTCAGGTGTTAAATTTTCACTTTCCCAGATTAACCCTTTAAAATAATCTATACACCCTACTATCTACCAATATTCTAGAACTATTAGATGTACCTTATATAAGTTAGGCTTTGATTAAAAATTGTACTTTGACCTCTCCTAGATACTACCTCATAGTAATTCCTACTGTACATAGTCTTAGTTTAGAACCTTCTTAGTTAGACAAAAGGGGGAGATGTTGTGGGATTCAGGTGTCAGCTGATAAGGTCAAAAGACACTTATACAGGGCACCGGGCCCCTGAAGGGGGCAGGGAAAGCCCATTGAAAAGGGGCTTCTGGAACACGAGACGCTCTCTTCCTGGTTCCTGGATGATTGGGGATAGGATCAGATTCCATCGTCCGTCCATCACTCGTCCACGGTTCCAGACTTCCAGTCCCTGTTCAGGTGCTACTGTAATCTGTTAACTGTACCGTGAGTTTTGATTTATATTTTAATAAATATCTATCTGGTACTGGTGCCTTCTAAGTAAACTCCGCCTACAACCTCCTTTAATGAAATGCCAAATGCCCATGCTGTTCCTATGTGCCTTCCACCATAAACTCTTTACCATCATTTATTAATGGATTTTTTTTTCAAGGTAGGGTTTCTCTGTGTAGCTATCTGTCCTGGTACTTGCTTTGTAGACTAGGTTGATTTCAAACTCCAAGATCTATCTGCTTCTGCCTCCTGAGGTCTGGGGCTAAAGGTGGACACCACCATGCCCCGCCTTATAGGCGAAGATTACTTAGAAGGCACCAGTGCAGGATAGATATTTATTAAAATATAAACCAACACTCACAGTACAGGTAACAGTTTATAGTAGCACCTGAACAGGGACTGGAGTCTGGAACGGTGGACGAGTGATGGACGGACGATGGATTCTGATCCTGTCTCTCCAACAACCAGGAACCAGGAAGCGGACCCTCGTGTCCCAGAAGCCCCTTCTCAATGGGGTTGGCCACACCCCCTCCAGGAGCTCGGGACCCTGGATAAGCATCTTAGGACCTTATCAGCTGACATCTGAATCCCACTACATCGCCTCTTTATTAAGATTGCTATTGTGACTTCCGATTAATGTGATTAGCTTTACATTTGTATTGTCTTTGGTTAGTTCTCCTTGCATATTTTTCCTTAAAATTTATTTCCCATCTTTGCAGTACGAACAGTTTACCTTATGCACAGGAGCCCATAATTCTTAGCAAGAGGTGTGTCATTGGGGGTGGGTTTTGAGGTTTCCAAGGCAACAGTATTCCCAGATAACTCTCTCCAGCCTCCTACTTGTGGACCAGAATTTGAAATCTCAGCTGTTGCAGACACCATGCGCTTTCTCTGCCACCATGGACTCTAACCTTCTGAAAATGTAAACCAAGTAAATATTTTCTTTCATAAGTTGCCTTGACCATGGTGTTTTATCACAGCAATGGAAGAGCAACTGAGACAGAAGAGACCTGTGGGGATATGTTATATATTTAATAAAACCAGTCTGGAATATCAGAGATCCACCCACAGTCAGTCCAGGAGGATCAGACAGTGGTAACTCATGCCTTTAATCCCCACACAGGAAAGATGGAAATAGTGACCTTTGCCCTTTGCCTGACTGGGAGTGGTGACCTACGCCCTTAATCCCAGCAGATCTGAGTTTGAAGCCAGTTTGGTTTACAGAGAGAGTTCCAGGCTCCCAGGCAGGCAGTGGTGGTGCCAGGCCTTTAATCCCATAACTCCAGAGACAGAGGAGATCTTTCTGTGTTTCTGTGAGTTCAAGGCTATCTACCAAATAGTAGTAGCCCACACCTTTAATCTTAACCTGGATGTGAAGAAGGTATTTAAGGCAGGTGTAGGAAGACAGATGAGGCAGTAGAAGCAATGTGGAGAGAGGCTGAGGAAGCTGGAAGACAGCTGGGTGAGATCTGACTGTGGTGTTTCCTCTCTTTGATATCTCAGCCTTACCTTGAGATCTGGCTCTGAGTTTCCTTTATTACAACCAAAATTCATGCTGCAAGAACCAACTCCAGAAAGCTGCCCTTTGACCTACCGCACACACATACACAAATACACATACACACACATACACACACACACACCCTCACTTAAACATATATCATGACTACACACAATAGTAACAATACAATTTTTTAAAAAAATTATTTTTAAAGCACTTTCTTTAAAGCTTTTTAAAAGATTTTATTTCTAATTCTGTGCATGTGTGTGGGGTGTTTTTGTGAAGTATGTGTTTGTAAAGCCAGTAAAGTCCAGAAGAGGTCAGCTCTCATATTGCTGGAGTAACCATCGATTGTGAGCCACCTGACATGGGTACTGGGAACCAAACTCAGTCCTCTGCAAGAGCAGTATGCATTCTTAACCATTGTCCCATCTCCCCAGTTCATTTAACAAAAGAAAAGAAAAGAAAAAAAGCTTTTTACCTATTGTGCTAACTCATTGGCCCCCAAATCCCTTTTTGTTATTATTACCTTTTAAATTGTGGTTCTGAGAATCAAATCTTCCACTGAGTCAAGTTCTTCAAAGACAAATTCTTATTCCTTAGATAAAACAGTAGTTCTTATCAGAGCCTATTTTCAACCTAAAGTCCAGATCCATGTTTGCATGTTCAAATCCACCCAAATGTTCAACAAGATAACAAAGGTTTTATTTCTCAGTCTCTACCTACTCCTTCCCAAGACGTAGTGCTTGACAGCTCCAGGCTAATGGGCTGGGGGTAGGGCTCAATAGTAAACTATTTGTGAAGGCCTAGGTTGGATTCCCAATACCCTCACACGCACCCCACCCTCAAATTGGACAAATCCAGTTTGTAAGGAATGAGGCACACCCAAATCAAACACTGGGATGGAGAGAATGCTGATGTTTCTCTTTCTATAACACAGTATAAAGTGAAAGGTTCAGTTTGGACTACTATTTCAGAGGCTTGGTCCTCCGTTGCTTGATCCCATCTCTCTGGGCCTGTGGTGACATTGTACATGATGGCTGTGTTACAGTAAAGAATACTACATGTCTCTAGGTGAAATGCCATTGTCTTCTCTCCTAAGAATCCAGTTTGGCAGGCCAGTCACCTGTCCCATAGGACCACCTCTCAGAAAGTCAGGTCCACCTTAAGCTATGTTACAGAGATGGAAGCAATAGTTAGCCTTTTAATGATATAATGTGCTTTTCTCATCCGAAGTTCCCACCCCCTTGTGCCACATCCCCCAAACCACCAGGAGCTTCTGCTCTGTCTGTCTGGCTGAGTCCTGACTTGGAAAATAGCACCTTTGTTTCTTCTCTTTTGGTTTTTTTCTTCCAGATGCCGGCCAGAGCTTAAGCGCTTTCCCTAACACCTCGGGTCTTTATTTCTTGTCTGAGACTCCCCTCCCCACCATTGGGCTGTTTGTGCTCCATGTGGCTGACCTCCATTCCTCCTTAACTCAAATGGCATGCCAATTTCTCTTTCTTATTTCCATCTCCCTCCTTTGAGCAGCTGCTGAGATTTACAGCTTATTGCCCTGAGGGGTTCCTTTTTAATTTAAATTTAATTTTATTTTATGTGAATGGGTGTTTTGCCTGCATATATGTCTGTGCAGCACTTGCATGCCTAGTACCCATGGATGTCAAAAAAAAGACATTGGCTCCCCTGAAACTGAAGTTACAAGCATTGTTTTATTTCTTTTTCCTGTTTTTTTTTTTTTAACTTTTTATTTTATTTGTATGAATGCTTTGGCTGCGCGAACGTCTGTGTACCAGTTGCTTGCCTGGTGCCCGCTCAAGCCAGAACAGAGCATTTGGTCCCCATGTACTGGAGTTATAGACAGCTATGAGCCACCATTTGGGAGCTGAGGGTTGAACCCTGGTCCTCCAGAAGAGCAGCCTCCTAACTGTTGAATCAATCACCTTTCCTGTAAATTGCCCTCTGACTTTACACACACACACACACACACACACACACAGAGAGAGAGAGAGAGAGAGAGAGAGAGGTCTCCTCACCCTGGCATTCACCAGTGGTTTAAGAAATTAAGCTTTTCCTTACTCTCACGTGAGAGACTGGCGAGGCTGCTCAATGGGTTGTGCCTAGCCTCCTTTGTTAACTTTGCTAATTTCATTCTTCCTCTAGCCAAATCTGACTTCCTGAAACCCAAATCTGGTCTCTATAGACTGTCCCCAATGGGCAAGGAGCCCTCCTGAACCACACTTGCCTATCTGTGGTTTTTCTCATTGGGTGCAGGCAGCTCATGGTTGCCCTCTTCTGGGGTTAGGTTCCCATGCCAGCTACTCCTGTTGACCAGTCACCCCTGAGCTCCCAGGTTCCAGGTGAGGAGGGTGGTATCATAGGAGTTACTCTTATTCTGCTTCTGTGGGGTCCAGGCAGGGCTATTTTACCCCTGTATCTCTCTTGATTTTTGTCTGTCTGTGTTTGGAGACAGGGTCTTGGTTTGTAAAGAAGACCAGACTCAAACTCTGTATTGTTCTGTCTCAAACTCCAAGACTGGGATTGCAGGCCTTCACCATCATGCCAGGTTTATTTATTTTTATCTCATTAATTTTTATCCATAAGTAAGGTTTGAGGAGGGAAGCAATGCTAAGGCCTTTCAGCTAAAAAAAAAACAAAAACAAAAACAAAAAACCTCGAAGTGAATTCAATAAAAACAGATAACAGCCAGGTGTATGCATCAGTGGACCCCGGGTATCCAAGGCTGAGGTAGGAGCTAAGCATTTGAGGTCAGGCTTGGCTACAAAGGCAATTCAAGAAGAGCCTGGGAAGACATCTTATCTTAAAAACAGAAACAAAAACCATTGAACAAGAGCTATAGTAAAGGATCAGATAACATTTGGCTCTGCCGGATACATTTCTAAAATGTAAAGAAATTATAGAGGTGGGTACAGTTGGGAGGTGGAGGCAGGAAGACCAGGATTTCTAGACCTTCCTGGGCTCCCTGAGACCTTGTCTCAATCTTCTCCACTACTACCCCCAAAAACAAACAAACAAAAAGTATATGTAAACACCACATGTGAGGAGATGGGAATAAAGTGTATTATTATTAGTTTGGGTTTGTTTTGTACCCTGGATGTCCTGGAACTTGCTAGGTAAGTCAGGCTGGCCTCGAACTCATGGAGATCTCCCTGCCTCTGCCTCTTATTGCTGATTAATAAAACAATTAAAAAACTCAGAAGGAAGCTCAAGGACAGTCTTATTTGAGCTTTAAGGGAGTAGGCAAGCTTTACATCCTAGCAGGCAGCCTGGAGGAAGAAGATGGGAAAGGCAAAGAGAAAAACGTCATGCTGCTCTAGTTAAGGCAGCATGGAGGTCAGCCACCAGGCAGACAAGCAGCTATGCAGGGGAGAGCATTAGAAAAATAGTTTCTAAAACGCCCCGAGAAAGCACACTAAGCCAGCATCTGAAAGAAAAAGACACGAGAGAAGGGTACGGAAAAGTCATCCCTTCCTGAGTCAGGACCTAGAAAGGTGGGCAGAACCAGCAGAAGGTCCCCCCGGCATTGAGTGGGAGTTGCACCGTAAAACAGAGCTCATGAGACAGAAAAGCACACCACCTCACTACAAGACTAATTATTGCTCCTGAGTCTGCCATGGCTTAAAGGGAACAGGCGTTTTAAGGGGATGGTCCCTTAGCCAGGGCAGTGACGTGTTTAACTGGACCATTAGGCCCCCAGCTTGAGACCAGGGATCATGGAACCACCGACCTAGACCACTCCAGGGGTAAAAAGAAAGGTCTATTTTCTTGGGGGTCAAACTGCCAAGACCGTGGGAAGGGGGCAGAGAAAATTTCAAAATGGCGAACCATCAAATAGATTTTATATGGCAGTCAACAGGATGGAGGTCTTAGAGCTGATTCAGGCTTTTTGGACTGACCTGGAGCTGGATTCTCTTGCCCAAGGTACCTGACCTTTGAGTTTGGATTAAAGAAGGCTCCTAGTAAACAGAAACCCACCTTAGGTCTCTGTTTATCCAATAAAAATCCTTCAGTTTACCCAGCCAAAGTCCTTCTGTTTAGGACTTTGTCAGCAGCACTGCCTTTTGGGGGACCTCTTTGGACCTAACACCGGCCTGCCAGAGATTACATATTCTTGACCACAGGAGTTCTTCTTTAGTAGGCCTTATGGCTACTATAACACTGTCTCAAAATAAAAATACCCCATATAGGTTTCATTCCTTAGCCATTAATGCATATCTCAAACAATTTGTCTAGGGGTTGGAAAGATGGCTCACCAGTAAAGAGCAGTGGCTGATCTTGGAAGGATTGGACTTGAATTCCTAGTGTCCACATCAGATAGCTCTGACACTCTCTTCAAACCTCCACAAACACACACAGGCACATGCAATTAAAAACAAAATAAATTATCAAAACCACAAGATACACATTTTCCAAAAACAAAATTGATTTTTTACATAGGAAGGACTCACTTTCTGTTGATAAAGTAAATGTTTTTCTTAGAAGTCCACAAATAGTTAAAAAAAAAAAAAACACTTTGTATTAATTCTCCCCACCATAACATCTTTGCCCCAAAGCAATGATTCTTTTATTACTGATTAACAAAGTTTTAAGCAAGCCAAGTATATTTCAGCCAGTTCTTTTGTACTGGCAGGCTGCTGTTTGAGGTTTCAATGTAGCAAATTCCTACAAAACACTACTCAAGTGGTCAGCTAACCATCTATTTTTCTGCAAACATAATAGGGTCGTTTAATTTCCTTTCACAACCTTGTTTTTTCAGGGTGCATGCTGAAGTCTGTGATTAATTCTGTAAGCTACATGACCAAGGAACTCAGGCCTAACTTTGGCTGTAGGGACATAACTGCTCTCTTTGATCACCAGCCTGTTCTTCCACAGGCAAGTTCATAGGTCTATAAGGCATGGAACTTCCTTGTTCTGAATTTCCAACCTCTGTAAATATCACATCTAACAAAAGGGAAGGTGACTTTTAGCCTGTTTTTTCACTGTTTGTATCTCTGGAACAAATGGCAGAATAACCTATACCATTTCCCTAATCATCTTTACTTACAATTGCATCTTTTAGGCTGACCCAGAAAGTTCAATTAAATCATAGATCTAACTAATCATCATTGCTTTTATATATGTAAAAAAAATCATCTTCACTATTTTCTGCAAATAAATAGCATGGTGAGGAGTGGGATTTTCCCATGAAGCAGTCACATTATACTAGATACCTTGAGATCCTTCCACACAGTAATCACTTCTTCCAAATATAGCAGAACTATAGCAGCAGCAAGCAGGAGGAAGCACACCAGAAGCCAGGGGTACTCTATAGACAATTCCCCTTTGGGTGGGGCTTTGCCTCTCCAGGGTTTAGCTTTGTTATTTGGTGAATAGAACTCTATAGGCTCCCTTGGTGGCTGCTGCTCCTCTGACATGACTTGAAATGGAAAAGATGGCCAAAGACAGGAGGGCACAAGAAGAGAATCAACAGAAACTATGTGTGGAAAACAGCCACAGAGAAACCTATTACTTTGTATTAATTAAAAAAGAAAGGGTGCCCGGCATGATGGTGAACATCTTTGACCCTAGCACCTGGGAGGCAGAGGCAGGCAAACCTCTATGAGTTCGATGCCAGCCTTGTAGGTGTTTGTGGAGCCCAGATGAAAAGAGATCCTGGCAGTCAGGAGCCCAGGCATACTGAGCTCTGCAGCTCGAATGGAAAAGTATTCAGGCAGTCAGTCAGGAGCCAGTGAACACCACAAGCCACAGTAAGCCTAGGTAGCAGCTTACACCCTGCTTCAGGGAAAGGCTTCCATAATGTTAACAGCACTGCTCAGGCAAGGGAGGGCCTCCCAGGCAAAAGTTGCTAGAGTGACCTGCAGAAGGCTTCGCTTGTGCTCACTGCAGCTCTCTGATCAGGGAATGTAAGAATTCAGCCCAGCCAGGGAAAGTCCCCTGGCAGTTACAGCTTCACTCCCTTAGTAGATCTCTGTCCAAGCTCCATTGCTGCTGCTGCTGTTCCGGTCAAAGAAAGTCATCACCCAAACCTCATTCAAGAGATTTATTGGGAGTGAAGGGTCCAGGAGAGGGTGGCTGCCTCAGCCTGGGGTAGAAGGAAAGGGCTGTGGGCTCAGGACTTATATGGGGCTTCTTGGAGCTGGAGCTTTCTAGGGAGACTTCCAGGGTGGGGATTGGTCAGATTTTTTCTTTTTCACCCTGATTTGGTTTTTGGTTTCAGGGCCAAAATGTTTCTTTCATTGGCTCTTTTGGGCTTCTGTGCTATAATGTCAGAGTCAGGTGACATTTCCATTTGGTTCTGGGTTCTGGAATAAAGTATTTCTTTCACTTGGCTCTGGTTTCAGAGCCAGGGTATGTTTCTTTGGCCACTTTTCCCTACAAGCCTGACCTACAAATCAAGTTCCAAAATAGCCAGAGCTACACGGAGAAACCCTGTCTGGGAGAACAAAACAAAAAATGTAAATGACTAGCCAGGCCTGGGTGTGTGTGTGTGTGTGTGTGTGTGTGTGTGTGTGTGTGTGTGTGTGTGTGTGTGTGTGTATAGAAACATTAAGCAAATAAATAAATACCACAAAAACCAGGGCTAGAGATCTAGTCACTTGGTAGAGTATTTGCTGAGCATGCACAAAGTTCAGGTTTTGAACCACAGCAATCCATAAAACTAAGTGTGGTGGTACTTTGGAAGCAGAAGCTGGGGATTCCTGTGAGTTCATAGCCAACCTGGTCTACAAAGAAAATTCTGGGCCATTCAGGGCTACATAGCAACATCCTATCTCAAATATATAAGTAAATAAATATAAATATTAAATAAGTTACCATTAAGTGAATTTTGGAATGAGGTCAGGACAAAAATTCTAAGTATTTTGAAATGAACCTAAAAGCACATCTGTCATTATAGCTTATTTATGCGAAGTGGGACTCTTACCATTAAAAACTATAATGTCAAAATATCAAGAAACTGCAAGCTGTGATGGTACACGTTTTCAATACCAGTGCTCAGGAGGCAGAGCAGGTAGATCTTTGTGAGTTGTAGGCCAGCCTGGTCTGCAGAGTGGATTCCAGGACAGGATCCAAAGCTACACAGAGAACCCCTGTCTCAAACAAAACCAAACAAAAACCAAACCAAAAAAAAAAAAAAAAAAAAAAAAATCAAGCAACTTGGAAGGCCTGGAGGGATGTCTCTGAGGTTAGAAGCACTGGCTGCTCTTGCACAGGACCTTGGTCCTAGCACCACATGGTGGCTCACAACCTACTATTACTCCAGTTCTAGGGGATCCCATGTCACCTTCTGGACTCCAAGGGTTCCAGGCTTGCACGCAGTACACATATGTACAGTCATGCAGGCAAAATACTCATATGCCTTTAAATTTTTATTTATTCTTTTAAGAGATAGAGTATTCTCTGTGTAGCCTGGCTGTCCTGGAACTCGATTTGTAGACCAGGCTGGCCTAGAACTCAGAGACCTACCTACCTCTACCTCCTGAATTCTGGAATTAAAGTGTGAACCACTACCAACCTAAATTTCTTTCAAAATTAATTTTGGAAACAGTAAAAAAGATTTACTATGTCCTTTGTTATCTAGTAGTCAGCCGATATTTAATGTTTATGCAAAGAATAAACATATGCATCTCATAAGTCTGCTTCTAACTTTAGTAACACTGAAGTTATAAAATTATTTTAAAATGCACCTTTGGGGGACGGAGAGATTGCTTAGTGGTTAAGGTTAGAAGCACTTGCTCTTCTTACAGAGGACTGGAGTTCAGTTCCCAGGATGCACATTGAGTGGTTCACAACAACCTGTAACTCCAGGTGGTCCAATACTCTCTTCTGACCTCTTTGAGCAAGCACACACATACGTTTATACCTACACACAGACATAAACCTACACATAAATAAAAACTTAAAGAATATTTTAAATGTAATATGATTTTATTTGCAAAGCCTTTCACATAAAACATTTAAGATAGCTTCAAATAAAATATATTTTTTTGTTTGGCTTTTTTTGAGATAGGGTTTCTCTATAAACGTGGATGTCCTGGAACTCACTCTGTAGACCAGACTGGCCTTGAACTCACAGAAATCCACCTGCCTCTGCCTCCTGAGTGCTGAGATTAAAGGCATGTGCTGCTTCCACCAGAGAGCTGTATAAAATACATTTTTAAGAATATTTATTTTTATTTTATACATGTGTTTTGCTTGCATGTGCATCACAGGCATGCCTCATGCCCATGGAGGCCACAAGAGGGAGTCAAATCCCCTGGGATTGGAGAGTGCCAGTTCCTAAGGAATGCCACCTGAGGTTGTCCTCTGGCCTCCAAATGTACATTTACAGGTGTACATGTGCACCACACACACACACACACACACACACACACACACACACACACACACACACACACACACACACGCACGCACGCACGCACCTCTTACACAGACAAAGGCACTCACACATACACATATAACATAACAAACAAGATTACTTTAAAGACACATGGTAAGCAGTAGATATAAAAAAGGCTTTCATGAAGCTGGCTGTTTGTGACAAGGTAGTGATCCTCCTGACTCAGTGCTGACATCATTGCCATGCACTACTTTATCTGAGTGCAGAGAAATAAGGACTACTTCCAGGCCCCTCTGCAGATAGTCTACTATATTAGGGAAAAGTTAGGAATAAAGACTAAATCTTCTGCCGGGGAAACTCCACGGACAGAAACAACCGCACACCATGTTGTTGGCTAAAGCCCGTAGGCTTTAGTACGACTCATTTGGGCTCATTTGAGAAGGCTCCATTTATGAGAGAAGGGAAGATGCTGTGGAGCAGAGACCTTCACATCATGGCGGCCAAGAAGAAGAGAAGGGATGCCTTCTACATTCAGGGGGGTCTCCCCTTAACTGATCCCCACAGACATGCCTACAGAAGCACTCTGCCATTCTCCACACTATCTAAATCCATTCCCCTTAGCGGTGTCTTAGAGTTCTTAATGCTGTGAAGAGACACCATGACCATGGTAATTTTGTCTTTGTTTTTCGAGACAAAGTTTCTCTGTGAAACCATCCTGGCTGTCCTGGAACTCACTCTGTAGGCCAGGCTGACCTCGAACTCACAGAGATCCGCTGCCTCTACCTCCCAAGTTCTGGGATCAAGGGAGTTTGCCATCACTGCCTGGCTGCCCACAGTAACTCTTAGAGGGAAATCATTTAATTATAGTTTCAGAGGTTCAGCCCATGATTATCACCATGGGGAGCAAGGCAGCATGCAGGCAGATATGGTGCTCGCTACATCTTGATCAGAAGGTGACAGAAACTGAACTTCCCACACTGGGTAGTATCCTGAGCATAGAAAACCTCAAAGCCCGCCCTCACAGTGACACACTTCCTCCAAAAGGCCACGCCTACTCCAACAAGGCCGCACCTTCTCATAGTGCCACTCCCTGAGTTTATGGGGACTTTCTAACTACCACAAAGACAAAACTAACCGGCACTAACATCTCCCTGGTCTCTTACCAGGAGGGACTACGCTCTAGACATAGGAAGGGATCTTCATAAGGCGGAGAAGAGGCTCAGTTATCAGGACTGTACATCTATGCCATCCTTAGCTAAGACATTCTGGCTTTTATTTTCTTTCTTTCCTTTTTTCCAATGTACCACTACTTAACTATACCAGCAACAAATTTAACAACGTAAAAGAGACTGGAATGTTTCTCAGTGCGGAAGGTTTGGTTGGCTACTCACATACATGAATACCACTCTGGGTTTGCCTTCCAAACACAGACATAGGTGCACTCAAATAACAAGTTTTCATGTAAAGATCTATTTTGCTTTTTTAAAAAAATGATTTATTTACTTTTATTATTTTATGTGCATCGATGTTTTGCTTGCATGTATGTCCAGGTGAGGGTATGAGATCTTGGAGTTACAGACAGTTGTGAGCTGCCATGTGGGTGTTGAGATTTGAACATGGGTTCTCTGGAAGAGCGGGCCATTTCTAGGAGCCCTTCTATTTTGCTTTTAGTTATGATCCTAGAATTAATTAGGTCACACATCATCCTAAGAATGTGGTGGCACACGCCTTTAATCCCAGCACTTGAGAGGAAGAGGCTGGCGAACCTCTGTGAGCTCAAGGCCGGTCTAGTCTCCAGAGTGAGTTCCAGGACAGCTAGGGCTACTCAGAGAAACCCTGTCTCAAAAAAACAAAAATTAATTAATTAGTTAATGGGAGCTGAGATTGTTTATTTGTAAAGACATCTACCACCAAACCTGACTACTGAGTTCAATCCCTAGGACCTAGATTGAGGAAGGAGAGACCGATTCTTACAAACTGTCCTTTGACCTCTGTACAGGTGCCTTGATATATACCCTACACCTATCCACATACTCAGACATGTAAATAAGTAAACTGAACTAAATAGATAGATGAAAAAGAGAGAGAAAGAAGGTTTTCCAGGGAGCTGAATAGAAGAGGTTGGTGTCACGGGCAGAAAATGCTACATAAAAATCACCCCAGTAACTTCCAGATCAGTCACCCCAGTAACTTCCTTTACAAAGTGTAAAGTAAAATGATAGATGTGTTAATCACGCTAAGGTTGGCTGTTGAACAAAACACTTTTAAATCCAGTTTCCAGGAGGCAGAGGCAAGAAGATCAGAGCAGGGTCAAGGCAAACCTGATCTACACAAAGAGTTTAAGGGCAGAGAGGGATACACAGAGATATCTATGTCCAAAGAAAGAAAAGAGAGGCCTGACAGCTGTGGGCGGCAACACCTTTAATCCCAGCACTCCGGAGGCAGAGGCAGGTGGATGTCAGTGAGTTCAGGCCAGCCTGGGCTACAGAGTGAGTTCAGGCCAGCCTGGGCTACACAGAGAAACCCTGTCTGGACAAAGCACAAAACAAAAACAAAATGAAAGAAAGAAAACAGGAAAGGCCATTTACAGCCCTCAAGCTAGAGGCTACATTTGTTTTAGGGCCATTCACCATGATTCTGGAACTTTCTAAGTAAAAGTCCCCAAAGTAGGCAGAGATTCCCTTGAGAGAAAATCAAGGAATGATTGAGGACCTTCTTGTTGAAGATTGTTTTCCTTTTGAGGCTGGGGATACAGCTCAGGGAGAGAGGGATGTCTGGTATACAGAGAGCCCTAAGTCCATACCTGCTGAAATACCTTTGAAGTTGAGCACTCTGGAGGTGCAGACAGATGGTTTATAAATTCAAGGTCGCCTTTGGCTGTAGAGTAAATTGGAGGCCAGCACTGAATACCTGTCTCAAAAACAGAAACAACAGAAACCTACCTACAGAAAATATTCCTTTTCAATCAAGTATGGTGGTAACACCTTTAATCCCAGCACAAGGGAGGCAGAGGCATGAGGATGGATCTCTCAGTTGGGGGTAGCCTGGTCTACAGAGTGAGTACCAGGATGATGAGAATTACACAGTGAGATGGGGGTGGGGGATATTTGACCCCTCTGTCTCATGATGATGTGGGCTCTCAATTGTTCCTGTGCCATGGACTCTCTTGTACTATACACCCAATTTAAAAAAGGCGGGGGGAGGGGGGAGCTTTCTAAAAAGAAAAAAAAAAAAACAGAAAAGAAAGAAAATAGTCTTTTCAGTCTCATTAGCCCAGGCTGGCCTGGGACTCCATGTACAGCTGATGTATAGCTTGAAACTCTGAGCACAGCCCAGAAGGGTCTGGTATTTGTGATTCTCCTACTTCAGCTTCCCACATGACAAGATTACAGCTTTGCCCCACCAAGCCTTCAAAAACAGTTACATATAATATCGAGCATGTGAATGATCAGAGAGTGTTAGAGCATCTGAAATTCTTGCTTTCATAAGATGATCAGATCTGGAGATCTCAATTCAGTAGCATTTTCAAAGATGCACATAATTCAGAGTACCTTCAGTTCAGGGATCCCCAGCAGTCTTTGAGGGACAGATGGGTAGATATGAGAAGTGAGAGAAAGTCTGGGGAAGCCCATGGACCACAGCCTCACCCAGGGCTGGGCCCAAAACAATTCCCAGGATGATCTCAGAATTTGTGAGGGTGTTTCTGATTGTGACTCAGATAGCGTCTAGTGAGCCAAATTTTACTGGTATTTCTTACAGGTTTTAGTGTTAAGGCTATTGGTCTGCACTTCCTCTTTTATAGGAAACTTTACCAAGAAATGTCCAGAACCTGGAAAACAAAACAAAAACAAAAACCTGAACAAGAATGAATATGTCAGCTAGTTATATATGTGGGTCAGTGTAATACATTCAGTTTTATATCTGCTGCTTTTCAGTGATTCCAAGATGTGTGACATTCCCATGTGCTTTTTTTTCTTCTGGTTTTTTTTTTTTTTTTTTTTTTTTCAGACAGGGTTTCTCTGTGTAACAGCTGCCCTAGCTGTCCTGAATTCACTCTGTAGACCAGAATGGCCTCAAACACCCAGAAATCCACCTGCCTCTGCCTCCCTAGTGCTGGGATTAAAGGTGTGCATCTCCATGCCCCCACACCCCACCCTGGTTCCCAAATGCTTTCTAAAGGAACTGGCTAAGCACTTCCGTGTTAACTGAATTTACCAGTCACCAGTAAAAGAGAAAACACAGAATGGTTTTTAAAGATCAGCACTAGATCTGTAGAACTGAGACCCATTGATCTGGATTAAGAACATTTTTAACCAGCCTAGTAAGTAGTAATATAGCTGTAAATCCCCACATTCAGAAGGCTGAGGCAGGAGGATTGTGACTTTGAGGCCAGTCTGTCCTGCACAGTGAGACCCTGTTTAACAAAGGAAGCAAAGAAACAAACAGAATAAAACAGAATCGGTTTTTTGATGTTGTTTTTGCTTTTGTTTCTCATGTTTCCCTTTGATAGGTCTTGAATTTGAGATAGAGACATTTAATTCATGGTTACCTTAAAGTTTTTTTTTTTTTTTTTTTTCATTTTATCTCTACCTGCTGAGTGCTGCTGTGTCCAGAGTCTAAACCAACTCCCCCCCAGCAAAAAAAAAAAAAAAAAGACTAAGAGACCGGGTCCAAAGCAACAGCAGAGTCTCTTTACTGACAAGCTAGCTTGGGTCACTTCTGCAGACACAGCATGGCAGCAGAACTGGAGCAACCCAGAACCCTGAGCAGCAGGCAGAGGGGTTTTAGGGGCTTTGAGCTGCGGGGGGGGGGGGGGGGGGGGGGGTTGTTTTACAATCCTGGGATTGGTCCAGGCTTGGGCTAGGGGGTACCTGTTCTGAATTCACTGGCTCTTTTGAATTCTAGGGATGTTTCAAGATTTAGGTCCTTAAGGTTTACTGTATCAGCAGATCAGCAGGTGGACCTGGAGACTATCTGTTCTATTGTTAATGTCCCCTTCCCAGGAAGGAAATGTTTGGAATATCAGATATTTCCCCTTAGGTGCTGGTTCCGCCCTGGATGGTATCTGCTCACAGGCCCTTCCTGGAGCCCACCAGGTGCTGCCAGCAGGAGCTTTCGATTAAGCCTGTCATGGCAGCTGTGCGGTCAAACTGCTCTGGGCTCCACAAGTGCCCATATGACATGTCTAGATGATTCTAGGATCAGAACTCAAGGGCTTCACCAATAGTAGGCAAGCTCTTTACCAACTGATCTATATCCCAGGAACACCTCCTTTTATACAAAACCGTAAATATTTTCATAAGCAGCCCAGGCTTAATTGGAATGTAGGTTAATTCAGGATAGGCAAGTAGAAGACTTTACCATTCCTGATTATATCTATTTAAACTCCCTGGCTCCTGTCTGCTGGGGACAAATTCCTGAACATGGTCCACTTTCAGACTGGGAGAGAATAAAATCAGTTAGATGAGTAATTGGTATTCTGAATGCTCACCATCTCCCATTCTCCCCTCTTTTGAGTTCAGAAATTCTGTTTGTCTTTTTTTGTTTGTTTGTTTTGTTTTATTTTTTAAGACAGGGTTTCTCTGTGTATCCCTGGCTGTCCCGAAACTAACTCTGTGGACCAGACTGGCCTTGAACTCAGAGCTCTGCCTGTCTCTGCCTCCTCGGTGCTAGGACTAAAGGCCTCCACCACCAGTTTCAAGCCTAAAAGCTTTATAAGGAAAAGTGATTTTTACCTGTTTTTCTGCCCTAACCCCACTCCCAATTTCGAGGTCATATTGCCTGCCTAATGTTTCACCGGGGAGGAGCGTACAGAGAGAGCGCAGTGAGGACGTGAAGGTTCACACAGCTATGATAGGATTCCCGTGCCCTCCAGATTGGACAGACTCCAAATGTTGATTCTCTTCTAGGGAGCGTTGTCTAGATACTTTCCCTTGTGAAGACTTCCTTGTCCTAACATCTCTTTTGAACCAGTTGTGTGGCACTGCTCAGCAGGAATCGGCATTTGGGAGTCAAGGCATACACTAGCTGGTTTTGTGTGTTAATCTGGCCCAAGCTGGAGTCATCAGAGAGGAAGGAGCCTCCGCTGAGGAAAGGCCTCCATGAGATCCAGCTTTAAGACATTTTCTCAGTGACTGGTGGGGGAGGACCAGCCCATGGTGGGTGCAGCCATCCTTGGGCTGCTGATCGTGGGTTCATAAAGCAGGCAGAGAAGCCCTGTGCAGCAAGCCAGTAAGCAACTCCCCTTCATGGCCTCCGCATTAGCTCCTGCCTCCAGGATCACCCTGTTTGGGTTTCTGTCCTAATTTCCTTCAGTGATGAACAGCAAGGGGGAAATGTAAGCCGAATAAACCCTTTCCTCCTGGTCATAGTGTTTCATTGCAGCTGTAAAAACCCCAAGACAGAAAAATTAGTTCCAGGACAAGCTGACAGTCCACAGAGGACCTTTTCTCCAAAGCCAAAGCTAAGCAACAGAGAAACTATTTGTACTAACATGGCTTTGGGATCTCATAGTCTGATCTTTCATTGGCCCCTGGTCTTCATGTATTTCAGTGTCCTACCCTATGCTGGAGTCGCCACACTCTTGCAAATGGTGATCGGGAGTTAAAATAAAAATTCTTTTAAGAAAATAAAACAAAATTATTAATTAAAAGGAAAAAAACCCAGCATGCATCCTCTAAATCAGCTTTTTGGTTAGGACAAGCTCAAAATAAGTCATGATAGCCTTGAAAATTCCAGGAATAAGGTAGGCATATTGTATTCTCAAAGCTTCAGAAACCAATGTTGAACTCTCTGAGTTGCTCTGTTCATGCCCTTTTGTAGCCAGAAGTTTTCTGACCTGTCTGTGTCCAAAGTCTGGACGAATTTCTCTCACTCATGGTCCCACAGCCACTTATAAAACATTATTCAGAGACTTATATTAATTACAGACTGTTTAGCTTATGGCTCAGGCTCATTACCAACTAGCTCTTAGAACTTAAGCCATTTCTGTAAATCTATTATTGACACACGGCTTCATGACTTTACAGGTGTCCCCTTACATCTGACTCCACCTTCCTTCTTTATCTCTGCTTGGATTTTCTACCTGCCTCCAAGCTGCCTTGCCACAGGCCAAAACAGCTGCTTTATTAACAAAGGTAACAAAGCATATCCCACATCACCCTCTCCATCAGTTTGGAGATGCCTCAGTGTTATTTCTTCTTAATAGCCAAGAATATGTGGGTAGAGGGGAAACGATCAGTACACAAGTTGCTTTTCTATTTCCGTGATAAAAGTATCATAGCCAGACTCAACTTAAGAAGAAAGTTTATTTTTGCTTACGGATCCAGAGGGAGAGTCCTTGACAGCAAAGGAGACATTGCAGCACCAGGCTAGAATCTGAGATCAGATCTCAACCCAGCTTAGGAAGAAGAGATGAGATCTGGAATTGGGAAAGGCTGTAGACACTCAAAGACCGATTCCCTCGACGTGCTTCCTGCAGCAAGGTCCCATAACTTCCCCCAAACAGCAGGACAAAGGGTATGAAAATGTGAGTCTATGAGAAACATTTCTCATTCAAACCACCATCAGAATACTACTGTTGATATTTAATTGTTATCTCTTTCCCCCCTAATATCAGACTTTCCTTTTCATAAACACTGATGGAGATATACATTTCACTCCCTGTTGAATTCCCAGCATTTAGTCTGGCTCCTAGGTCAGAGCAGACTATCAACTTAATGGGTAGATGAAAAATGTTAACCCAACTGATGGAGAATAAGAACAATACCACAGTGTAAAGCCAAGTTTGAAGCAAGCTTTAATTTACTAGCTAGGCAGATGGGCTCCGGTCAGGTCTATACCCAGGTGACGTGGGATGTCTTTCTGTACACTGTGAATTATAATTGGATAGTAAGGGAGCTGTTTTGGCCAATGGCAAGGCATCTTAGAAACAGGCAAGAAATCTGAGCATAGATAAAGGGGAGAAAGGGTGGAGTCACCACTTTGTCATCCCTGTGCTGGGATTAAAGGTGCGAGTTACCACTCTCTGACCCTCAAGACTGTGGTGATTCTGTTCTCTGATATTGCAGGATGATTTTATTAAATATAAAATATATCACCACACCCAGATTCTAGGAAAATGGCCCAGAATCACAGTTTGTAGTGGTTTAAGAAGGAAAAACCCATAATCCATTGTATTTCCCATCAGGTCCAGTCAGGGGCAAGCTACCTCCATCCTATGAACCTCCGGCCCACAAATATTCAAGCGCATCTGGTGCAAATAGGTGATCGGATTCTTTACAAAAAGCTCAAGGTCTTCCTGCATTCGCTTTGGATGTACGGGAAAGAAAACATTGAATGGCGTCAATCACCTTCACACAGAAGCCCTGTGTTCACAGGCGCTCCTTGGAATGATGACAGAGACCCAACACAAGCATCAAAGCCCTGAGCAGATTGTATTTGCTTGGATCACTGTGAAGTTCAGAGGTCACTGCTTCAAGAGCAACTTGATCCAGTTGCTCAAAAGATGTTAAGGTTCTGACTGTGTCTGAGAATTGCACACTGGCACAAAGAAACTTTCAGTTTTATTTCTAATGGGTTTTCCAGATTTCTTTTTTCAATTTTAGTGACCTCAATAGAACAAGAATGGATCTTCAATAGTCTATATGACAAAAGCAATAGAGACGAGTTTGATTGGTGTAGCCCAAGTCATGTGCCTCCAAGCCAACAGTGGTGCTGTGGAGATGTCCTGTTGATGTATTCTGAAGGCTCTTCCTACACCTGGATCAGGGTGGGTATGGGGAAAATGTCAGTCACATGTGGTAATCCTCTAGAAGCTAGCATTCTAGAGCTTGGAGAGATGGCTTGACAATTAAGAGAGCCTGCTCTCTGTCCTTCCTAAGCACTGAGCCAGACAGCTCACCACTGCTTGCAACTCCAGCACATCTATCTATGCGTGTATACACACACATACACACACAAAAAATAAGAACACAACTTTAAAACAGCATTCTAAATACAGGCAGGTGGTACACACATAATCACAGAACTCAAGAGGCAGAGGCTTCCCCAAAGTGCCTTTAGTGACCGAGAGTACAGCTTAGTGGTAGACAGCTTGCTTAACATATGTGAAATCCTGGGTTTGCTGTCACTGGAGGGGCAGGTGAAGAGGAGGAAGGGAGAGAAAGAGAGTTCATATTTTTACTTCTAATCAGAATCTCTACTGTCTTTCCTATAGTTGGAATCTTGATAGGGTTGGTGAGACACCAGACTTTCTCTCTGCTCTGTGATACAGATATTAGATTTTGCTTTAATAACATTATGAATTGGAAAGAAAAAAAAACCTAGAGAAGGGAATAAAAACAAGGAAGAAAAACACAAATAATTAGCTGTGAAATGAAATAACTGTACAAATAAAGTGTGATTCTGAGAGGCAATCTCAGTTACCACTGGGGGGAACATGGTCTTCCACAGTAACTCAGAGTCCCGTTGGAGGCAGTACCTAATTACTCCCCGAAACAGGAAAGCAGATATTGGAAATCCACAGATGATGCGAGCATTTCAGTCTCAACGTACCTTCTCCTTCTTTCTCAAGCCTTTGATCAGCATCATTGGTAACTAATAACATTATTCTGTTTGAGTTCAATCCCTGTTCTGTCACCTGTCAATTTTGAAATGGAATTGCTAATAAAACCTGAAGTGTTTGGAAGCCTGGCAAACAAAGCAAGTAAAAGCCAAGAAGTTCAAGTCTTGATCAAATGGCTCATTGTTGAAGGGAAAATCAATAGAGTATATCTACAAGAGGAAGGGGGGATGACTACTTACAAAAAGCTTTGAATCAAACAGGATCTAATGTATAGGTTATCGGACATATAATTATGTAGTAGTGTTGTACATAAAGTACATATAAGGATGTATATCACAGTACTAGTTTTGGGGTTTTTTTACATTCTATTTTGTGTGTTTGGAGATCAGGTTGGAGTGTCTGAGGATGTATGTACCAGGTATGTGGACCAGAGGACTTGTGAAGTTTTGTTCTTCTACTATTTGGATCCTGGGATTGAACTCAGGTCTTCAGGCTTAGTGGCAAGCACTTTATCCACTAGCCATTTCACTGGCTCCTAATTAGCTTTAATAAAGAGAATACAGAAGATGATCTAAAAATTAATTGATATCATAAATTATTAAGTAAAACCAGAACACAATTGGCCTAAAATAAGTGTAAGGATCTGAGTTTGAATCCCAGAACCCACATAAAAGCAGGGCGGGAGGCAGGGGTGTAAACACTTGCAATGCCAGATGGGACTGGGGGACAGGGGCAACCTCAGGTTAGCCTTAGGACCAGCTAGCCTGCAGTACACAGGCAAAAAATAACAAGGAGACCCTGTCTGACCTTCACATGTGCTCATGCCTGCTAACCACACACAGAGGTGTACACACACACATACACACACACACACACACACACACACACACACACACACACACACCCCACACACAAATGATTACACTATAATCTCAATTTTATAAGATATTTGCATTTAAAAAATAATTTTTTTATGCTTATGCTATTGATACCTTTAGCCAAGTCTTTTTTAGATGAAAAAAGTTTATTGTGTTGGGATGGGGAATGAGAAGATCTCTGATTGGCATGTAAAAGGAATAAAAACTGTTTTCTTAAATTTAAAAAAAAAAAAGAAAGTTTATTGTGTTCTGGTAAGATGCTAGAGGTACTTGCTCTCAAGCCTGTTGACCCAGGACCCACATGTTAGTAGGAGAGAACCAGGTCCTAAAAGATGACCTTTGACCCTCACGCATGCGCTGTGGTATGTGTGCTCATTCCAAAATCTTGTGGCTTCTGTAGCGCAGTGGTTACATGCTTGCCTAACACACTAGATAAATAAATAAATAAATGTAGTGATTTTTTAAAAATAAGAGTAATAAAAAGAAACTTGCTATGTATGTAGCTGAGGATGATCTGGAACTTTTAACCGCCTTGCTCCGTCTGTCAAGTTCTGGGTTTTTTCAGGGCTGGGACCAACCTCGGGACTTCTTACAAACTAGAAAAGGGTTCTCCTGGCTAAGCTACATCCCCAGCCCCAGACAAGTCTCTTGGCTTCCTTAAAACTTCCTCTCAACATCCAGGCTCAACTTTTTCAACTTCCTCTCCCCTCTATATTCAGGATATTTTAATTAAATGTCATGGCTCTTTTCTATTTATCTACTGAAGCATGCTGCGCTTTCGATTTGATTCACCTAAGGCTCATCCCCTTACACAGGAACAAGTGAGAGCTGCTTAAGATGTTGAGTCTTGCACTCTCTTCTCCTTTTCTTTCCTGATCGCCGTCCCTGAGGAAGCTTTCTCGGTGACTCTTCAGATCTTTATTCTCTCTTTTGAGGCAGGGTCTATGTAGTGCTGGCTGTTCTGGAACTTGCTGTGGGCCTTGAATTCACAGAGATCCCCTTGCCTCTGCCTCCTGAGTGCTGGGATTAAGAGCGTGTACCACCATGCCTGGATTCTCTTTCTTGCTTCATCAACCTCTACTGAGACATCTCTTCCGAAATGGTGATTTCTGGGACATAGATGATTTAGGACTCAACAGCTTAACTTTGACGGGCCAGTGATTGGCATCAAAACAGAGGAAGATTCTAGCAGGATCCAAAACTCAATAGGTGACTTGAGACCAGTCCTTTCCTAAATTGTGACAGCCGGAGAGTAGTAACAAGCTTCAGGACAGCTTCTAAACCGACAAAGACTTGCTGACACCCAGGGTTTACTGTGGGACTTGAGCTTGTTTCTTGTCCCTCTGAGTTTGTGGTATGACACTCAAACCTCCTGCATGTTCAAAACAGGACTCTTTATTTCCATATTCCATCTACCTGTTTCAGATTCCTAACTCAGGGAATGCCACTAGCATCCCCTCTGGTACTTAGATTAAAAACCTGTTGTTAGGGACATTTTTTTCAAATGAACATTTAAATATAACATTCAGGGAATTCGACATACTATTTTTGCGTGTGTAGGGGGTGGTGGTGGCTGGCAATCAAAGACCTTACAAATGTCCAGCGACTATTCTAGTATTGATTGCCCCACCCCCTTTTTGAGTGACAGGTTCTTTTACTACAGCTCTGGCTGGCCCTGAACTCAGAGGGTTCTACCCGACTCTTCCTCCCATGTGCTGGGATCAGAGATGTGAGCAAATCTGCCTGGTCTTTTTGTTTTTAATTTTTATTTACTAGCATTGTGTTTGCCTGTCCGTGTGTGTGTGTGTGTGTGTGTGTGTGTGTGTGTGTGTGTGTGTGTGTGTGTACAAGAGTGTGCAGGTGACATGCACAGGTGCAGAGGACACTTTTGAGGAGCTGTGTTGTCCTTTCTGCTCCTTTCACCTCTCCATGTACTCTGGGGCTCAGACTCAGGTGGCCAGGCTTGCACAGCAAGTGTCTTACCCCATGAGCCAGCTCAACAGTTCCTGTTCTTTTATTTGCTTATTTTGATACAAGGTCTCCCCATGTAGTCCTGACAGCCCCGAACTAATTGTATAGACCAGGCTAGCCTTCAGCTCAGAAATCTACCTGCCTCTGATTCTAGAATGCTGGGATTAATGACTGAAACCCCCCCCCCCCAGTACCACCACCCCATTTTTTCTTCAGAGTCACACTCTCCAGGCTTGCCCTGAATTTGATTTGTATCTGAGAATGACCTTGAAGTCCGGACCCCTTATGCACAC
This sequence comes from Phyllotis vaccarum, assembly GCA_033318265.1. Lineage (NCBI taxonomy): Eukaryota > Metazoa > Chordata > Mammalia > Rodentia > Cricetidae > Phyllotis > Phyllotis vaccarum. The sequence goes on along the minus strand of JARWLC010000012.1, from coordinate 44,136,436 downwards.
ACTTCCCAAGTGTGTCACCATACCCAGCTCTTATATACTAGGTTTGTTGTTGTTGTTTCTGAAGACAGGGTTTCTCTGTGTAACTTTGGAACTTGTCCTGGAACTCGCTCTGTAGACCAGGCTGGCCTCTGCCTCCCGAGTACTGGGATTAAAGCCTGCACCCCACCACCTGATTTATATGCCTCTTTTAATTATGTCCATATTGTTTCACCTTCCCTTGCCTTTTATTATATAATTCAATTCCCCATGAAACCATAGTCCAGTCGATGCGGCAAATATCAAATAAATACATTTATACATAAGTTTTATTTTTATGTATGTTGGAAGACAGAACAGTGGAAGAGGGAGGCTTCAGAACCACTTCCCATGGGACTGACATTAGATCTAAGACGTATAAATGTATAACCTGACAGCAGAAAATGGGAGAGCACTACGTTCCAAGAAGAAGAAACAGTCTGGGGCCGGCCACCGAGAGGGCTCAGTGGGTGGTGGAGTGTCAGAAGTCTGCTTATCTGAGTTCCATTCCCATAAAGGAGTAGGAAGACACAACTTTGCAAAGCTGTCTACTGAACTTCACACTTGTGCCATGCTTCATGCATAACTGTATCACACACACACACTTGAATGCACACACACTTTTAAGAGGCAAAGGTTATATTAAGCAACCCCCCTCCCCATCATGCCAAGTACACCTACTATGGTAAGTAATTGATTAATTTTTTTAAAAAAGCAAATAGTATGTCTGGTAACATTCTTCAAAGAGAATTATGTTTTTTAGGAGAAGTGGAGATATGGTCCCAGCTTGGATTGTTTTTCATCTTGTTTACTGAAACTCTCTTACATTCTTTCTCCTCCTTAATCTCTTTTTACAGAGGATCACAAGAAAATCTTTCTTAAAGTAGGAATCCAAAGCCCAAGGCTCTGAGCTAATCTCTGCAGGGGTGTCAGGATGTGATCTCTGTCCTGGAGACTTGGTTCCGGGAGCCCAGAAGCAATTGCTTTTCCTTTCATTTAGAAAGGCCCTTGCTCTGCCTTGTTTTGAATCTTCCGCAACCTCACTTGTGCAACAGCCTCTAATGGGAAGGTCCTTTCTCCTGGAATTCTTTTCAAACTGCCAGCCTCAACTTTTAAAGGCGTCCTTTTGGAAAGCCTGACAGCCTTCACCAAGCCTTCAAATGCAATATTCATTGAATGGCCACCCTACGTGGGTATGAGAAGATTTAGTAGTGAACAAAGTAGTATTACAAGTAGCTATTACATCGATTCACTTCCTGTGCTCCAGTCATTTGGAAGGTGGGATCTATGTCTCAATCATTTCTGTCTTCTCAACAGCGAGTCCAGCAACAACATCTAAATCTGAACTGAACTGAGCTAGAACTCAAGTTCAGGTTTGTCTAGGTCAAGACCTGTGCTCTTTCTAGAGTGTTGTGCATCCAAACTTATCTAAGTGCGTTAAAAATAAAAATATTTTGGCTGGAAAGCACACACTTGTAAATCCATCATTAGTGAGGTTCTTAACTCAGGTTATGTCCAGCCTGGGCCATGTAGTGAGGCCTTGTCTAAAACAATAAAGGTAACCCAATAGCTTGGCATTCTGGCCAACAGCAGTGTTCCAGAGGTGGAGAAAGACCAGGAGCTCAAGGTTATATTCAGCTATGCAGGCATTTGGAGGCCAGCCTGAGACAATAGACATAAGGTCCCTCAACAAACAGACAAGATAGGTGTGTTCCCAGCACCAGGGAGGCAGAGAAAGGTGGTTTGCCAAGAGTTGGGGACCAGCTTTGGCTACATAGTGTGTTCTAGACCTGCCTGGGCTACAGAGTTAGAATCTATCTCAAAAAATCAAATCAAACCAAAACAGGAAGCCTGAAAGGGAAGAATAAACTATTAAGAAAATGGACAGCTTAGAAACAATTTCATTCATAAGTACTATAAAGTGAAACAAAACTATATAATAAAGTGAGGATGTGATCTTTCCAAGGTATGGTTGAGAAGAAGGTTTTTATTGTAGATACGAGGGAGAGTATTTATGCTTATGTTTGGGTGTGAGGCACAAGCCAGGGTGCTCGTGTGGAACTCGGAGGACAATTTATAGGAGTAAGTTTTCTGTTTCTTCCATGTGGGTTCAGTGATCAAGCTCAGGTTGTCAGGCTAATGGGAGAAGCCTCTCTGCCTACTGAGCCAGCTCATCTCCCCTTTAAAGCAATTTTTATCAAAATGGCACTCTACATACACAACACACACACACAGCCCCTCCTAAAACTTGTATATAGTCACAAGGACTGACTGACTTTTTTGACAGAAAAAACAAAACTTACTAGGCACAATGGTGTACACCTTAGATCCCAGCACTTGAGAGAGGCAGAGGGAGGTGAGTCTTTGTGAGTTCAAGGACAGCTTGCTCTACATACTGAGTTTCAGAGCAGCCAAGACTATCTAGAAAGATTCTGAATCAAAACAAAACCAAAAATACTTCTCTGAATGTATTAAAATAGCTTACTTCAAAGACAAAAAGTAATAATAATAAAATATAATAATACCTAGTTTCAAAAGAAACTACAAAACTTAAACCTAGGCTGGAGTATAACTTCATGGTTGAGTATGTGCCTAACATGTATAAGGGTCTAGGTTTGATCTCCAGCACTAAACACACAAATATACATACAGGTACCTACACACACACAGACACACAGACACACAGACACACAGACACACACACACAGACACACACACACACACACACACACACATGAAATCAACTGAAATAGTGGGGTTTGAGTAAAGCACTGGGAAAACTAGGAAAATGGACTCGGTTCTTGTCAGTCCAATCTGAGTTTAATGTCTGGGACCCACAAAGTAAAAGGAGAGAACGGACTGTAGGTTTTCCTCTGACTTCCATATGCAATATGTGTGCCCCCCCCCATAAATAAATATAATAAAAAATTAACACCTGAAATCGCATGGTAGTGGCATAAAAATACATGCAGAAGCCAAGGGAACAGAACAGAAAACCCCAAAATAAATCCATTTATTTACAACAATTTAAGAGCAGCAAAACACTTTGGGGAAGAAACCTCTCTAGTAAATGGTGTTGGGGTGGGTGGTATGTGTGGCAGATGACTCAGTGCTTGCTGCAACAGCATGAGGACCTGCGTCCTCAACACCCACACAACAAAATGCCAGAGGCCGGATGGAAGGCTGTGGCATTTCCCTATAATCTGGGTGCTGGGAGGTGGAGATGGGAGGGGTTCTGGGTCTCATTGCACACACAGCTGGCAAGCTCCAGCTTTGGTGGGAGACTCCAACTCAAAACCAATGTGGAGGACGAGTGAGGAAGACATGGGATAGCTGTCTCTGGTCTCCTCGTTCTTGTGCACCTATACATACATGTGCATGCATATGCACATGCACACAAGTGAATAGACACATATACAACATCAATAAAATGGTAAATCGTGCTGAGGAGAAGAAACCAGATCTCTCTTATCATATTAAAAAATTAACTCAAAATGAATGAAAGGTGTAAATGCAAACTTCATAGAGTCTATGAAGTTATAAGGAGAAAACACAGCGGATATGCTTCTGGCCAGTGGTCCTAAAGAGGTTTTTATTTTTTATTTTTTATTTTTGGAGAAGATTCCAAAGCACAAGTAATAAAAGCTAACACTGACAAGTGGGATTATATCAGGAAAAGCACCTGAGTACGGACTGAGGTGCATCAGCTCGTTGTCACCACGACAAAATACCTCACAGAATAACTAAGGGAAGGGGGGGCTCCTGGGTTTAGAGGTGTCTGTTCCTCACTGTGGGGATATTAGGGCCAAGCAGAGCAGCTCACACCTTGACAACAGAAAGAAGCAGAAAAAGGGGGCTGTAGAGATGGCTTAGTGGTTAAGAGCATTGACTGCTCTTCCATAGGACCCTGGTTTGATGCACAGACACACACACAGACAAAACACCCGTGCACATAAAATTATTAATTTTTTAAAAAGCAGCCAAAAGAGGGGAACATGGGAGGGCTGAGCACACTTCTGTGACTTACTTCTTCCAACCTGGTCCTGCCTGTTGGTCCTGCCTCCCAGCCTGTACTACCTCCTAAGAATGATATCACATCGGCAATCCATCAAGGGGCTAGTCCCTTGGGTAACTTGGAGCTTCCTGATCTAATAACCATCTCTGGAGATGCCTTTATAAACACCCCAGAATTGTGTTTCACTAGTCTCCCAGGTGTTTCTTCATCTAATAAATAATGTTAACAAATTAAGGGAAATCATCACGGAAGAAAACAATGAACTAAACATGGTAAAGACTACAGAGTGTAGAAAAGGGTAAACTGAGTAACAGCCCAGCCCGAATTGAGGAAGGGAAGGGAAACAGGAGGCAGGAAGGCCCAAGGCATTTGATTAGATCTTAAAGTACTTGGGAAACCAGGGCTTTTATGCAGGAAAGTGAAGAAATAAACATGAAGTGGGGAAAAGACCCACAGGGCATCTAGAGCAGGGTGGGGGGGAAGGTGTTAGCGGGGTAGGGGTGGGAGAGTGGGGATGGAGTGTCTCTCAGAGTCTCTGTCAAAGGGGCATAAAGGGATAGATGTTTCCACATTCCTTGAGACTGCAGGATTCCGAACAATTCCCTGAACTACGGGAAACCTAGGAGTGAGATCTTATTTTGTCCTTGTGGAGATGCTGCACAAGATCCTGGGTACCCACCGGAGGATAGCGACTTCCCAAGTCTCTTCTGTAATGGCCCGTGTACCAGACCCAGGACTGTGGAAGCTTCATTGTCTTTGGGGAGCGGCAATGGGCTGCCACATAATCATCCCGGAGGAGGATCCTCTCTCCACAGGCAGGTCCACACCTGCTCCATGCCATTGACCCGGGAGACTCGGGCCTCCAGCAGCAGTGTCAGCCTGTTACTGTCACTAGGCACCTCTGTAAGGACCATACAAGCGCTGCTGTCTTCACAGAAGGGCCACAGACTTGGGCAATGTTCTACCTGGTGGCTCCTTTTCCCACCTCATCTGAGAAGAAAATATAAAATTAAATGAATGGCCCTGGACAGAGGCGGGGCAGGAGAACAGGACTAGTTTTAGCTCAGCAGTAGGGCATTACTAGTTCAAACACGACATTCTGGGTTTCACCCTTGGTACTAACACTAAGTGGAAGTAAATTAATAATATATCTTGCTGAGAACTCTGATGCTTAGTTTTTTATCTTGTAGGTTTAGCGATTTGTGTGTGTAGAGGTCTCTTGCCTGCATTCATGTATATGCACTACATGTGTCCTGGGAGGTCAGATGATCTCAGGTCACCTGAAACTGGAGTTGTGAGTGATTGTAAGGAACAGTATGAGTGCTGGGAATCAAACCCACATCCTCTGCGAGAGCAGTAAGAATTCTCTCTACTGCTAAGCCAGCTTCGAAGCCCTCTCATGCTCTTCTGATAGTATTGTAAATTAGTATGGTTATTCTGGAAAACAGTATCAAAGTTTAAAAAACGGGAAGAGAGAAACCGAGTTGCCAACCTATAGGTACAAAGAGAAGGACCAGAGCAAACGGTCCTGCCTCCTTCACTAGTCAGTCAAAGGCTAGGCTGGACTGCTGGACACCTTGTCTGAAAATCAAACTATGCCAAAACACAACATAAATCTAGAAACAGAACAGCCATGTATCTGGTAATTCTACTTACATCCAGTAAAAATGAAATCCATCTGCTAAGGAACACTAGCATATATGTGTTTACTGAAGTGTGATTCATGATAGCCAAGAGATTGAAGCAGCCTAAGTGTCAATCCACTGATGAATGGAAAAATAAAATCAACCCATATCACATACATAGACAAAGAAAAACAATTCAGCCAAGAGGACCAAAATCCTGTCATTTGCTACAACATTGTTGGAGATCAGCAGGCTAAATGAAATAAGCCAGGCACAGAAAGATGTATGACATTTCTCCCTTTCCATCTCATAGAAGCAAAAGGGCACTTATCAGCACTGATCAATAGGTCCTAAGTGACAGTTCCAGGGGAATGAGAAGTTCTGATGTGGTAGTTCACAGTGCAGAGGGTATACAAAATGATGCAGTGTATATTATAAAAGGTAGAAAAGGGATCCTAATGATTCCATCATAAAAAAAAAAATGATGACAGCTGGTGAGATGGATCATTCTGGAAAAGTGGCTGCTGCACAAATCCGGTGGCCAGGGCGTGCTCTTTAGAACACACATAAAGATAGTTATCCTCTGACCTTTACACATGTAATTTGGCTCTCTCTCTCTCTTAAAAGTATGAAATTTAAAAGACAGGAAAAAGGAAACAACAGAGGCTCAAGGAGATGTTAGCTTGCTCTGAGTAATACAGTGTATAGAAATGTCACTGTACCTGTACTTCAAAAAATATACCTTTATATTTACATTACACACACCCAGTTGGAGAGTGGCTCAGGGGTTAAGAGCACTGGCTGCTCTCCCAGAGGATCCAAGTTCCACAAGAGCATCCAGGTCAAGCAGCTGTCAACTGCCTAGAATTCCAGCTTCAAGGGATCTGATGCCCTCTCCTGGCATCTGTAGGCACCTGAACAAAGTGGCAGATATAAAAACACGTACATACCAATTAAGACAGAAAGAAACACTAAAAATATAAATATGGAAAAGAACAAATTGCAGACTCTTTATTGTATATATCCCAGTCTTGCTAAAATGTTCTTGTGGATGATGCTTGAGAAAAAAAATCTAGAAGGGTCACAACAAATATACAAAGATTTAATTCTAAAGCATTTACTAAGACATTACTCTCCTACACACACACACAGACACACACACACACACACAGACACACAAACACACACACACTGTTTCTTTTGTTTTGAGCCAGAGTTTCATATAGCCCGGGCTGTCCTGGAACTTTTCATTGTTTTGCATCCCAAGTGCTGGGATTATGGACATCTGTACAACACTCAGCACATTCTTATGAACCTTTAACAAAAGCCAGTTAGTGGGCCCCAAGATGGCTTAGTGTGAAAAGGTGCTAGCCACTGCCAAGCCACTGGACCTTAGTCCAGTCTCCAAGTCTCACATGGGGAAAAAGAAAATGTTGTGGCACACACACACACACTCACATACACACTCACACAATACTCTCTCTACACACACACATATACAATGCAATTTCTTAAGCTGAAAAAAAAAATCCAGTTAGTGTGACCTATGCTCACTAATGTTGAACTGACCCTCAACTATGTATGTTAATTTTGAAACATATAGTCTGAATACTGGGCACCAAATGAGAGATTTTTAGTTCTACCTCTATAGTTTCCTTTGATCAATTTATTATTCTTTTATCATGTCAGTTTTCCTACACACTCATTAGGAAATTTGTAGGGGGATTATGTTGTTCCATTGTAAATAATTGTCCCACCCACTGGTTTAATAAAAAGCGCTGATTGGCCAAAGGTAGACAGGAAATGAGGGTGTGGCTACCAGACTAAGAAAACTCTGGGAACAGGAAGAACAGAGCAGAGTGCCAGAGAAAAGCCAGAAGAAGCAGAGGACAACCATGCTGCTCTGAGAAAAGGTACTGAGCCGCATGGCTGAACAGGATAAGAGTCATGGGTTAGATTAAGGGTAAAGAGTTAGCAAGGTATATGCCTGGGCCTTAGGCCGATCAGCCTAAAATTAATGTAAGTATCTGTGTGTCTCTGCGGGTCTGTGGGTCCAAACCTTGAGGCTAAGCCCAAAAGTCCAGGCCAGAAACCTCTTACTACAGAGATTAGTCTTGATGTTATAAAGAATATAATTTATTTGAAGGGAATAATTTTGAGGGTTTCCACATAATTTCACTGGAAGCCACTAATTCAACATTTCCAAAGCATTTTTTAGGTGGTTTTATATCCTGTCAAATTGACAATCATTTTTAGACAGGGTTCTATTTAAGGCCAACCTTGAATCCTCCTGCCTCCACTTCCCAAATGCTAGGATTATAGGCATGTGCCCATTTTTGTGTGGTGCCGGGCACTGAACCCACCTTACTAACAGAGTCACTCCCCTAGCCCTAACTGCCAACGCCGACCATCATAACAGGTAAATTGTCCTTAGCTGAGAGGAGCTGTTGGCAGTTAATGGCTGCTAGGGAAGGGAGATTCCCTTTTCTCTGGGGGAGTGACCACTGGTAGTGTGCCCACACTACAGGGGAGTGACCCCATGCATATGCTCATATAGGCACCACTAATCTGACTCAGTGGATTATTTTTAAAAAGTGGATATGAAGTTGGGGGGCCTGATGGGCACTGGAAGGAATGATTTGGAAGTAGATATGCTAAAGATAACATTGTAAATCTGTATGGAATTTTCAAGTGATAAAATTTAAAGATTATCTAAAAAAGAAAAGTATAACAATTATTTAACCACATTTCATATGATAGGAACTTTCAGAAATGAAAATTCAAAGACCTAGGGAAATTGTATTTTTTAACTTATTTCTCATGTGTTTTGCCTGCATGTATCTGTGCACCACATGTGTGTAGTGCTGGAGGCAAGAGTAAATCATTCTATGCCCGGTAACCAGAGCTACAGAGTCGTAAACTGCTGTGTGGGTAGTAGGAATTGAACCGGGATCCTCTAGAAGTTAGTAGTGTTCTTAACTGCTGAGCCATCTCTTTAGCCTCCTCAGAATGAGTTAAAACAAAACCCCCAAACTGTAACACCTTATTCCTGAAATCTTAAATTCTTAAAAGAATCTTGAGTTTGGAATACAAATGAATACTAAAGTATTTGCCTAGCATGTATCAACCCTCAGAAGTAATATTTATTAATCATTCAGGCCAGCCTTGTGCTAGGTGCTGGGGACCCTGGAGTGAACAAAACATGTCCCTTGCGGAGGGCCTTTGGGAGAGGGACTTGCTAATCAGCAGCACTCATCTGTGAAACTTGCCAGGAAGGAAGAGGAAGATGACTACACTAAGGAGAAACTGTGCTTCTGATTTTTGTCCAAGTAAGGCATTTGAGTTTCAGTTTGAATTATTTGTGAAGAAGCAGAACCCTAACAGGGAAAAAATGGGGAGGCTTCTTTGTATTGTACCTTGGCAATGACCTCAGAGGCTGGTCCGCTAATGATAGGCAGGGAGCTGTCTGGGTACCCCACTGCTTCTGTCACCTGACCAGTAATACCATTCTAAGGGTGCTCCAAGTCTCAGTAAGTAACACAACTCACCTTAGCCAGCTGTGGGCGGGGGTCATGATTACAACCCTGGTACTTACGGGCGGAGGCAAAAGAATATGGGTTTCAGGTCATTCTAGGTTGCCTGGTAAGATCATGTCTCAAAGAACAATTTCATCTTGTTGAATTCTATATGGGTTGGATCCTGGCAGGGCAAGGGGGTTAACAGAACAATGTCCCCAAAAGTGGGACAATGATGCAGCATGCCTAATAATCTCAGCACCTGGGAGAAAGGGCAGGACTGGGAAAGTGTAAGGACAGCTACATAGCAAGATCTTCTCTCCACAAACACAAGCATGGGGGGGGGGTGTGGCAGTCATATATATTCTATATTTAATAAAAATAGTCTGGGATATCAGAGGACAACAGAGCCAACCGTGAGGAAGTGGTGACCCATGCCTCTAATCCCATCACTTGGGAGACAGAGGTCCTTCTGGATCTCTGTGAGCTCAAGGCCTAATAGCCAGGCAGTGGTAGCTCACATCTGTAATCCTAGCTCTAGGAGAGTTGAACCAGGATGTAAAATAGCTGGGAGGGGAAAGAAATATAAGGCAAGGGAAGTAGTTCAGCAATTCTCTCTGAGCAACCCATCAAACCCAGCACCCACGAAGCTAGGACTTACCCTGTTCAGCAGGAGTTTGCTGGACTGTGGTTTGTTCCTGTCTCTCTGATATTCCAGCTTCCCCAAAATCTGGCTCCGGGTTTTTAATTACAATACTAAATAGAATTTGTGCAACGGGGGAAAAGCATGAAATAAAAAGTAAAAGAATGAAAGTGTCCCGGAGACTTGTCTATCAGGAAAAGTTACACGAGGAGAGGACAGAGCATGCCCAGCTCAGAGGACAGTCAAGCTTTATCTTACAGAGTATTGCCGGCTGAGTCTTTGAAGATAAGAATTTGAGAAGAAGAAGCAAAGAAAGGAAACAGTTCTTGGGTAGAATTTTCAAGGAGGATAGAATCCCGAGTACAGATAGTACATGGTATTCATGAAGACTAAAAGTGGGTGTGTTAGTTTTCGCTGTTTCGGATGCTGGGCAGGAAGAGGGAGATTTTATTTATTTGGGCTTGCAATTCCATCACTGAAGAGAGCAGGCAAAAAGCCCAGCAGCTCATCATAGTGGCTGGGAAGCAAAGCAGGGAAGACAGGAAAGAGCCAGGGCAAATGGAGCACACAGGGACCCATCTCCATTTCCTACCTTTTACCACTTCCTAAGAATGGCGTTCATTCTGTTACTGAGATCACCAATGGTTAATCCATTCATTAGGTCAGAGCCCTCTTGATCTCCCTAATTGCCCTCACAGACACCCCCAGAGGTGTGCTTCATTAATGTCGTAGGCGGTCTTCAGTTCAATCAAGTTGGCAATTAAAGTTAATCGTCACAGTGGGAAGCCATGCATTCAACAAACATTCCTGGGGAATTTCTTAGCAAGGCTGAAACTGTACTGGTTGCTGTGGATAACCCTGAGAGAGGTAATACTGTTTTTAAGAATCTTTTGAGTCCACATGATAAAGTCAAGTAAAAACTCAGCAATTAGGGAACTGAAAAGATGGCTCGGAGGTTAAGATTACTTTACTGCTCTAGCAGGGTCCATGGTTTTTGTTTTTTTAAAAACTATGTCTACATGTGGAAGTAGACAGGACTTTACAGTGAGAATAATAAAGAAGAATACTGGATTTCAAGGATTTAAAAAAGGTTTGCCATATAAATATTAACTTCAAATACATATTCTATCTTTTTTAGTTGTTGCGTACTTTGAAACATTTTAATTATTTATTTATTGTGGAGTGTGTTGGTTAGAAGACAACTTGTAGGTATTGGGTTCTGTTCTTCCACAATATGGGTTTCAGGGATTGAACTCAGCTTGGCTGCAAATTCCTTTACCAGAATGGCAATTAAGTTTTAAGCATTAATCATAAATTTCATACATTCAAATATATGCACAACAATATATAAAGCAAAAGGTCCTGCTTTGAAGACTATGCAAACTATTCTTGATTTTTTTTTTTGTGGAGTTAGGGTTCATACTGACACAGTGGCTGTAAAGGTTCATTAAGAGAATATTAGTTTCTTATGGTCAAGAGGAAAGTTTTGGGCTGGGCATGGTAGTACAGGCCTTTAATCCCAGCACTTGGGAGGCAGTGGCAGGTGAATCTCTGTGAGTTGGAGGCTAACCTAGTCTACAGGGTGAGTTCCGGGACAGCCAAGATGGTTATACAGAGAAACCTTGTCTCAAAAACAAAACAAAACAAACAAAAAAACCCCCCAAGCCTGAACAGAAGACCCCACCAACCAATTAAACAAAACAGCAAAATAAAGGTTGTGGTAAAGAACCTCTGGCCTAGGTGGAGAGCTAACATTATAAACTACTCAAAATATATTCATCTAGCTGTGTTGGTCAGTCACTGGGCCAATGTCCCACTCCCCTCAGAGAAGTGAGACAACCCCCCAGGGTGAGCTCAACTTAGTCAAGCTAAAGCCATCAGTGGAATAATTATCCCCTTATAGATAAAGCCCTTCACTTCCTGGAATCCCTACCCCCTGGAACTCTCCCTATGAGTCATGCCTTTTCTGGGTCTTTGAGCTTCACATTCTTTCTCTATAGTTTCTTTTCCACCCTATGTTTGCCTTTCTTGGCTCAATTTACAAAGTATGCTTTTTCCTATCAGTTCTACCGGCCTCTGGGGCAGCTGCTGAGACAGACAGTTTACCTGCCTCGAGGGCTTTCTTTGAATCCTAACTGTCCCCTTTGAACAAACTGTGGCTTTGTTGACTTCCAAATTTCTGCCTTTTTAGTCTGTGGTCAAGGGAAAAACAAAGCCATTTCTGTGGTCTTAGAGTTGCACCCAGGTTTTGCAATGTACTGGGCAAGTGCTGATGCACCTTTTTTAAAAAAAATTTTTAAACCAGTTCTCAGTGGGTGGACATTTCAGTTTCTAAGTTTTCACTCTTTTCTGTAGGTTGAGAAAAAAAAAAATAGCTTCCACAGCATTGCATATTTGGCTGTATTAGTTGATGCATGTGGCAAATATCTATAAAGCTACTGAAAGAACTAATTAAAATTTCTTGTAAATAAAAGAAAAGAAATTCTTATAGAGCTTGGTTATAGAAGGATAAGTTCTCTTCTTTCAGATGGTATTATGTTATGTTCACTTATAAATTAATCTATTATGTGATGTGCTTTGCACAGACTTCATTAAATGAGTAAAAGAAAACAAATTTTGTATTTGTTTATTTTTTCTTTCTGTGATTAGACCAGTAACACGTGCTTCTAGCAGGTATAAAGAATAGTTTAAAGATCCCCTAGTAGTCTGACATCTTGAAAAGCACGTTGTTTTCTCTTAAGCACTGGCTGCTTTTGAAAAAGGGTCTTCATGGTTTTGAACTCTGGATTTTTCTGCTTCCTCCACAGAGTGCTGGGATTACTGGTGTGCACCACCACACCTGGCACTTTAATCTCTTTTGGCTCTGTCAATGCTGCAGGGGCAAGCTGACCCGTACTGCACTATGCAGCAGCCTGAGTAGCTGTTAGCAGGGACTTCTTTTCAGATCTCCCCCCCCCCCCCCACAATCATAGATTTGCTCACGAGGGTGGGTAAAAAGAGAAGGGCTAACTGAAGGAAAACGCCTCCAAGAGCAAGGGTGTGGCCTTAGCAAAGGGATTTATACTTGAAGGTTTTTACGGGTTCTCTAGACTCATCTTGGGAGTCCTAACCCTTTCTGAAAAGTGGATGGGGGGTGAGGGGAGCTGGAAGAGGCCTGGGAAGAGGGAGGGAGGGGAATAGTGGTGGGGATTTTTTTTTTTTTTTAAATAATAAAAAGGACTTTGGCTTGTTTTGAGGTTAACCTTAAAGACTTGCTAAGGAATTTAAATAAGGTCACAGAGTGGTTCTTGAGATGCACCGGGCAGTTACGGTTGAAAAGTTAAAACCCCAAGTCACTGGAGTTGTAAGGGACATGCTGTTCCTTAACAAGTACACATTGTTTCAAATTTCCAGAAAATATCTGGGAAAAAAATAAGACCATAGTCGAGGTTGAGCGCACTGAGTCCTTATGAATTCATAGTTCATTGTTATTTTAACCTCTTTTAAATCTGAGGCGGGGTCTCATTTGCTGTCCTGTAAATTCACTATGTTAACCAGGCTAGTTTGGAACTCAGTGGGAGTACAGGTGTGACCCATGACCCCAGGATATTCTTCTCATTTGGTTTTTTGAGACAGGTTTCTCAACCTGGCTGCCCTGGAGCTCAGTCTGTAGGCCAGGCCTACTTCCGCCTCCCAGATTAAAGATTTGTACCACCACCGCCCTTATTTTAACTTTCTCAGAATAGTTTCCTATAAAAAGCAATCTTCAAGGCAAGTGTTAAGTGTTGTTCATTGCACTGAATTCTTGACTCTCAGCTAGTGAAAGAAACTCTTTTTTCTTCTCATGTCCCCATAATTTCCACCTCAGCATAGTTTGACATCAATTCTCAGAACAGAAACATAAAACCAGGTGCTGTGGCTTTGACTGGATAAGGAGAATTCCAGGCTAGCATGCGTTAACATAGCTGACATCCCAGCTCAAAAATGAAAAGCAACCCAAGTTCTCTTTTAATATAATACATACATTACTTTTATGGACACAAGCCTGGCATGGTGGAAATCTAAACAGAGCTGGGTAAGGCATGGCTATGATCCCAGCATTTGGGAAGCAGAGGCAAGAGATACTGGCGTTCAAGGTTATCCTTAGGTACATAATTCCTTTGAGCTGAGACAGCAACAAAAACTTTGCCTCCCCCCCTCCCCCAGCCCCTGCCTGTCCCCTAAACAAATCCACATAAACAAACTGAGGCTTAAGCCTGGAAGTCAGGTTGAGCCCCCCAAGGTAACATGGGATACTTTTTCTTAATATGAAACTCGTTTCCTTTGTGAAAAGGAGGAAAATACACCTTAGACACTGGCATAGAATTAAAACAGCATCTGGTTAAGTTTTAAATCCTTTGCTTTTGTTTGTAGGAGACATTTATTAATTGCCCACGTGGCAATCTTCATGCTGTATAAAGGTGCATGAGGTGCAAATTAGGGTGAGTTTACATTGCAGCGGTCTTTCGGGAAACTCTTAGGAGGAGCACTGCACTAAACTACAAACCCCATAATGCATATAAAGACTTAGTTTCTGTTCGGGTAGAACCAAATATTTATTTTTCCTCGTTAAGACGCTTCCTCTCGTTTCTCCTAAATATGTTTCTTCTCTTGGAATGCCAACTTCACCCCTTTCAAAGTGAACCTTCAGTTACCACGTTTAAGGAAGCTGAGTATCATAACATTTACTTTATTATTATTATTATTTTTAAAATACCAATGGTTTGTGCTATGCGGATTCCCAGGACAACTCTGGTGGACTGATCTACCTACGGAGAAGTTAAAAACACTAATTATTAGTGCGCCGCTGTCTAGCAGCCCGTCGGCACTCCGGGGGAGCCTCGCCGTCCCTAACCCGGTTTCCGCGTGCTCCTGTCCGCCGAGCACGCGACCGCCGCGGCGCCCAATCACTCCGGCACTAGCAGGGCCGGCTCCGCCCACGCGGCGATCAATGCGAGCCGCCAGCGAGTCACCGCGCCGGCTGCTGGCCGAGCGAGTAGCGCCCGCCGCGGCCGTTCTGGGCTCCGGCCGACGCAGAAGCGCCGCGCACTCGGAGCGAGCGCGCTCGTCCGCCCGCCCTCGCTCGTACCCTCCCCACCCAGCCGTCCCGAGCTCGGGGAGGCCCGAGGCTGGAGAAGGGGGCGCTCCTCGGGGAACGGCTGGGAATTCCCCCTTCCACCGAACGTTCGGGATTGTTCACCGTCCTCACGTCAGCAGCAGGGGGTAATCCCCGGCTCCAGCTGCTGCTGACGTCACCGCGCCGAGCCGAGCCTCCACCCCCTCCCGTCGCCCCCTCCCCCCCGGCGCGGGGCCCAGCCTCCGGGTGTTCCTCAAAGCCCCGCCCCCGAGCTGGCCACGCCCCTCCCCTCCCCCAGGCGCCCGACGTAGAGGGCGGAGCTTCTTTGACCGGGGCGTGAGCGGTTACTTGGGCCAGAAGGTTCTGTAGTGGAGGCCCTCCTCCTGCAGCCCCGCCCAGTGGGTTCGTTTGCACCGCTTCTTCCACACCCTTTCTTCCTCCTCTTTCCCCTCGCCCCGCCTTCCTCCTCTTACTTCTCAACCTCTCCGGTTCCTTCCCCGCCTTGCTACCTTCCACGATCTCGCGAGACTTGGCCCAGAACATTGCGGATCGGGTCGGCGCCATTTTGGGACTGAGACTGGTTGTGGGGGAGGGAAAAGCGGCAAAAGGGGATTATTCAAAGTACCGAAAACCTCCTCCCGGGATCGAGCGCAGCGGCACCCCCAGGCCAGGGGCATCTCTGGTGGGGCAGAAGGTAACACGGTCCCCCGGGCCCCGTACCGGAGTCCCGGGAACGAGGTGGGGGGGGTGCCCGTGTCGGCGTTGGGGCTGGAGGGGTCGGGAGCGGCGTTGGTGGCGCGAGGCGTGAGGTTGCGGGCGGCCGGGGGGGTGGTGTGGAGCGCGGGGCGCCCGCCCTCGGCGTTGACTCAGCCCGGCGGAGCGGAGGCTGTGGCGGCGGCAGTGGGGAGAGGTGGGCGGCGGGCCTGGGTAGCCGTGTGTGGGGGGGGTGCTCGGCGGAGGCCGGGAGCGGCTGGGGTGCCCGCGGCTTCGGGTTGCCTCAGGCCCCCTCACGCGCCTTCCTGGGCACCAGCAAGCCGACCGGGAGGGTCCGGGGAGTCGCGGCCGAGCTGTGGCCTTCGGCTGGCTGCTCGGTGGCGCTTCGCCCTCCCCTCCGCGCCCGACTCCGTGGCAGTTGCCGAGGTAGTTGCTCGCCCAGGCAAGCGCTCCCTGCGCTCCGAAGTCGCGTGGGCTCCCAGCCGGACGGGACTTTTTTTTTTTTTTTTCGGGGAGAACACCGTTCCTAGAGCGGCGTACGAACCGGGCCCCGTATCTCCCACACCTTGAATTTGCACCGAAACCTGATGGCTTAATTCAAGGAAATGGGGATTTACACCTTTATCCTACGGCTGCTCCCTGAGGCGGAGAAGTCGCCGCTAAGGCCAGTCTTAAGAGACCTCCTGGGCACGCTCCCCTCCCACCTTCCTAGCCAGCCTTAGCGGGGATAATCCTCCTGCTCTGTTTTCTCAGACACTGCATTTTGGAAGGAGCGTCATTCCCTCTGTGCCTCTCATTCTCGGAGTTACGTTTACTAACGCTCCGTGGCAGCACCACCTGTCCATTTGTTTTCCTTTGGCACATGGGATAGGATTAGGGCAGATCAGTTGTGAGATGGTGTGCCAATTTTATGGTTTTAATATTTGCTCAGAAAGTTTTTAAGTTTTGCACAAGGTTCTTCCAACACCCAGTTCAGATGGAAATTTTTCTCGATGATGCCATCATCCACTGTTTTCTGCCCCTCGACTTGGAAGTCCTTTTCACTACGTAGACTTTTGCCCAGGGGTAGATATTCTTTCCCCATACACACACAAGTTCTCACCAGAGGTTCACCCCCCCCTCCGTGGGGGATTTTTATTTAAAAAAAATCAAAATGTGATTTAAGTTTGTTTGTTTTTATAACTTTTACAGGTGATTGAATTATGCAGAAATCAAGATCATCCAGGTTTTGTTTAAAAGACCCTGGATATTTCAAGTAGCCATTTGGAATTACAGTTCTGTTTTTGTTTTGGGTAATTTTGCCCCAGAAGTTTATTAAAATTGACAAGAATCATCTGTGAAGTGAATTGATAGTAGTGAACAGATTCAACGAGCTACTAAGAGACCCAGTCATTTCTTCAGTATTTTGGTTCAAGTGGTTAAAGTATTTCGTCTGGTGTTATTTTTGTCTCTTTCCCTCTTCTGTTGGTGTTCTTCAGCCAAAACTGTAAGATATGTTTGATTGTGTACTGAGTAGTTTCAAATTACCGTTTCAATATTGCTGAAGTTTTGTGGCAGTTCTTTTTACCTTTATTGAAAGTTTTAGTAATTTTTGACTTCAGCTCTTTTCATATTACAATGGGACAGCTTTTCTAAATGAAGACATTGAAAGAATACAGAGTTTTTTTCTTTTTCTCTTTTATTTACGTGGGAATGTAAGATGTTCCAGTTTGACACCAGCATGCTAGTATTGAGATAGTTACTTGTGTCTCTGTATACGCTGATGTTTAGAAGTAATCTTCAGATGTGAAATTCTCTTTTTGCACATTAATTGGATATTTCATCTGGAGTGGATAAATACAACAGTGACAGATACATGGAATAGTAAAGAAGACCTTGCTCTTGAATCCAAGGAACTTGGCTAATTCTGGATATAACCATATGAAAACTTCAAAACAAATATGGGTAGCTGACTTCAAATAACTCTATGTCAAATAGTCATAAGTTAAGTATCTTCAAAGAACTTGGATATTTCAGAGGATACAAAATAAAAAAACAAACTGGAAAACATAAAGCTTATAGAGAAAAAACCAACACCTCCCTGTGCAGTCCACTTGGAATTTGTAAGTACTCTTATGGTGAGCAAATTAGATATTCATTTGTAATCTGTAATAAGAGTCAAATTGATTCTGTATTATTCTTGGAAACCTTTTCAGTTTCTTGAAAAAATTTTGTTTTTGGTTTAGTTTCTGGATAGTCTGAAAATAGTCATTAGCTATATATAGTAAATTGAAATGGAAAAAATTTTAGGACTTACAAATGTTTCAAACTTACTGTAGTCTTAAAAGTTTTTGTAATTTTAAAGTTAAAGACACTTGGTCAGTAGTTAGACTATGAATAACAGGAGAGAAACCTAGAAAAACAATCCTACACTTACATATCTGGTTGGTTTTACATTTTAAATGTCTTGTGTTTTGATTTCTAGTCTACTTTATGTGTGAGTTTAGACCAAAATATTACACATAAACTTTAGTGATCTAGTTTAGAATAAGGTAGTTGTAAAACAAAATCATGCAAGTTTGGTTTTAAATCTGATATAGTAAAGCACAACTATTTTAAAAATTATAACCCATTACAGACAAGTTTTTGAAACAGCTTATTGAAGCAGTTTTTTTGTGTTTCTTCAGTCTCCTAAGTATTCCTGGAAAGAAGCAGAGAAACTGAGCCCGATGATTTAAAAACATAATGATTGATTACACACCACCTCCCCATCCCTTTTCAGGAGTGTTATGGTTTAAGATCATGGACATTTTTTTTTAAAGTTGTGGATATTAATTGGTCTAGTTAATTCTTTTAACAAATTTTTAGTGATAACTGAATTTTTTAAGGGTTGAATGGTTTTTATTTGCTATTAACATATTTTTCTGTGAGTTGGCATTCTAGAGTGTTTTTAAAAACATTAAAGTGTATATTCACACAATTTGTAAATAGATTAATATGGCTACATTTATTTTATCTAAACCAGTTCTGAGGTAGAAGATTGTAATTTTTAATTACTCTTTCAAAGATTTGCAAACTTTAGTAAGTTGTTGCTTTATTTCTAAGCAATTTTTACCCCTTGCTAGGGTGAATTCTGTTAGTTCCTTTAAAGCAAAAGAAGCAGAAGTCTAGCTGAGCGGTGGGTGGCTCAGGCCTTTAATCCCAACACTTAAGGGACATGGTTTTCTTGGGTTTGAGGCTAGCCTGGTCTACAAAGCTAGTTCTAGGGCAGCCAAGGCTACACAAAGAAACCTTGTCTCTCTGAAGTTGGGGTTAGGGTTTGATTCCTTATATTCTAACAGACTAGATTATGTATGTTTTCTGTGTTAGATCTTTAGTAGTTCCTAAAAACTTAAAAAAAAAAAAAACCAAAACAAAAACAAAAAAAACAAAACCAAAAAACCCAAAACAAACTGAGACAGTTACTCAATGAGGATGGCCTAGAATTTGGGGTCTTCTTGACTAAATGTCTCCCGCCTAAATTCACCAGGCCTTTTGTGCAATATTTTTATAAGTTAATGAGAACATTCATCTATCACTTGGGATATAAGAACCAGTATTCCATGCATTCCTATTAATTGACTTTTGATATTTCTTGTATAAGAACATGTATCTTTAATGTGAGTAAAAGAAAAATCGAACTTGATCTGGCGTGGTGATGTGAACCTATTTTATCTCAGCATTCAGGAGGCAGAGGTGGGTCAGGTCTACATCATCAGTTTAAAACCAGTCAAACTAAAATTACTCTGTGGGTGGGGACAAAACACAACAGATTAAATTGATATCACCTGACCTTTATTCATAGAAAATAGCCACATTTGTTTCCTTGTGATATTGAAATTTCTAGCATTTCTAAGCAACGATATCAGGATAAATTATTTCAGAAACCAGCTTTGGACACTGGACTCCTTGGTAGTCTATTATGAACTACATAATAGTCTACAGCATGGTCAACAATTGATCTGCTGTGGTGGTACACTCCTTCAATCAACAGAGGCACCCACTCTTGAGTTCTTGTAGTGTGTCAGTACCTGTTGCCACCAAAAAGAGGGTACCAGATCCCATGGGATTGGAGTTACAGGCAGTTTAAGACCCTCTAAAATGAGTACTGGGAACCAATGAGGTTTTCTGGAAGAGCAGTCAGTGCTCTTAATTCCTGAGCCATCTCTCCCTGAATTATTCTTTCTTTTCTAAGACAGGATCTCATGTAGTAGAGTGGCTTCAGAGCCAAAGATGACCTTAGATTCTGATCGCTTGCTTCAGCCTCTTCCAGGGCTGGGATTAGGGGCGTGGCCTCTACTCCTACAGCTCTGAACCTGTGGCTTTGTGCAAGCTAAAGCAAGCACTCTACCAACTGAAGTTGATTTCCACCCCTCTGGTTATCTTGACAGTTTTCCAATAATTTATTTTCTGGAAATTGAACTGTATAGTATTACTGGTTAGTAATTAGAACATTGCCAGGACCAATTCTCCCCCACCCCACACTTTGAGTTTCTCTTATTTGTGTTCAAAATGAGGTGTTTTAATAATTAATCTATGCCATAAATTATGGTGGCATGTGTTTTGCTACATATTTTTTTTTACATGATAATCCATTTTCCCCCCCCAAGACAGGATTTCTCTGTGTAGCCTTTGTGGTTCATAAGGATCCACCAGCCTCTGCCTCCTGAGTGCTGGAAATGATACCCATTCTTAATACTATGAGAAAGGTAGTATAATCATCTGGTAAGGAAATTAGTATTTAAGAAAATTGAGACTGGAACAGAGTTGCCTTAGAATTAGAATCGAAGCGTTAAAGACTGCTCACACTCTTAAATCCCCCCCATAAGCTTATTGCTTATGCTTTTTATTAGTTTTTCGGTTAGTATAGTAAATGAATTAGGAAAGATTTATTTGTATCCACTGAACTAGGGTTATAGACACTAGTGAGCTGCCATGTGAAGTGGGTGCTGGGAACTAAGAGCACAGGTCTTCTAGAAGAACATCCAGTGCTCCTAATCACATAATATCTCTACTCCCCCTATTAGTGTTTTTTTTTTTTTTTTTAAATTTGTGTTTGTAAGTGATTGTATGCTAGAGGTCAGGGGTACCAGATCCCATGGAGCTGGAGTTATACAGGCAGTTGTGAAGTTCCTGATGTAGTTTCTGGTAACCTGTCCTTTGCAGCAGCAAAGGCTCTTACACCAGCTATTGTTGTCCTGTTTGTAAACAATAGTTTTTATATGCTTTTTCTAATGACTAATAGAATGTTTTCTTATACTAACTGGTCCATTTATATATCTCCAGAGAAGTATTGGATAGGTATTGGGGATGAGCCTCTTTCATGCTAGACAAGCTATCTAGTCCTGAGTAGTAAGTAGTGTCAGCCAAGCTTGAACTCTTAATCAGTATGCTTTAAATTCATTCATGTCAGACTACCCCCAGCACAGTCTGTACTTTTCAATTGCTGTGTTACCCTCCAGGTTATCCATTAGGATTCCACTTTTAATTCATTCTATTTGAACGTCCCTCCCCCCACATCTCTGATAACTCTGGTTGTACTAATAGAGGTTGGAGAAGCTAAGAGAAGCTGCTGTTTAGTTTTGCTATTAATAGCTATTTGGAGGATAACTTTGCTTAACCAAATTAAAATGTGGTTTTAACCATAGTATCTTACAGATATAGATCTAAGTATTCCTTGTGCTTTACTTTCTGGTTTTGGCCTGAAATTACCGACTGTATAGGTTTTGTTTCTAAAGCTGATGGTGAGTTGGAAGCACAGCAAAAAACCAAAACCAAAACAAACCTCAAAACATTAACTAAGGAGAAAGATTGAAGGATGGCGCCCACAGTTTAGTTTGAAAGTGAAGTAAATGAGAGATAATTTGAATTCAGGCCAGGTCTTGTTTTTTGACAATATTGTCTGTGTGTGTGTGTGTGTGTGTGTGTGTGTGTACCTAAACTGTGATGATGCTCTTGATTCTGCCTCCTCAGGTAAGGGAATTATGAGTCTGTACCACTGTGCTTGGTCCTGTCTGTCACTTACAATGAAAACCTTAAAGACTGTGTGCATGTGTTGTATACATGTATGTGTGAATATGGAAGTCTTTGTGTACATGTGTTGTGTACACACATGTATGTGTTCATGTGGAAGTCAAGACAGCTTTCAGAAATTGGGTTCTCTCCTATAAATAGATCTTCAGAGAAATACTTATGATAGCCACTGTTATCCTTCTCTCCCTTTCCTTGTAGGCTGCTTTGGAATTTATAATCCTGTCTCAGCCTCCCTCGTGCTGAGATTACAGGTATATTTGACCATGCCTGTTATATTTGCCCATTAAAACTTGGTTGTTGTAGACAGTCTCATATTTAGATAGTAACCTTGATCATAGTTCATGAGTCATTGAGACAGGATCTTCCTTATTAACTTGTAAGTCAGGCTGACTTAAAAACTGTAACCCCAGGCTGGCCTTGATTTCTGGTTTCTTGCCTCAAATGGGTGAATGTTGGGATTACAGGGTGTACTGTCACCATTTTCATCGATGAGTGGATGCTGATAACTAAGTACTGTTTATTGGTGTTCATAGCATGTCCTAGGCTATTCCAAATCTTTTAAGTTTTAGTCCTATAGACTCTTGTGTGGGAAGGCCTGTTTATTCTCACTTTAAGGTGAGAAAATGAAGGCACAGGGATTTTAGACAGTACGCCCAAATTATACAACTAGTATTTCTTCTAAACTTATATATTTCTTTATCAAAGGTTACAGTTAGTTTTTAAAGTACAAATGAAAAAAAAACACTATTCTGTTTTAGAAGATACTTATTTTTATCTTGGGCAGCAACTAAATTTTATTTTCTTAGGTTAATATGGTAACATTGATAATCTTCATTCAGAAGCTTAATGGGTTCTGGGAACCAAACCCAAGTCCTCTGGAAGGGCATTAAGTGCTCTTAACCTCTGAGTCATCTCTCCTGTCCAACCATAACTAATTCTTAGGGTTTTTGTTAACATTAACTAAAATGAGGTATCTAAA
Organism: Phyllotis vaccarum; assembly: GCA_033318265.1. Classification (NCBI taxonomy): domain Eukaryota; kingdom Metazoa; phylum Chordata; class Mammalia; order Rodentia; family Cricetidae; genus Phyllotis; species Phyllotis vaccarum. The sequence goes on along the minus strand of JARWLC010000012.1, from coordinate 44,113,784 downwards.
ATCAGTCAAATAGAAATCCAGTCCAAGATTAAATAATTTACCTAAGGGATTAGGTGACAATCAGAATTTGAATTGGCTTTGTTTTCTTCCTTTTTCCCTTTCGACTGATTTCTGCCAAGTGTAATTTCTGTTGCAGGAGAAACAATGCCCTAGTAGCAGTTCTTACCCTTAGTTTTCCTGTCCATTAGAACTTGTGATATGACGGAAACCTCTGGAGACTCCCTTTTCTCCCTTCTCCCTTCTCTCTTCCTCTCTCCATTTCTCTCCCCTCTTTATTTATTCCCCCTGTACTCTCTCCTCCCTTCTCCCCTTGTTCCCTCTGAGACAGGGTTTCACTTTATAGCCCAGGCTAGCCCAGAACTTCTAGGTGTGCAATGTGTTATCATGCCTGAGCCTACTTAAAGATATTTTTAGAGCTAGAGATAGAGCCTAGGGCAAGAAAAAAGAGCACCCAGGAAAGTGTACACCACTGACCCTTACCTTAGCTCTTTAAGTTCTTTAGGAAGTCATCTGTTAGACTTTTGTTGTGATTAAACACCCCAAAGAAACCATGTCAAGTAAGGAAAGAACATGGTGCAAGAACAGAGCAGATTGGCTCAAATCGCAGTAGGTAAGAAGCAGAATATTTGCACTTATTTAACTAAGGCCAGTGGGTCTCTTTTCACCTCCTTTGATTCTATTCTGGCACCACCTATATTCAGAGTTGAGCCTTCCTTAAAGTCTCCGGAACTGCACACTAGACACACAATGCAGCTTAGTTGATAGGATTAACTGTCTTTCTTTGTTGAAGCAAGATACCCTCTTTTATATTAGATCAAAATAATATATATGTAATATACTTGTAATAAAGGTAAATGAAAGGAATTTATAATAAACTAATACACTTAAGTGGGTAATGTCATAAGTATGATTAGTCTAGAATATAAAACACTCTTTACTCATTTCTTTCTGTGGGTGTGTATATATGTGTTGCTATGAACCTCTGGCTGGCCTAGAACTTATTATGTAGAACAGACTGGTCTTAAATCTGGAGGTGATTCTCTTGCTTCTTGGTTTTGTCTTCCCAGTGCTGAGATCGAAGGTGTCAGCTCATCTTGTCTTAAAAAAAAAAAAAAAAACAAAACAAAAAACAAAAAACAAGAAACAAAACTAATGGTCCTTGCTTAGTGTTTGCTTTTTTCTATTAAAGATATTTTAAAAAAAATTTTAATTGTTGCTATTGCGTGTTTGAGTGTTTTGCCTGCATGTTCATATAGGTGTGAGCATGAGCATGCTGTGTTGGTGGAGTCCAGAAGAGTGGGGTATCAGATCCCCTGGAACTAACTGGAGTTATAGAAACAGATGTGATCTGCACCAAGTCCTGGGATTTGAGCCTGGGTCCTCTGGAAGAGCAGTTGGTACTGTTAACTGCTGAGCCATCTCTAGCCTTGCTTGTTTCCCCTCTTCTTTTATCTTTGTTAAATATTGTATCTTAGTGTAGCTCAGGCCGGCCTGGAACTTGGCATCTTTGTATTTCAGCTGTGTAGTACTGGGGTTATATATATGTGGTCTGAAAATAGTTTCTTACACATTGTACAGTATATTGGACAGAGGGTCTTGTGCATGCTAAGTAAGTATTTTACCACCGAAGTACATCCTGTCAGTAAATTTATACATTTTTAAAAATTGAAAACATTTTATTTATATAGTATATTCTGATTATGGTTTCCGTTCCCCCATCTCCTAGAACTTTCTCACCTTCCAACTATGCCTTCTTTCTTTAGAAAAGAGTGAAATGAAAGCAAGCAAAAGACAGAAAAAGCATGAGAAATACATGCACATGGAAGGACATGACACCCCCCCCCCAAAAAAAAAAACAAAACAATTAAACCTGTAAAAGCACAAAACTGGAAACTTATAGCAAAAGACTGGTAAGGCAAAAAAAAAAAAAAAAAAAAAAAAAGATTTTAAAAAAGTCTCTAAAAATACTATTGACTGCTGGGTATGGAGCCTATCCTTAAAAACCCAGTGAGACTATTGCAGGAAACTAATTTCCTTTGTCAGTGGTTGTCAATTAAGAACAAGATTTATACATTTAAGGAAGAACATATGAAGACAGGCAGTGATCCATATAGGGGATTGTGTTGTTGCATTGTAAATTGTCCCACCCACTGGTTTAATAAAAAGTGCTGATTGGCCAAAGGCAGACAGGAAGTGTGTGCAGGGCAACCAGACTAGAAAAACCCTGAGAACTGGAAGAACAGAGCAGAATGCTGGAGAGAAACCAGAAGAAGCAGAGGACAACCATGCTGCTCTGAGAAAAGGTACCGAGCCCCATGGCTGAACAGGATAAGAGTCATGGGTTAGAAAAAGGGTAAAGAGTTAGCAAGTGATATGCCTGGGCCTTAGGCTGATCAGCCTAAAACTATTGTAAGCATCTGTGTGTCTCTGTGGGACTGTGGGTCTATGGGTCCCAATCTTGAGGCTAGGCCTGAAAGTCCGTGCCAGAAACCTCCTACTACAGATCCACCTGACTTCTCCTGAATGCTGAAACTAATGTGTGCACCACCACTGCCTGGCTAAACCATCATTTTTAAAAGCAGAAACTTTGTATATGTAGTAAAAGCACTGCACTTGATAACATAGTATAGTTTTGAATCTGAAGTGTCAGAGGTGTTTGAGGCATCACTCATTGTTCATTTGTGTGTGCAGCATGTGTGATGTAGCAGCCCAGGCTGAGTGAAGTGCTCTTAGAGCCAGAGCTGTTTGTGTTTGATGCAGTACAGGTTAATATTGTTAGAACATCAGATTCATTAAAATTTTGATTATGAATTATTTTTGGTTGCCAGCATTGAGAATCCCTAATCCTTTTTCTGATGCCACATTATTCATCACTTAAACACTCAGATGATTTGGGGTTGAGGTCCGCTAAGAATTTGGGATGCTAGGTGTGGTAGCTTAGGCCTAATTCCAGCGCCATGGAAGCAGAGTTGAATGTCAGCCTACTCTACACAGTAAGTTCAGGCCAACCAGGACTACATAATGAAATCTTGTCTTAACAATAACAAAAACCAATTAAATACCCCATCCCTGACAGTAAATTTATACTTTTATTAAAAATTGAAAACATTTTATTTATGTAGTAGTATATTCTGATTATGATTTCCTTTCCCCCCTGGTAGTACTGGAGATTAAACCTGGGGGTTGGAGGTCTCACACATGTTAGGCAAAGCACACTACTAGTGATTGACTTATGCATGCAAGGCAAGTCGTCTGCCCTACCTGCTACTCTCTCTCTCTTCTTTTTTCCTGTTCATTTTTCACAGTAAATAACTTTCTGATCTACCTTACCAAGCTGAAACACCTGGGAATCATCTTTGACTTCTATTCCCCACAGACTTTATTAGCAATTCTATTTGTTCCACCTCAAATCTCTTATGTCCTTTCTATTCCATTGCTTCTACACTTGCCCAAGACACATCTTATTTTCATTTGAATGACTGCATTGGCCTCCTTTCTTCACTATTTGTACTGTAAGCTATTCAAAGAACATGATACTTTTTAAAAAAGCACTAATAATTGGGACTGTAGAGATGGCTTAGAGGTGAGAAATGTATGTACAGTTTTGTAGAGGACTTTAGTTTGGTTGCACCTACCTTGGATACTTCTTATCTTCTGGGCACCTTTGCAGGACATGGAGGTGGACACAGATAATTGTAAAACAAAGAAAAGGTAAGTTTTCTGCTTAAAAGCATTCAATATCTTTTCTTTGGAACTAAACATACTTTTGTGTAAGTTTTTACATTGTTTATTTTCTCTGCAACTTTTTTGTGGTCTTAGTGCCCATTGGCTTCTGGCCACCCTCCCCCCACATTGAAATCACCAGTTTCCTTGTGTCTAAAGTCTTTTATGTTGTTTCTTCAGTTTTTTTTTTTTTTTTTTTTAATTAGCCCATCTGTCCACTTCCCTCTGCTCTCCTTCTCTCTCCCATTTTCTTTCCTTGCAGGGAGAGGACTGATTTGGAACTCTTGGGCCCCAGAGATCCTCCTTTGAACAAGTTGGGACTGTTTCTGTGCACTTGGCTAGTTTTATCAGCTGCTACCTGCTATAATAATCTTTCTCTGACTACTCTTTTGACTATTGTATGTAGTGAAAACTCTCTATTCTTTGATTTTTTTTTTAAAGCAGTCCATAATTCTCTAGTTCATCAGAGCCTGAACTTACCTCATTTAATTTCTTATGCCCATTTTCATGTAAAATTGGAGGGCAAGGACCTTATTATATATATTTACTGTTTTCACAGCATTATTATTGGAAGTCAGAATTATTCACAATTTATGTATCTTTTTTGAGGTTTATATTTGTTGTATGTAGTTACTACTTTTGTTATTGATGCTTGGAGACTAGTGAAATTTGTTTTTACAGGGTTTATAGCCAAATTGATTAGTTGTCAGATCATTTAAAAGCCATTTTGTTTAGATTTACATCATTTGTTGCATGTACATCTAAATCTGTTTACCTGATAAAGAATTAGCTGCTGTGATGCCTTTAATTTTTTTTCCTCTAATTTTGAGTTGAACCACAGGGATCAAACACAAGCATTTTGTCATTTGTATCTAATTTAAAATACCAGAATTTGCTTATTTTTGTGTTTATAGAGGTCAGAGGACAAGCATGTTTTCTCATTTTTGTGGCTTCTAGAAAATGAGTCTCTAAGCTTGCAGTGCAAGATTTTTTTTTTTTTTTAAACCTGTTTTGTCACCTGGCTCAGCTATAACTGTTTACCTGCAAGTAATATCTATAGTGTATTGTATTATTTGAGAGGAGGGAATGAAAGAAGTAATGCAGATACAGTATGGCCATGCTCCTTCCCCCCTCACCCCATGGTTTCTTTGTAGCCATGGCTGTTCTGGAACTCACTCTATATAGCAGGCTGACCTGGAACTCTGAGATTCCCTCCTTGCTCTACCTCCCAGGTACTGGAATTAAAAACCTGTGCTATACCATGCCTGGCAGTGACTGAAGCAGTGACTAATTATTTGCTATTTTGAAGTTTTGATTCTATATAAGTGTTACAGATCCCATCCAGGGCTTTATTTGCTAAACAGAGCTCTGGGAAAATGCTGGAGCGAAGAAGTTCTGACAAGATTAGAAGGTGAGTGCTGAAATTATTTTGGAACCTGAATTAGGTTGAAAACTACTTGAATAATAACAAGGTGCTTCAAAGATTTGTCCTTGCTTAAACTAGATGTCTGTTGTCCCTCCTCCCCATGGGGTGGCGCATAAAGTGATGTTTTGATCTTAACAGTTCTATTAAGGTAGAACCTTCCAAATACTTAATTTGTTAAAAAGACAGTAGTTTATTTGGAGCCTAACAGACAGACCTGAGTTGAGGGGGAATGAATTTTGGCTATCCTAATTTTTTTTTAGTATAGATCATTAAGACCTGTATTATGGCTTGGTATAACTAGCTCTGAGTTTTTGTGATTCCAGAGAGTTGAACATGCATTGTGAGGCCTATTTATTATTTTGTTGTAAACAGTTAGGAAAATTAGTTTTAAACATTTATTTAGGGCTGGTGAGATGGTTCAGTCCATAAGGGTTCAAGCTTGGCAACTTTAATTAGAGCCCCAATAGTTTGTGAAGGAGAGAACCAAAATTTCCACATACATGCTATGGCAAACTTGTCTTTGCCCCTTCCATCATGTGTGCCTTTAAGGCAGGGAGAAATAATGGTAAATTCTATTATCTTTTTGTCTTAGACTTTAAAGGTAGTCTTATTTTCTGCTTAAAAGTATCCTAAAGTATTGTAGTCTTGTGTCTTGGACTGTGGAAGTTTGAAAACATTAAATTAACAGTGGCTATTCTCTTATTTTAACGGATAGCTTCTTGGCAGCTACTTGAAAGTTAGTGATTCTAGTGTATAAACCCTGTTCTAAAAAGTGAAATTCTACATCATAAGGTAATTTCAAGGTTTTCAAGAATGTTTTGGTCATACCATTACCATAAAGACATTTAATTTTGTTCATGTTATGTTGAACTAAGGCATCTGTAGGCGTCACATAGCCTAGTAGTGTTATGTGTAAGAAACACAAATTAAAGATAAGCTAAGCACCTTCTAAGAAGCTTCACAGTTACTTCATTTGAATAAGCACAAAAAATTTAAAACATCAAAGCTATGGCTATATTGTAGTGTAATTCAGAAATTTTATACCTCTATGAATTAAAAGAGGACTCAAGTTACTTGAGTAGGCAACTGATAACATATTAGTAAATTCTTTGGGAAAGTTGAAGAGAGATTGGTATTCTTGTTTTCTTTTCAAGGGGTGTGTTGGGGAGGGAGAAGAGAAGAGATTGAAATTGAGAGAGTATGTGTGCATGTGTGTTTGAGACAGGCAATGAATGTAGCCCAAGCTAAACTTTTAAGTTTGTCATCTTCCTTCTGCTTCAGCCTCCTGTCTAAAGACCAGGGGTCCTCATTGACTGGTTCAGGGATAGACGACTATTTTTTTTTTCCTTTTTAAAAAAAGTTTTTGAGACAGTTTTCTCTGTGTAATATCCCAGACTACTCTGGAACTTGCTCTGTAGACTATACTGGCCTCACTCAGATCTGCCTGCCTCTGCCTCCTGAGTGTGGGGGACTAAAGGTGTGTCCTCCACCACCTGTCTGCCTTTCATAATTCTAATTCTGCTCCTTTTATCCTTCCCTTTTTCTGAACCTTTACAATGTTGACTTTTTTTGTGGTTCTTTGTTTTTTTTTTTTTTTGGGGGGGGGGTACAGAATCTTACATAGCTGGCCTGTAATTGTCAATATATCAGGGAATGACCTTGAATTTGGAATCCCTTTCTTCCACTTCCCAGGTGCTTAGATTACAGACAGGTGATAGCATTCCTGACTGCTTTTTGTCTCTCTCAGGCCGTCTTGCTCCGAATCTCAGGCTGACCATGAACTTGTAGTATTCTGAGTGTTTACATTACAGAACATATGGCCACTGTACCCTGGTGGCATTTTCTAATAGTAAATACTTCTAAGGAAAAAAAAAAGTTTCTTAAAAGGATCTGTGGCTCCAACCTAGTTTTATAATTCTTTATCATCTTGCTAAAGTTAGAGCTGATTGTTCTCTTGTGCCTTTTATCTTGTACTGCTTAGCACAAATTGTTTCTGTTGACCATTCAGTAAATGAGTTGGTTTGAATTAAATTTTGTGCCAATTAGTTCACACTGTTTGTAGTATAAGTCTAGTTTAAAATTTACCAGCTTCTAAAACACAAAAAAATCCCTGTGTACTGATTTTTTGAAGAGTTAGCCTGCTTCAGTTTTATGAGGGAACCCAGTAAGTATAAATATGTATACTTAAATTTTTTATTTTTTGAAGTTATGATTATGTCATTTCCATGGCTGCCTTTTCTTTGTTACATGTATAAAACACACACACATTCACACACACACACACACACACACACACACAGAGAGAGAGAGAGAGAGAGAGAGAGAGAGAGAGAGAGAGAGAGAGAGACAGAAAGAGACCGGCAGGCAGGCAGTAGACAGACAGAGACATGTATGTATATACTTGGAAGGGAGAAAGCTCACGAAGTTTCAACTTTAAATTTGTGTATATGAAATAAGGCCTGGGGATGTAGTTCAGTTTGCAGTGTGCTTGCCCAGCATCCAGCAAGTCATGAGATCCTGAGTTGATCTCCACCAAGTAACTTGGCCTTTGTGGTACAAGAATGTAATTGCAATACTTGGGAAGAAGAGGGAGGAAGAACAGGAGTTCATCAAGGTCATTGTCACTTAGCTAGTTTGAGCCCAGCCTGTGGTTGAGACCCTGTCTCAGAACCAAAGCAGAGGTAATGTTATTTTTTGGTACTGAATTAATTGCAAGTAAAAGTCAGCTCTTTAAAAAAAAATTGTTTTATTTATATGTATATGTGTGTATTTGTGTGAACATGTGCCACAAGTGTGAATCTCCGTGGCTAGGTGGCTAGAAGAGGGTTTGGATTCCTTCTAACTTGCTTAGGCAGTTGTCAGCTGCCCAGTGTGGGTGCTGGGTCCTCTGGAAGAGTACTAAGTACTCTTAACCATTGGGGCATCATCTCTTTAGTTCCTTATCAGTTCTTTATGAGATTTTGGTGTATGTATGTGTGTATGAATTGCTAGTTAAAATCAAGATCTAATAGTATGTGTGCATAATACTATTGAGGTTAATAAGTGTTAGCTCAGCTTGAACTGTATTCCCAGCTGAAGCTATATTTTCAGCCCTGCCTGTAAAGTTTCTTTTAAGTGTTTCATATTGTATGGATATTGTAGCCAGAAGTTTTTCTGTCCTGCCAGGGCCTGTGGTCTGAACAAATCTCTCGCATTCACAATCCTGCAGCTGCATATGAAATAATTATTCAGAGGCTTAACATTATAGTGATTGCTAGGCCAGTAGTTTAGGCTTTAACGCTCTTTAATAATAACTCAGTTACTTGCCTTGAAAACCCCCCCCCCCCAACCAAATCAGATCAGTACTTATGCCTATCTTTATCCACTCTACTTCTCTTCCAGCCCCAATCTTAGCAACTAAACTCTCAGGACACAACATACTGTCTTTGGTTGGTTAAATTCTTAACATCTATTGCAGTTTAAGGGGCCACTGTTGTTAACTGGCAAGTATGACATTTGCATAGTGGTGATATCCTGCAACTGTGGTTATTTTCACAGTTAATATTCTACTTTTGGATAATAGGGGATTTATTTTCTGAACTATGTACTTCAACTTTACTGCTGCACCCAAGAACCAGTTGAAGGTGCAAGAGTGTTGACTAAGAGAATATAGCTGACAAAATCCCAAGCAGTGAAACCACCCCAGATGCATAACTCAATCATGCACACACGCATGCACTCCTCCCTCCCCAAGACAACACATTCTTCTTCCCAAATTACTAATCATCTGCAGTTATGGTATCTATCGAGTGGGTTAGATGAAATTCCAGGCAGATAATTAGAAAGAATTTTTTTTAAAAAAATTATGCTTAAAGAGATGAAAAAAGACAGATTCTGATTGGGACACAGGAAAACAGAATAAGAAAGGGGGATTTATTTCTATAGAGATAGAAATATTGGAGAAAAAAGTCTGAAATGCTGTAAATGAAAACTGTAAGCCTATAAAAATGTGGGGTAGAATAGAAATGAGTCAAGGAGAAGATAAAATATCTGAGCTTTTAGACAAGATGGCTGAACTAGAGTAATCAGACACAAAGATAAAGCAGTGAGAATTCCAGCATACACATTTCATCCTCAAAAGATTGAATCTATGAGTGGTTGTGGAGGTTCAACTACAGTTCCATTGCTAGAGACAGAATTCCCAGGAGCAGTCTGGTTTTGGAGACAGGCTCAAAACCTTGCTTAGTAAATACATTGAAGTGGTTGAGAAAGACCTCCGCTCCGGTCTCTACATGCATGTGAATATACCCATATACCATACATTCATGCTTAAACACACATGCACATATGTTTAAAAAAAAGTTTAACAGCTTGACAATTTATAAAAAAAAACCTTTTCCTTGAATTTTGTAACCTGATTCCTTTTCAATTTTTATATTGCATTTTATTCATTTATTTTGTTTGTGACATGTGTACCATGATGAATGTGGGGAGGTCAGAGCACAGTTTGAGGTCTCTGTTCTTTGCTTTAATTATTGTGGGCCCCATGGATTGGACTCATTTCATCAGATTATGCAGCAGGCACCTTTACCCACTGACTGATAATTCTCACCAGCCTTGTAACATCATATTCTTGAAGTTTTTTTTTAAGGAGTTATTTTTGTCTTTCTCAAAATAAACGACCATCCACAAACAAACAGTGATTGAGTGCCTTTTTGTGGGTGTGGTGTGTGTTCGACTTGGCATGCCATTTTGATATTCAGACCAGAGTTTGACTCTTTCCTACTACCATGTGGGTTGTAGAATTTAAACTTAGGTTGTCAGGGTTGGCAGCAAGTACCCTTAACCTTTGAGCCATCTCACCGCTTAAGTTGAATTTTCTTGTGTTTACTTAGAAGCTAGGCATCTTTGTAGTATAAGAAGAAAACCTTGGTTTTGTTTATTTCCTTCTATACTGTGCACACATTGTCAAAATGTTCACTTTGATCTGTTTATTAAAGTGCTATTTATAAGGCTGTTTTACTGCAGAGCTGTAATTAATAAATTTAGGGAGTGCCTAAAAATTGCATAGGTGCGCTATTCTAATACATATAATGTGTATATATATGTGTGTGTCTAGATTTATAGTTTATTGAATGTTTATAATATGGTACTCCGGTCATTTATTTTCATTGTGATAAAAGTCGTATAACATTTAAGGTATATGGTTTTATTGACCTTTATTTGCACATCCATGATCTTACATGAAATTATACAATATGTTTATCTTTCTAAAAGAAAATTTTGGGGTCTGGAGAGATGACTCAGATGTTCAGAGCTCTGGCTGCTTTTCCAGAGGTTCTGGGTACAGTTCTCAGCACCCACATGGCAGCTCACAATGGTGTGTAACTCCATTTTTCGGGTATCTGACACACTCACAAAGACAGACATACAGGAGAGCAAACAAATCACCTAAAATAAGAAACAAAACATTAAAAAAAAGTTAAATGTTGATTACCACATTTTGCTTACTCCTTTGTTTATGCACATTTGGGATGATTCTACCCTTTGATGGTTATAAGTGCTAATGTAAGCATTGCTATAAACATTTTAAGGATGATTTTTCAATTCTTTGAGCATACTGAATACTGAATAAAGATATTGAGGATAATAGGGTAATTATGTGTTTTAACTTTTTGAAGGATTGCCAAATTGTGGCCTACAGTGGTTGTACAATTAGTAACATACAAGGGTTCCAATTTACTATCTTCAATACTACTTGTTATTTTTTGTTACTAAAAAAAGAACTATGCTAGTGGATGCAAAACTAGTGTCTCATGGTAGTTTTGACTTAACATTTCTCTGATGGTCATTTTTTGAGTGATGCTGAGTGCGTTTTTATATGTGTATTGAGTATAGATCATAGGGGAAGTATCTAGAAATATTTGGTTGTATTTGCTCATCTTTAAAGAGTGTTTCCTTGTTTGCTCCCCTCCTTTCCTCCCTTCTTCCCTTTCCTTTTTTGAGGCTAGGTCTCATGTAGCCTCCGCTTTCCTGGAATCCCTATGTGGAGGCTGGCTTTAGTCTATCTTTGCCTCTGCCTCTCAAGTGCTGAGATTAAAGGCATATTCCACTGTGCCCAACTTTTTGCTGAATTTTAAGAGTTTGTTATGTTTTTCTGGCTACTAGACAATATCAGACATGACATGCACTTTGTTTTTGCCTACCAGTATACTCAGAGCCAGGGTTATTCATGTCAGGTGAGGATTCTTTATTAATGAGTTTATTTATACGCTTGAATAATATTCTTTGCATAGGTGTTTTTATTTATATTCTTTCTTCCTATTGTTAGTCCTGGTTTTGCCATGTTTTAAGAATACTGCTAAAGGCAGGGCCAAGAAATTATCTTCTTGTTTTAAGAGTTTTAAAATTTTAGCATAAATTAGTGCGTGCGTGCGTGCATGCATATAGAGTCTCTGGGAGTGGATCCTGTTCTTCTGTATGAGTCCCATAGAACAGAGGTCAACAGGCCTGCTGTGCTGTTGTGCTACCCCTCCCTGCTTTTAAAGCTTGGCTCATTGAGTAGTCTTTACAGTATCTTTGTATTGTAATTCTTTGTTTTGTTTACTAAAAGCAATTTGTTGGTCTGATGTGATGGTGTTTATGATATCAGCATTATTAGTAAAGCTGAGGCAAGAGGATCAAAAGTGGGAGGCCTGCCTGTGCTGTTACAAAGTGAAACTATATCTCAAAAAAACCAAATAAAACACAAAACAAACAATATAATAAATCCATTTATTTGCTGAAATCGTATCATTTGCCTGTTACTGAACTAGGCCCATTTTTTTTGCTATGTATTATGCTTGTTATTAAAATAATCAGTTTTGTACAGGGGAGTTTATTTACAGTGTAGTCAAACATGAGAGATTTAAGTCTCAAATTTGGCTTTCTGAGGATAGCTCTTAAGGCTATTTATGGGACCAAAGGCATGGGTGATTTGAGATGTAGAAAAAGGTGACTGGATATAAAGTAGTAGTTATGTGTGGGACTAACTACAAAAAAGTGGAAATTTTTCTTTCTAATGTCAAAAAATCAGAAATTATCAGGCACCTTAGTAGGTCAGAGTAAAGGTTGGTGGCCTTAATTGATTTAAGCCACTTTCAAGTGGCTTAAAAAACTGGTTACATGGCCTTTATCACCCTTACTGGCATGCCAGAGATAATGTATAGCAAAGCTAATGAGACTGTATTGCTTAGTTAGGTAAGTGTAATATTGGCTGTAAAAAGCAAGTGAAGCTAGAGGGATCTTTTAGTTTCATGATCCTCACAATATCCTGTTATCTGGAGTTCTTTTGTTACTTTCTACATACATCTTTTTACATTTTTTTTCCTCTCTGAAACAGGGTTTCTCTCACTGTCCCTGGCTGTTCTGGAACTCACTCTATAGATCAGGCTGGATTTGAGCTCAGGGATCTTCCCGTGTCTGCCTTTTGAGTGCTGAGATCAAAGGTGTAAAGTACCACCCCAGCTATTAAATTCTTTTGGGGGCATGGATAAGAATATAACAGAGCTTAGTGATTAACAGCACTTCTAGAAGTTCCAGGTTCTATTCCCAGCACCCAAGTGAGGGCCCACAATCATTTACACAGTTCCAATGCCCTCTCTCATTTGGCCTTCTTGAGTACCAGGTACATGTGTGGTGCATCCCCCCCCATTGTAGGTAGTACTATGTAATTCATAATTTTATGTTAGAAATAATTCTGATTGTCATTAAAAATAAGCTTTATTGAGATAAACTTTAAAAATTATTTGCCCTGGGTTTACATATCTTGAAGTTTTACATAGTTTTGTAATTACCATTATCTCAATTACTCAAAAAATTTTTCTTGCTTATTATAGTCTCTATTCTACACTGCAACTGATCTTTTTAATAACTAGGATATCAGTGACTGAAAAGAATTTAAAGATCTTACTTGGCCTTATTTGCTCTTGTACAAATTGGAAAACTGTTACAATAAGGTTTCCTGGCCTCATCTGGCCAGACCCACAGACCTATTGCCCCAGACCTCTTAGCCACCCGCCACTGCTTAGGCCCCCAAAATGACCCAGACACTTATTAGCTTCATAAGCTGTTTGGCCTATGGCTCAGGCACATTGCTAGCTAGCTCCTTCATCTTAACTCAACCCATTTCCATTAATCTGTCTGCCACGTGGCCCGTGGTTCACCTGTGTTCCTTACCGTGTTTCTTTGGGTGCCTGGCTAGATCTGTCTGTGTCTCTGCCCTCCTACTACCTATTATGATTTCCCCGCCTACTTTTGCTATGGTGCCTGTCATGGGCCAAAACAGCTCCTTTATTTAAAGATTGATAGTCACAGCATACAGGAAGACATTCCCACATCAGGAAACCTTTTTCCATAAAATAGAGAACATGCTGTAATGGTTTGGGTGGTTTTGTAGATAGACATAAGAGCTGAGGAAGAAAACAAGAAAAAGTTTAATACTTTCATAATTAATCTTTTAAAGGGGACAGTGATACAGTAATAGACAATTGGTTAATTTCAGGTTACTTTTTTGGGGGAAGAATGAAAGTGGAGGAACAACTATTAATATGGTGTCCGAAACTGATCTGTTTAGAAAAGTTGGCTATTACCTATCTTTGATTTTTTTAAAATTTTGGACAATAAGTAGCTTTGAGATAGGTGATGTGTATGTAACTTTAGTATGGGGAACTTTGTTTTTAATTTAGGTTGGTCTTTTGGGGTCTACTTCAGGAACTTAGCTCAAAACAATGGTCTTCTGTAATTACCGTTTAGCAATTGTAAATGGAATCTTATAGTTTGGTCACTGTAATTTAGGTCCCCCCCCTTCTTTTAAGACAGGTGTCTATGTAGCCACAACTGTTCTGGAACTTGCTATGTGGATGAGGCTGGCTTTGAGTGCTGGGCTGAGAGGCATGCACCACCAGGTCCAGCCAATTGTATTTAAAGGTTATAATTTTAGCCAGAAACTACAGATCTAATTTTTCCGTTTTTATATGACAGGGACTTGCCATGAGGTGTTGAAGCCTTGTTTCCCTGTGTTGGAGAGACTGGACCTAAATGGCGCAGCATGACTTTGCTCCAGCCTGGCTTAATTTTCCTACTCCACCATCATCAACAAAGGTACTTTTTTCTCCCTGTATCTCAGTGCCTTTCTGTCTGTCTTGATTTTGTTCATGCTATACACAAATTTAACCAAAATGTGAAGACTTAGGCTGGGGTTGGGTATGGCTACCTGGTAGAGTTCTTCCCTAACCTGTACAAGGCCCTGGCTTTAAGTCACTGTATAAGGAGAAAAGTGAAGACCGTTTCTGTGTTTTTGTTCAGGTGTTTTTTTTGTAGTGTTGAGAGTTCATACATTTTAATTCTGAGAAGTCAGATACTTTAAAACTTCTTCCTACCTTTCAAAATAACTGTTTATTACTTTACCCTGCTTAGTAATGATACTGTAGCATACATGAGATACTTAGTTTGTAGAGTACTTTGCCAAATATTTAATTTGATCATAATTTCATGAATGCTGTATTTTAGATTTACTCCTACTTCTTGTCCACAATTTTAATTATTGACATCTTGTTTTCGACAGGGAAAGTAAAATGATTGTATTCTAGAGTGAAGGACCATGGCACTGGTTACTCTGTAGAGCTGTCCACCTGCCTCATTTGATTATCACAACTTCTGTTAGGGTTCTTTAGTTGCTGGTTGTTTGTTGTATTGTTTTCAACAATACCTTGGGTCATAAATTGCTCCTTGTTCTGACTCAATTTAATTAGATAAAGGATGGTTTTGAGGTCAAGTCTTTGAGGTTTTTTTGACTTCCAGAAAGAAGTCTCTTAGTTGTTTCCCCTGGTTCCATCTTTGCTACCTGCCTTATTGGTTTAGCTTATTGCTATTTGTTGAAAGTAGCCGACACCCTCCTGTGTCTTGCCTCCATCCCCCACACTTCCCACTATAAATCTCTCTTGAGTGAGGGTTCTTTAATCTTAGGCTTCTTCATGCTGTGTTTTGAAGAGTTTCTTTGAGCACTGTTTCTTACCATTGTGCAAATCTATTCATTAGGTAGCTGCACCAAGTGCAATTTGGGCCTCAATATTGTTGGCTTGAAAAACCTGAATTAGACCATTTTTAGTTATGAATGGAGCTTGGGCAGAGAAGAAGAACCCTGGTTTGATGACTGTTACTTGGAATAACCTCTTCAGTTGTTGCAGTTGGACAGAATAGGTGGTGGTGGCTCAAGTGCTTTAGGTTGTCATAAAACAGTTAATGAAGAAATTGGCTAAAAATTGCTAGAAAAATAAACATACAAAGTCTCTAAAATTTGTCTTAAAGGCACATAGCAAACAAGAGATAGACATGGACTCAAACATTAAATTCATAAGAATGTTTGTGCTCTTTTGACTACTGGCTTTACTTTTGTGTCTCTATTTTTCCAGTCACCTGGAAGGTATTTCTTTTTAAAACTAAGCAAGGTTTTGAATCATACTTAGCATTTTAGGAATATAAAAAATTTACATAACTTACTGACATTCACTTATTTAATAAAATGGAATTATGTTTATTAACATTGGAGACACCTGGCATTGGAAGTGGTAAAATACGGTAAGAAAGTTCTCCAGAGTGTAAGGACTCAAACTACCAAGTGCAGGGATTGCAGGCAAAGCATCACATGACCCCTTTCTGTTCTGCTTTTGCTGGTCTCCTTTCTTCACCTGTCCTAGTTCCTTCTTCCTCTCCCACTTGTGTTAGAAAGGGAGCGGGCAACAGAGCATCTCTGACCAGAGTTTTTTTCTTTTTTTCTTTTCTATATACTAGGCAGTTTTTTAATGGGTCGCCAATTGGATAGCCGACAATTCATTTCTGATATTATCTACCTAGTTTACGGAAGTTGAGAGTCACTCTCATGCTGTCTTCTTTCCAGATACTAACATGTCTAGTCCATCTATATTATTATTTTTTTAATGTTGTTTGGTTGCTTCATTTGTTGAAGCCATTGTAAACTAGGATGGCTTTGAGCTTTCAGTCATGCTTCTTCCTTCAGGTAGAATTACTGGCTTGTGCCACCACATCCTTTCTGACTAACTAGTTACAAATCAGGATCCTCCCCCCCCCCCCCACTTCTCCTTATATGAATTTGCTAGGATGGCTTACAAAACTCAAAACTTGCTTTGCTAGGCTTAAGAGATATGATGAATAGGGTGTATTATTGGGAAGGCCTTTCAGAACTTTCCCAGGTTGTCTCATGGGTCATCGTATAGTAGCACAAAGGAACTCATGATTAAAAAAATTTCAGCTTTTAGGAGATCTGTGACAAGTACAGGACCAGAGACCAAAAATACTTAAGGTAGTAAATATACTCATAATGGTGATTAAGTTTAATAATTTGTTTTCTACTGTCCTTTATATTTGAAGTTATTCTAAGGATAACATGTGTATATATATATATTACCTAATTTAATGACAACTTATTCTAAGATGCCCTTTTTAAGTTCCACTAAGAAAGAAAGATATATTTTCAAATTAATCTTAAACATTCTAGATTATAGAGATGGTAACTTGAAAAAGTCCATCTGGTAATAGACACATTCTACCCCCATGGTCCCAATTTACTCAGCAGATCTTATCCCAGGGGGATCCATGAATCCATGAATGTCTCTTTTAGGGTCCTCCTTGTTACCCAGTTGCTGGATGTTGTGGATTATAGCCTGGTTATCCCTTGCTTTTTGTCTAAAATCAATTTATGATTGAGTCCATACTGTGCTTGTCTTTCTGGGTCTGTGTTACCTCATTTATTCAGGCACCCCCCCCCCCCCCATCTATTTGCTGAAACAGGATATTCTGAAGGACTGTCCTACTTGTCTTGGCAAGGTTTGACAGTCACTTTCGTTTGTGTCCTGCTTGCCTAGTTTGGACAGCATACTTTCAGCAGTTGAGCCAAGGCTATTTTCTTGTACAGTGGCAAGAAGTTTGCCACAAAGTAATGCTGATTATCTTCCTTGAATTAGATTGGTGCTGCCACAAGCAGACACCATGTCATTAAAACAAAACAAAACAAAAAAACAAAATAAAACTTTGTTATTAAAACATCCAAAATGCTACATTATGTAGATCTCTGAAGTGTTTGAAGATGACCTGTCTAAATTATCTGGCCTTGAAAACATACCAAACTTTAATCTACATAGTTGGTAATAATAACTTTCAAGGACTAGAAAATAGTTAAATGATCTGTTTAGGTTCATTACTTGGAATGAGATTAGAAATGCATATACAATATGTTCTAGCAAAATAACCTTAAATTTATATCAATATACAAAAATCTAAGCCAATGTAAAAATATTTAAAACTAGTTAGTTGCTTTTTAAAAGTAGACTCAATAATCTATCCCTTTATTTTATCATATCTTTCAAAACAAGAACCTTGAATCTACTCTTCTTGTTCAGCTTTTTTCCTGACCATTACCAATAAGAACTTGTAACCAACCTCTTGGGATTGTGTGGGTGTCATGTTCTTAAAATTACTTTCTGCCGTCTTAGGGTGATGGCATCTTTAGGGGATCCTGAAAAACTTTTTGGGTTAATTGTCAAGTCATGGGAGAGCTAGCTGTGTCATTTATTGTCCAGTCTCTGCAAAATGGGAAAATGCAGGGTTTATCTCAAGTCCTTACTAGAGTAGTCTATGAGGCTGGACTGTCTCAGCTAGCCACCTTGAAATTGTCCCGAATGGTTGGTAATCCAAAGCTGGTCTTTGGGTGGTGCTTGTCACCTTAGTGGCATCCTGGTAGAATCATCTCCCTTCTTTGGGAGATGTTAAAGATTGTTAGGCATGGTCTTGGTTCATTGCAGAAAGCTTAAACATTTTAAATGTCATATGCAATAGATTCCAAAGAGGTTAAAGGATCAATATTTGTTATATACATCCAGAGTGTAAAAACTTAATTTCTAGTTAACTGATAAGAGATTCAAATCTAAGGCATGTACAGGAAGCTATATGAAGCATTTTTCTAGAATTAGTAAGCACAAAGTTTAAAATATATCTCTATATGTTGATCTTATAAATTTTGAGATAATATTTATATTTTAAGACAACTGTTAAAGAGTCAAAGTAAAACCAAAGGATTATGAGATTAGTGGCATAGAAGAATCCCCAAATTTCCTTTTTCTTCTGGCCCATATCAGGTGGCTCTTTCTGTAACAAGACAGAGATTTTGGATTTTGCCTTAACAAGCATGCCTGGGTTTAGAAAAAGAGAGAGCCATACCCCAACTCCAAAGCTAGTTTTGATGTTCAGTTGAATTAGGACTACAAAAAGACTATTTGCATTATATATATGTAGAGAACCGCAGCCCTGGCTGTTTTGGAACTCACTGTGTAAACTAGGCTCACCTTGGGTCTTGAACTCACAGAGGTCTACCTGCCTCTTTGTCACCACTCCTGGTCTAATGATTTCTTTCTTTTTAAAATTATAACCTCAGCTTATTTTTTAATCTTAAAAAAAAAGTCTTAGATTTCTGTTGTAATTGCTTGTTTTCTGCTGAGACTTTTTAAAATCATGCATGTTTCTTTTAATCTAACCTTAAATAAATGGACAATTTCTATTGCATTCTTTAGTTACTACAATGATAGTCCTCAGTTTTTGTTCAGAAAGATGAACAGATAGGTGAATTAAGGATGATAATCTTATAACTGCATCTAAACATTTCTTTCTGAGATGTGTAGTATTTTAGCCCCATCATGTGGTCAAAATATAAACTACATACATCCCATACCTGAGCCCTAGGGCAGTTTACATAGTGATTTTGCATATGCATAAATCTAATTTTGATTTGCTTTTGTACATTAGTACATAACTTTTGTGGTTATTCCATCTTTTTTTTTTTAACCAGTTGCCTTACTTTTTAATTCATTAAAAAATTTAAACAATTTTATTTTGTGTGTATTTGGCCTTCATGTAAATTTGTGTGCCATGTGCATGCCTGGTGTCCACAGAGGCCAGAAGAGAAGTGTCTAATCCCCTGAAACTGGAATATTGAGAGTATCATTACTTACCACTTTGAAATTTTATTTAAGTGCAAGATCTCACTGTATCTCCTAGACTGGCTTCAAATTTACAGTCTTCTGTTTTAATCTTCCAGTATGGTTTCTTAACACTGGGTCAGCTTGCTCATTTGTTCTTTTATGGCAACAATTAAAAAACAGTGATTATAGTAAGACTCTTAAAGCAATATAAGCATTATAAGTTTGCATTAGAATACATTTAGTTGCATTTTTTATAGGATAAGCAGATCCCAAAATTCAGTCAAATTGATAGTGTTCATTGAAGTATCTTTGTGGGATATATGTACTGTGTAAACTTCTTTTTGGCTTGTTTATATAAACTTATATTGAGGTATCCTAGTTTTCAGAGAAAATAGAAAAAATTTGGTTTTGAAGACAGGATGGCCTCAAACTCTGTAGCTGAGGAGATGAACTTTACTTTCTTCTGGCCGTTTTCCCTCCATCTCCTGTTTCCTAAGACTCTAAGCATACCTTTACTGAGCTATACCTCCACTTTCTTGTTCTAGGTATTAACATTTTTTTCTCCCATATTTCTTTAATGATTCAGTCATCCTTAGCAATAGACTTTACTCTCCAGTAGCTTGTGTGTTTTAGTTGGTTTTATTTATTTTTATTTTTAGTCTTTTGTGATCAGCCAGAATGTAATCAATTATTTTTATTTTTTGTATTTGTATTTGTTGACTTGTTTTGTGTCTTACAATATGATTTGTTTTAGAGAACAGTTTTGCTTGGGCTCCTGAGAAGATTATATTTTTAGTTGTTTAGATACTTCCTTTTATAAATAGAGAAACAGGTTGGGAGAAGATAAATTTCTCTTAAAAGTATTAGAGCATATAAGTTCCTGTAATACTTAACATTAAGATTTGGCTTTTTTCTCCCCTTCATTTTTTAGCCCAGGGGTGGTTGGTGGTGTCTTGCTTTTTTTTAATTCTAGCCCTTGGGAGGCAATTACAAGTGAATCTCTGAGTTCAAGACCAACCTGGTCTGCAGAGTGAGAAATTCCAGGCATTCAGATCTATGCAGAAAAACCTTGTCTCAAAACAAAACACAAAACAATAAAACACACAAAACAAAATGCATTTGCTATTTTTGTGGGGTGGTTCTGGAGTTTGAAACATGATCTTATGTATGCTAAGAAATTACTTTGTCAGTAATTTACACATGGCAGTCCTGTTTTAATGTTCTGAAAATATACAGAAGGTTTTAATGAAACCTCTACAATCACCTATGCAGTCATCGTCAACATTTTGTCTCATTTTGGAAATAGAATATTACCTTACAGTCAGCATGTTCTTACTATTTACTTTTTCACAATCCATTTCCCATCTCGTATCTTAGACGTTGTGATTTTGTCTCTTGTGATCTATTTGATTATATGCTTTATTTATTTGTTACCTTTTTTTTTTTTTTTTTTTTTTTTTTTAGTATGGGCTGCAGAAATATATACAGAGGCACTTATGGTTTTGCATGTTATCTTTGATGTTTTTAAAGTTAAATTGCTCTTTATTCTTACTTGCATTTCCCTAGATAAATTATAGCACCCTAGCACTATTTCCATTTTTTTTTTTAAAATTAGGACTCTAGTAATAGTATATTGTATTTCATGTTAATCTTCTATGTAGCATCCTTGATTAATTCATACTTTGTTGTGGGTGCTGCTTTTCTTATTATGACTGGGTATTTAATTCAGGGCCTATCAAATGCAAATAAAAGCAAGTGCTCTACTATCACTAACCTATGCTCTAGTCCATCTTGAATTTTTAAATATGAATGTTCATATTCTTGAATACCACCTTTCTGCATCTCTTTTCAGTCCTAATATGTAAGCAAATAAACATGCCTTCTGCTTTGGGACATTATGAGAAGACAAATGTAGAGCTGATGACTTAACAAACAGTAAAAATGAATGTTAGAAGCACTGCTTTATCATTCTTCCTAAGGCTTTTGGAGATTAACAATGGGAAGGGCTTTAGGGAATCAACTACATTTCAGATAAACCTGCTTTTGCCGGGTGGTGGTGGTGAACATCTTTAGTCCTAGTACTTGGGAGATAGAGATAGCCAGGGTTACTCAGAGAAATCTTGTGCTGAAAAACTAAAACCAAAACTAACACCAGCACTACCACCCCAGACAAAACAAAAACCCCACTCTTTGTTTCAGAGGAGGTTGATATTAATCCTTGATGTTCATTCTTGAGAATAGCACTAAGAAATTGTCCATGCAAAAATCAGTAGGAGCATTTCATTTTTTGATACATAAAAATTTTTGTAAGGGGATGCAGAGTGGGCACATGGTAGATTTTTTTGTCCCAACTACTATTCTTCAGTTCTTACATACTCTTGGCTGAACTTCAGTTTTAGAATGATGTTCCACTTTTGTCAAACTCTGATTTATTGATAGAGACTGAAACCAGATCCATTTAATTTGTCTTGTACAACATGTAATTAGGCTACTGTCAGTATTCCGAGCAACAGCAGCAGGCCAGAATTCAGCAAACTATTGAAAAGTGTGGGTGGTGGAGATGTGTAGGTGATACAGTCTTCCTTTTTCTGGACAGACAAGATAGGCTTAGAGTCCTGTATTACCAATTCAAGGATGCTTAGAGTAACCTAATATTTGGTGTTATTTTTTGAGTTATAGGTCCAGCACTTAGATCTAGAAGAACCTTTGGGGGGAAGAGCTGGAGGGAGAAAGATTAAGAGATTTATTTCATGCTTCCTATATGCAAATACTTAATGAACACTTCTCAATCCAGTTTTGAGGACTTTTGTCTTTTTCTTTTTTCTTAGATGGGGCTTTTGATGATAGGGTATGTATATGTCCAATAGGTTTTTGCCCCCCCCCCCCTTTTGGGAGAAACTCTGCTCTTTATTAAGAACGTTGCAGCATAAGCACAAATCAGAAAGGGCTTGGATATAGAATGATTAAGACCTTGTACTTTAGGTATGCTGAGCAGGGAATGTATAGATTCTTTGGTCCCATGGTAGATTGATTGTCCCTCACAATAGCTGTTACTTGTAAGCACGTAGCTCATTGTAATTGTTGGTATATTGTTTTTTTAAAGTAGTTGGTTGTTCTTATAAATAAACCAGTACCTTTTCATCCTAGAATGCTAGGTGTTTTTTTGTTTGTTAAAAATGCTGTTTACAGTCACAAAGAGATAAACCACTCCCATCTTACTCCCCATTCACATTCAGGGACTGTTTGAAGGACTAGGCACTGAATGTTAAGGGCCATATGGTGAAGCTTAAGTTTAATCTCATCATTCCAGAGGCAGAGCCCTTGAGTCTTTGAGTTTGGAGCCAGCCTAGTTGATTGAGTTCCAGGACAGCCAGAGCTATATAATAGATTGTCTCAAAAACAAAAAAAACCAAGCAAACTAAAATGTTGAATGTAGCTGAGTCAGGTGGTGTACACCTGTAATCAGAATGATAAGGCAAGGGGATTTCCAGGAGTGTCAGGCCAGATTGGGATATATATAGCATGACCCTGCCTTCAGAAGAGCCAATCCTCAAAAAAAAGTTGAGTGAAAAATGGATACAGATTTTTATTCTCGTTCTGGACCTAAGTAGTAAATGTTACCACCCCTCAAGGCTTAGTTAGGAGCATCTTGTAGGATAGGACTGGAAGTATGTAAATGTAAGAACTAGAGAAGAAGGGGAATGTGCCTTCATGTTGCCTTGAAGGACTGGCATGGCTGCTGCACTCTGTAATTCATAGCATTTGTGAAGCACATGATTTTGTCTGCCCTCAATGGTGGTAGGATACCTTGAAGCTGGAGCTACAGGTGGTTGTTAGCCACCATGTGTATGCTGGGAATTAGACCATGGTGTGCCCTAAAAACAGCTAGTGCTCTTAGTAGCTGAACCTGCCGTTTTGAGATGGTCTCTGCATAGCCCCAGCTGGCCTTGAACTCAGATGATGTGCTTCTGCCTCCCTAGCTCTGGGATTAGAGGTTTGCACCACCATACCCAGCTTCATTTATTGGATTTTGACATTAAGCTTATACTTTATTTAAGCTGTCAATTGACTTTAGTCTCTCTCCCCCACCCCTTTGTTTGCTATATAATCCATTCAGGTTTTGAATTCACCCCATAGCCCAGGCTGTTGTATACCTCAGTCTCCCTAATGCAGAAATTACAGGTCACCACATCTGGCTTTGGCTTCAGAGTTGCTTAGGCACTGTTTTTGTTTTCACGTTTCTTAGATCTTTGATAGTTACCTGTGAAAAACATGAGTTCTTCCTGTCAGTACAGTAGTCACCCTTTATTAGCCAGCTTACTTAAATATGAGCCAATGAACTTTAGTGTGAACTAATATTTCAACTTCCTCTACTTACATCCAATAGAAGCATTGGAAAGTTAGATATTTTTTTTCTTTCTTTTTTTTTTTTTTTTTTTTTTTGAGACAGTATCTCTTTAGCCTTTACTGTCCTGAAACTCAGAAACTTCTGCTTTCCTAGTGCTGGATTCAAAGGCATATACCACTACTCCTGAATATTAAAGATATTAATAGATGGTGTCAGAAGGTTTTTGTTGGAAAGTTGTGGTAGAGGTTTTCATTGATGGCTGTTAGGTGTTCTAATGTTTTATTTTTATTTGCCTTATTTTAGTCATGTATTAAGGACATTGAATGGTTTGCATTCATTTAAAAATACTTACATAAGGATTGGGGTTGTAGCTCAGTTCTTACATGCAGTACGTTTTGGCTTAGTTCCCCTTACCACATAGATAGGGCATTGTGGCATACTTCTAGTTTTAAGTGGAAATAGGAGGACCAGAAAGAGAAGTTCAGAGTTAACCTGTTTACTTAGCTCCAAAACGTCCAACTCAAGGATAACTCAAAGATAAATTATTGTGGGAAAGGTGAAAAGATTTATTTGGAAAGCCTTCATGCACATCAAGAAATTGGTTGGATATGACCAATAACTATGTTGTCACTGTAAGTTTCAAAGTCCTTTTATTCTTAAATAAGATGAAAAGCAGAAAAGATTGATTCACCTGGGGGTTGGGATGGGGTGTTACAGAACCTGACAGCCAGAACATATGTGAGTACAGCGTTATGATGCCCTTGTGAGCCTTGCAATTGGTTTGGTTACTTTGATTTTTGTCCTCATTAATCTGAGGAAAAGAAAAGACACGGGCTTTCCATGTGTCAGTTGGTATATCCACTTCAGGACAGACATTCCTCAGGTGACCAACATTGTTCATGTACATAGTTGAGCCAGATGCAAGGCAAAGGTAGCTAAGGATACTGTGAGGCAGAGATGCAAAGCCTTTTGTTCTGTTTAATTACCCATCACATATCTTCAAGGCCAACTAGTGGTTCTGCCGTTGCAAAAGAAGCTTTCAGATGACCGGAAGGTCTATGTAGCCATTATAATTCACATGTCAGAGGTGTTCTGTCAGCAAAGGTAGTGAGATGGTTTTGCTCAGTGGCATGGTCTCAAATTAATGACTTTAAATCATTTAAAATTAAAGCTTATTGATATTTTTTCTTCCTTAGAGAATTTTTTCAGTCAGTTCTTTCTCTTCAGACTTAGACAAGCATTAAGCTTCTTTCTTTTTTTTTTCTCCCTTAAATATTTTACAGAAATGGAGTAACATCAGTGAATTTTGAACAATGGCTTTAATTTTACTTAAAGTTGTTTTTAAGATTGATCTACAATATATTTACCAGTATTTATTTTAAATTGTATAGCTTTCCCACAGTTTACCTATTGATGGTCATTTAAATTTGTTTGCAGCCTTGTTTTATTTCTTTTCTTTTGGCTATGGCTTTGATAACTTAGGCTGGCTGTAAACTCTCCTCCTACCTGTTTCCCAGTTGCTGGCAGTAAAGGTGTACATTACCGCAATTGGCTTGTTTATAGTTTACTCTTTGATATTTTGAATAATGCTACCCAAAACTTTAGTGTATGACTCTGAATGTACTTGAAAAGTCAGACAGCTCTCTATATATGTGCATTTCTGCTGTTTTCTGTCAGTCTCTATTATCCACCCACCCACCCATCCACCCACCCACCCATCTTATCTGAATGAATGTATCTCATGTAGCCCAGGTTAACCAACTTGAAGTGTAGCTGATGACCATAAACTCCCAGTCTTTATGCCTCCACTTGCAAATTGTGAGATCAAAAATGTGCAGTGCCACTTGTGTTCTTTTTTTTTTTTTTAAACCCCCCCTCCCCCCCCAGTTTTCGGGAGGGGAGGCAGAGGCTGGTAATTCTCTGAGTTTGAGGCCAGCCTGGTCTATACAAAGAAACCCTGTCTGGGGCCACCCCCTCCCAAAAAACCAAAACCTGCTGGTATCTAAAGTGATTGTATAACTTTACATTCCTATTAGTGATATATAAATAAGGTCAACAGCAGGCAATATTTTTTAAAGTAATTGAAAAAAAATGATTGAAAAGCCTACAATGTGTATGTGTGTACGCATATGCGTGCGCATATACAGTTGAATTGACATTTTTCTGTTCCTGCTGTACTTTGATGCCTCTATTTATTTGAGTTTACTTCTAGTTTTTTTTCTTTTTAAAGTTTATAGAATGCTTTTCATTGTGTCATGTAATTTAGATCTACTAGTTATTCTATACTTTTGTTATTTGAAAATGCTTTCATCCTTTTGTGGGGGCATGGTGCTGGTGATAAAACCTAAAGGTTTTAGTAGGTTCTGAGTAAGGCATCTAGCAAAGACAATCCTTAGTGCTTGCCTTTTTATTTTAAAATATTCTCCCATTGCAACCCAAAAAAGATTTTGTGGGTCCATGTGTCTGTGTGTCCATGTCAGTACATCCATCTGTGTGTATTTGTGCACATGAGTGCAGATTCTGACAAAGGCATTAAATCCCTTGGAGCTTGCACAATAGACGCTTAAGAGTTGGGAATATCAGTTTATACTCTTAACCACTGAGCCAGCTTTTAGCCCCTTAAGTTTTCAAAGTTAGCATGCAAAGTGTCATTACTTTTAATGAAACTGTCTTTCTGATTGTAGACTTAGATCACTTAGAAACATTGAGTGTGATTGTAGAGGTGTGGTTGGATGTATATAAATTGAAGAGTGCTCAGTGGATGAATAAAGCACTTGCTGTGAAAGTTTGAGTTCAGTCCTTGGAACCATTGTTAGAGATGAAGGGGAGACCATTGCCCTAGGAGGTTGTGTGCACCCCCGCGATAGTAATAATGAATAAAGATGGGAAAAAAATCCAAAACCCAGAGAAACCCTGTAAAAAAAGGTCTAACCAAACAAACAAACAAACAAACAAACAAACAAACAAACAGCTAGATAGGTGTCTGGACAATGAATGAAGATCAGGAGTTAGATTTGAAATGGTAAAATAATCTGAACTATTCAGGTTATGTGAGGTATACATGAATACATAAAGGATTACACAACACTTTCACTCCTTTTTATATATAGCAGAAAACTACATGTCCAGAAACAATATAGAGGAAGACCCTTTTCCTGTCTGTTTGATGAGATAGAGCCTCCTAATCCCTGCCTGATTTTGAACTCTTGATTATCCTTGTTTTACCTCTTTTCTCTCTCTCTCTCTCTCTCTCTCTCTCTCTCTCTCTCTCTCTCTCTCTCTCTCTCTCTCTCTCCCCCCTCTCTCTCTCCCCCCCCCCCCCCCTCTCTCTCGACGGGTTCTCTGTGTAGCCTTTGCTACCCTGGAGAACTCTGTAGATTATACTGGCCTTAAATTCAAAGAAATCTGTTTGCCTCTGCCTCAGTGCTGGGAATAAAGGTGTGTGCCATCACTTTTAAAAGGAGGGGACTTTGCCAGTATTGAATATAGAAAGGACAATAGATTAAGGATTAATAGAGGGTCACACTTCAACATACAAGATCAATTTGACTTTAACTAAAGGCATTGTGATTTGATTAATTATGGAGTCGGGACAAATAACAAATTAACTTTTGTAATATGTTAGAAGTGTAAAAGAGGCAGAGGCAGGTGAATCTCTTGAGTTTGAAGCCAGCCTGATCTACAGAATGAGTTCTAGATAGCCAGGGAGGGCTACATAGAGGAAGGAAGTCTGCCTTTGAGATGGGGAGGAAAGGAAGTGGTGGAGAGGGAGAGAAACAAAATTTGGGATAGAAGATCAAAAAAGAGGTAACAGAAAACAGCTAGATAGATGTCTGGACAATGAAAATAATATTAAAGTGGCTAAGATTTGAGTTTACTACTGTTGGGCATGAAGGTTCCAGAGACTGGAGGGCTCAATTGATTACTGTTCTACTCCCGCCAAAACACAAATTATTTTTATGAAATAGTAAAATTGCTTAATTGTGTATTTTGAAAGATTGATAAACAGCAAGGTTGGATTATGATGCACATTAATGCCTATGATTTGGTTTTATTTTCTGCTTAAAATGTTACCATTTTCTCTAAGCCCCTTTTGTTCAGATATGTGTGGTTACTGAATAACTGATAACAGTTTGTTTATAGAGCCTTTGTGAATATTGAAGTCATGATAATGTTGAGATCCAGGGATTCCAAATGATAGAAACAGAATTTCTCTGAAAGTTAGGTAAAGGATAATGTTATTTGCATATGAGTCCACCTACTATTCAAAGTTGGAGTAATATGAATATTTATTTGTATTTTTATACATTAATAATTAGAAATCGACCATGTACTTTTCCAGACTAGTTTGCTATACTGAAACATTGTTAAAATGCATGGAGCCTGTTGCCAACTAACTTCATGCTTACAAGTAACTTTATAGAGTGTTTCTCTTAAGTAAAAGAATGGTTTGTATTGTATACCTATTTCCAGATCATCACTTTCACTTTATGATAAAATATCAGATTTCAAACCATGACTGTAACCAGTAGAATACTGGGTTCTTTTGTCACTTAAAATTTAGTATTTAACTCAATTCTTTAATCGAAGTAGGAATTAGAAGCAAGAACAGTGGGGGTGGGGGGGGAGAAGGGGGAAGAAAGGAAGCTTGTTAGAATTTTCCAGTTCCTTTCTTATTACCAGATGTCAGGCAAATTTGGTTGGTCATGTTAATAGCTCCTCTAAACTAACAGGTATTTACTTAAAGGTTAGTCTCTGGTTCGCATTAATTGTAAAACAACTATTTGATTCTGTTATTTGAATATGGCAACTGGCTACTTCATAGTTTTGTAGGCATGTCTTATCTGTGTATACTTTTTCTAGCCCTGTACAAAATGCCACTTTTACTTTGTATCCCTAAGGTTTGTCTTTCTCAGTTTGCCTTGATGTACAGAAATACTATTCTATCCTTGTCATTTTGTTGCATTTCTCTCTTTTCTTAACTTTCTGTTGGTTTATGGTTTGTGGGAGTCATTCCCTCATGGCAGCAGGAGTTGGAGACGGGCTGATACTATTCCATGGGTAGATAGGAAGCAGAAAGTGAAGTAGAGTTCTGTAAGGAAATCTAAAGTGGGTTGTGCCCCCTCCCTTCTCCAGCAAGGCGTACCTTCTTAAGGTTCCATAACCTTCCAAACAGTGCCACCAACTGGCAGTTTACACATTCACGCTCAGCATTCCACTTCTGAATCCTGCAGAGGCCCATAGCCAGCCATCTCACAATGCAAAATGTACTTGTTTCACTTCTCAGTTCCCATAGTCTCTTCTGAGACTCAGAGTAATCTTCCTTTAAAATAAACAAACTTCATACTTCACTGTTTATTAGCACAGAGTAAGCATTTCCATTTTAAAAGAGGAATTGGAAGCATAGATATACCAAGTGAAAAATCATTAGACCAAAGCTAGTTTCAAATCATAGGGCGATTCTGCAGCTTTTGTGTTTGGCATCTGAGACTTAGAACACATCTGGACTCTAAAAGCCTGGGTAGCTCCACTACTCTAGCTTCCCCCTATTGTTTTAGCTCTTCATATTTCTAAGAATAGCTTTTTTTGTAACCTTGGCTTACTTTCCCGTGTTTGGGCATTCATACGTTATTGTGTCTCTCAGTTCATGGATTTTACTTTTTTTTTTTTTTTTTAAAGGAGACCTGTCTTAAGGTCATTCTTGGAGAGAGAGGGAGAGAGGGAGAGAGAGAATGAGAGACAATGAGAATGGGAACAATTGTACTTTTTAAATTTTTTCTGATGACACAAATCCCTTTATTTTGGGGATTTTTGTAATTGAGAATTTTTATTGATTGTATCATTCACGTATGTATGTTAAATAATCATTCTAATAGCATTATAAATTTTGAAATAGTTACTCTGCATTCTTCCTCCTTTCTTTTGTACTTAAACTACTTTATGAAGAGTGTAGGACATTTAAAAATGTTTTACATTTGACAATTTTTCTTGATGTAGAAGAAAACCAAATGAACATGTTTACACCAAATACAGTGTGGTACAGAATTTTATACCTTGTTAAAATGCATCATATTTTAACTTCTTTTTCTTGGGGTGTCTTATTGCTACTGTTGCTATTACTATTTTTAGAAAAGTAGGTGTGTTCCTGGAATTCTTTCAGAAAAATATGCTTTTATTGTAAAGCAGAAGGAAAGACACTAACAATATGACTAACTTCATAAATAATAGGTTGGAAACAACTGTATGCGTTAACCATTTAAACTCTAGAAATAAGTTGTTGATATGCTACTAGTTTTAAAGTTAAATTTAGTCTCAATAAATGTATTTGTATTAATTTGTTTCAGTCATTGAATTTTGAGAAACATTCTGAAAATTTTTCATGGACAGAAAATCGTTATGATGTGAGTCGTCGACGACATAATTCTTCTGACTGCTTTGATTCTAGCATTGGACGTCCTACTGGAGGTAAAATATGCTAAGGAATGATAGAATTCATGATAATTTTTCATAATCTTTTAAAGGATGTTTTGATTGTTATTCAGTCTTTGAGTGCAACTATCTTTGAATTTATGTTACTTTACTGTTATCAAATAAAGGTAATTTTGGGAGGAAAGAAAAAAATGGATGGCGTACGCATGGCAGAAATGGTACAGAAAACATAAATCACCGAGGGGGATACCATGGTGGAAATTCCCGTTCTCGTAGCAGTATTTTCCATTCTGGAAAAAGCCAAGGACTACATGAAAACAACATCCCTGACAATGAAGCTGGGAGGAAAGAAGACAAGAGAGAACGCAGACAGTTTGAGGCTGAGGATTTTGTAAGTTTCTCATAATCTTAATACAAATGATGTTTCTGCAAGTGCCATTTCAGTATGAAGGCACTCCTAGGTTCTTGGTATTCTTGTTATGTTAGTTAGTACAGGTGATTTTCTGTAGGGTCATCCTAACAGGTGCACGTTCAGTTGTGGGTGTTTTGTATTGAATCAGGCTTTCATGCTTCACTGAAGCATGAGTCACTCACTATGCCTGGTTCTGCCTATTTTAAATCTCATATGCAATAGGGAAGCACACTTTTTAAATTTTATTTTTTTAATTGTGCATGTGTATGCGCGCTTGTATGTGTGTTGGTGCAGGCCACAGTGTGTTCGTGGTGGTCAAGGTAACTTGGCCTTTGTTTTATTGAGACTGTAGTTCTGGACTTCCTGTAACTTGCCATGTAGACCAGGCTGCCAGTTGCAGACAGTTAAAAGGGGCAAGACTGAGTGGGCAGCACGGGCTTTGGGTCCACATGGAATAAAAGGAATTGCCCCTCTTTTTTATTTCCTGCTCCATTGATGTGAATTTTTCTGTTGCACAATGATTTTCCTACCCCAGTGAGCTGAGATTTCTGAAACCGTGTACTTAAACATTTCTCCCTTCCCTCCTTTCCTCTCACTCCTTCCAGAATCTTGGAATATTTATGTTTATTTTTTCATCCCTTAGAGAAAATTACCTTCCCTTAGAAATAGTAGCCTCATGAGTTCAGTGGTTTATTTAAGTACAAGTGTCCCCCCCCCCCCCACACACACACTGTACACTCACACACAGAGACTCTTGAAAAGATATCTTGCTAATTGATGGACTGTGTTAATGGAAGGAATTTTCGTCTTTTCTTATTCTTTAATCTTAGTATATGTCTTCTCTAAACATCATGCTGCTTAAATTACAGAAAGTGACCAAGCACACAGTCTTACTCTAGGTTTTCTTACTGTTTTGAGTTAAGGTCTTGTGTAGCCTAGGTTGGCTCCAAATTTAGTATGTAGCTGAAGATAACTCCTGATCCTTTGCCTTCACTTCCCAAGTGCAGGATGTGTATATCACCGTGCTTAGCTGTATTTACTCCTGATACTTTTAAATTCTTGCGTTGTGTAAGTATAAAACCAGCACTTTAAAAAATATACCATACCATTATTCTATATATAACATATAGCATATTACTATATAACAATAGAGTACACTATATTAGTATACTATTATTACTATTTATTAGTATGTAGTTGTCCGTTGCTGTTCATGACATGCATAATACAGAGTTTATTATGGCAGCCAGAATATGTGTTCTCATGGTGCTATTCCTATTGGGAAGACTCAGCATCCAAAGAAAAAAATAACTTGTAGTTTGAAGAGAATTTGAAGAGGAAGTGACCAAATAGCTACTTTGGTTAGAGAAATCAAGAGAAGCTTCTTTGTAACATTGAATCTGGGACTTAATTGATCTGAAGGAACAAGCCTTGTCGTCATTAAGAAACTGGAATGTGTGTAGCTCAGAGCTAAGACATATGCTTTGTACGCATGAGGCCGTGGGTTCAATCCCCAGCACCACAAACACTAAGCTAAAATTTAGGAGGATGAGAAGATACTTAGTATAAAAGATTTTAGTTTATAAATTATTCTAATGGGAGATTAGTGACAAAACAGTCATGCTTTGTTTGGCAGCTTTGATAGATAAAGTGGGTGTCTTTTGCCATTTGACGATTTTATTTAACGGCAGGGGAGTGGTTAGGGAAAATGAAAAGTAAATGATTTGTTTTAGGTACTATTACCAATTATCAGTGGACAGTTCTGTACTTTACCATTTGAAAGGTCTTTTTCCACTTGATAATCAACAGATAATTTTAGCTGGGATAATCATGTACTCTTGTAGTGCATTAAACAATGTAGTGAATGAAGCACATTGTAAGCTCTTTTAAAAATATATTTTTACTTTTGGGATTATAATAAAATCATATCATTTCCCCGTTTTCTCTTTTTCAAATTCATGGCTTTTTTTGGGGTGTGTGTGTGTGTGTGTGGGAGGGAGGGGGGGAGAGAGAGAGAGAGAGAGAGAGAGAGAGAGAGAGAGAGAGAGAGAGAGAGAGAGAGAGAGAGAGAGAGAGAGGAGAGAATGAGAGAGAGAGAAAATGAGAGAGAGAGAACGAGAACGCACAAACGCGAGAGGGGATTCCAAAATACATAAACATCTTGTCCACTTTGTATTGTTAGTTAATCCATTACTAAAAGGTGAGCTCTCTTACACAGTAAGCTCTTAATAAAATCTAGTGTCTGTGTCGCACAGTGACAGAGCCAGGCTAGTGATACAGAGACCCTGTTTTCCTCCTCCCCCTATTGCTGCTATTTTATTGTCCTCACCTCACCAGTCTTAAGATAGTGGTAACCAGTTATTCTAAGTTTAGACCTGAAGTATAGACATTGTTTATATATATATATATATATATAAAATATATGTATATATGCACACACATGTATATGTTTATAAACTATTACATATATATAAACTATGTTTACAATAGCATATTTAATACTATCATAATTAAGAAACCGATATATAGCCACCAAATAAACTTAATTCTATTCAGTTATTTTCCTTGAAGGTATTAGTTATGGATATACATAGACATATATGTGTGTGTATATGTGTATTTTCTTATGGGCTTTAGAGTAATGTTAGTTCCATGTTAATAATAATTCATTCCTGTGCATAATTAAAGTATTTGTACATGGATTCATTTTATTCATTGTAAGTACTAAGTATATTCCTTAAGGAAAGCAGGCTGTGTTGCCAGTTGATATGTAAAGTAGCCTGGTATATCATGAAATTACCTTAAAGATCCTAGAGTCTAAACATCTACCAAGTTTAGCTTTAGAGTACCACTAATACTCGTCTCTTTTTAATAGTCCTTAACACCATTTGAAATAAATTTTGTACTTTGTTTTGGGAATGTGTGTATTTGTTTCTGTTTCTTTTTTGAGACAAGATTTACCTATGCAAGTCACAGAAAAAGTCGACTAGCATACCAGTCCTATACCAGTCCTATACCAGTCCTATACCAGTCCTATACCAGTCCTATTCCTTTCTTTCTCTTGCTTCTTTGGGACAGGTGCTCATGTAGCCCAGGCTGTCCTTAGTCTTACGGATGTACCCGGATACCTGGATGGCATTTTGAATTCTCTTGCCTTATCCTCCCAGATACTGAGAATGTTGATACAGTACCTAATAGAATTGGTCAAAAGCATATTTTTCACCTATCCCTTTGTCATAAATGTATACTGCAGAAAACATTTTGTCTGAAGTTTCCCATTTTCTGCTATCTTGGCCAGCTTTAAACTACTTGACTAAAGCCATTGTTCACTATCCTTTCTAAGTAGCAGCTGCTATAGGGCCCAGTAGACATCTTGGTTCTTTGGGTTGTCTTTGTGTTGATAATTTAACTCAGGGCCTGGCATGTATTAGACCAGCACTTTACCATTATGCTACACTCTACCCTTGTGTCTGTGTTCTCCACTTTATTCCAGATAGTCTTCAGATAGTTAGATGAAGATAAAGATTCTATTTCCAACTAGCAGTGAGAATAAACAGTAGACATTTTGATGATTGGCAGAGAAAATTAAATGCAAAGTTTATGGGAAATTAGTTATAACTAAGTTGATTAATCACATTCTTCAGTAATAAGATATAAAAGACTTATGATATGTGAAATACTTACATGCCTTGTTACATTTTTAAATTTAATTTTCTTTCAGCCATCTTTAAATCCTGAATATGAGAGAGAACCAAATCAGAATAAATCTTTAGCTGCGGGTGTATGGGGTAAGTAATATTTTACCTATTTTTTTTGAGGGACAGAATATATTGTATTTATAGGTTGCTCTTTTCAAAAAAAGTATAAAAAAGGCACAGTATAACTCTTTAATAACTGCATTTAATTTGCTAAGTTACTGAAGTAATACCTTAAAAAAGAAGGGATTTGGGGTATAAATTTGATTTGAAATACTTAATTTACACATGCTAGTGACAGTAAGTATTTGCTCTTTTTGAGAATGATTCTAGGTTAATGCAGTCTTGAAATTTCAAATAACTCAGTTTATAGTTTAAATTTTTAGTTTTTATAATTGGAATTTGGCTAACTGGGAAAATAAGTTTTTCTAGTCATAATCTTTTTATGTATGGAAATGGATGTGTGTAAACTGTTTAACTATGTAGATTTTCCTTTTATTAGACTATATTTGAAATTATTTGATTTGATTTTTTAAAAGCTTAATGAGTTTCTGGTAAATAACCTCCAATAAAATTGCTGAGTTTAATTTGATAATATCTTACAAAAGAAACTGCAGTCGTAGTACAAATTAGAAAGCTTTTAAAAAGATTTAAGTGAAGTTTAAAATAATGGAAAATTTATAAGATTTCTGAAAAATAAGTTGAATTTGATACCAAATTAAAAGTACTATCCATTTTAAAACTTGTACACATGTTCATTTGTAATTTTTAAGTTGAAAACCAACAACCTACTAAACAAAAGGATTGTGGCTTATGATAGCATGCTAGTCCTAATGATAATGGCATTATTTTAAACTTTGCCACTTCCTGTGCTGGTCTTAATTGTAGTTATGGGGTGAAATTGGGGAATTACCTTGTTTTCTTTTGATCTCCCTTTTTATTTAATGGCTTTTGAGGGTGGGGGAGGGGGTCAGACATTTTTGTTAGAACCATGTGAATGGCATTGTTTTTTCTGTATTGCAAATTAGTATTTCTACCACTCTCCCCAGGCCTACACGCCCAGACACACACATACCCAACCAAAAAAATCTCCCAAGCTCCTCTCTTAGGTATGTTTCCTTATTATTCAGTTTTTCCGGGAACAACTGATTGCATAAGAGTATAGAATCTCCTGAAAATTTCTCTTAAGAAATTAGGAATAATTTGGATTTAGTGGAATGAAAGTAATTTTAAAAATCAAGAATGTCAACATTTGTCATATAAATTATGATACTAATGTGGTACTGTCCTTGGTTGACTAAATTTTAGAAATGATTTAAAGACAAAGACAGTTTTGAAAACTAGACTAAAATGTGTTAGTATAAAGATTTTGGTTCTGCTGTTCAGAGTTGTTTTAAGGATTTTGAATATTATTTGAAAAGATAAAAATGGGAAGTAAACTATTTGCTCAGGTAAACTAAAATTTGTGTCTGCATTAAAAACAAAAGGTTAATTGTGGAATGGTTAATTGTTAAATTTCGAGTACTTCCCATAGAAATACAATGAAAGTCTTCATTGTATCACACTTCACTATTCCTTTCTCATTTTACCCCCGGGTTCCCAAGTATGCTTTTCCTCATAGCAACATTTAGAATAGATATGCTCCTGAGGAAGATGAGTGGATTTTAGCAAAGTCTTCAGTAGAACTTTTCTAGTGATACTTCCAGGTAAGCAAAAATTTACTAACAAAAATTTAGTGTGTGTAAAAGAAAAGTTTGTTTTCCAAACTGTGACTTTGTCAGTTGGACATGGGCCTATTTTAAATCAACACTCTAATTTTAAAAATGAACTGAGGGAAATTTAATTAAGCCATTTAAAATAAAAGTTATTACCTAAGTTTATTTTTACTTAGGATTTAGCTGGCTTTATTAGAAACACCTTCACTCAAGTTTTGTATTAGGTCTTCCATATACTGTTTTTGTCCTAACTAGGATCACAGCTGTTAAGGACAAAAGATTAATGATTTTTAAGTAATCTCTGTGTTCTTAATAACATAATGCTAAAATAGCAATTCAAGATACTTGGTAGTGAGTAATTGAGAATTTTAAAATAATTGAGTTACTGTTTTATTTGGAGGTTGAGGAACAAGGAGGTTATCAATAGAGTTGGAAATGTTCAGAAGTACTATTAGACTATGCTATGTGCATATATCACCAGGATTATTCAAACAGTGTTAGAAAGATAGAAAGTCATGCAAGAATAATATTTATTCTATAGTCTTGTGGTCATCATTTATATTTGTGTGTATTTAATAATGACCTTCTGGCTTTGGCTCTTTTTAGTATAAGGTACATTATTAAAATATTTTTGTTTAGCTTTCTAGACCAAAGAATACTAGTGACCAGTCCCCTACTATACTCCTTCACCCAATTTTTTTATTAGCTCGAGCACTGTAACAGTAGCTAGCTTGAACCATGTTGTATTTAGTTTGCGGGTCTGGTGCAGGCAGAGGTCCCAGACCCACAGACCTGCCGCCGGAACTGCTTATCCGCCAGCCGCCGCCCGGGTCCCCAGAAATAACTCAGACGCTTTATTTATTTTAGGCTGTTTGGCCTATGGCTCAGGCACATTGCTAGCTAGCACTCATATCTTAAATCAACCCATTTCTATTAATCCAGGGCCACGTGGCGGCCCGCAGCTCACCCGTGCTTACATGTTGCTCTCTCGGTGGCTTCCGCGCGGTCTGCCTCTAACTCCACCCTGCTTCTCTTACCTGAACTGACTCTCCTCCCACCTTTTTTATGGCGCCTGCCATGACCCAAACCAGCTCCTTTATTTAAAGATACAGTACGCACAAATGTATTCCCACAGAACCATACAGATTGAGAAATGAAATTGCACTAAACAAAATATAAGGTATTAAAACCAGTGGTCTTTTTTGCTTTGCTTTGTTTTTTGAGAAAAGGGTTGTTTTGAGTACTGAAATACATTCCTTTTCTATCCTTGTGTAAAAACAGTGAAAATTTTAGCATTGTAAGAAAAGAGGAAGGCAACAGTTTTAAGACTGAGTACAAGAAATTAATGGGATATGAGTAGACAGCTTGTGGCAACTAAATCTTCAGTCAGGAACATGACTTACTTAGGTGGGCGTGGTGGCACACACCTATCATCCTAGTACCCAGGAAGCACAGACAGAAGAATAATGAAACTTTAAAAGGAAAGACATTTCAGTTGCTTATTATGGGAGTTGTTTATATTTGCAAAGCCTCCCCCCCCCATCTTGAGGCAGTTTTAATGAGCTTGAATTCTGATTTCCCTGGCTGTATCTGTCAAATTCTGGAATTATGGTCATGTGACATAATACATGTCTTGTGCAGTATCTTTATATGAATAAAGCCGGGACCTCGAAAAGGAAAAGCACAGTGTCTGTTGACACTAATGTAAAGTTAACACTTTAACTTACTTAATTAAATCACATGTAGATCAAAAATCTGTGTGTTATATGCAAATAACTAAATTCAGTGTCTCTTTTTAGAAATAATTTTAAGTAGATTAGTAAGAAATTGGATAACTGAAAATTAAAGACAGAAAAGAGATTGGTCAGTGAATTGAGGTGTTAAAGCTCTGTAGCCAAGTTGTCCTCAAAAGTTCAATGTTCCTGTCTCAGCTACTTGAGTCTTTTTTATTATTTATAACAATATTCTAATTTTTCTGTGAAAAATTAAGACAATTTTCACCCTACCAGTGACTGATGTTAGAAATTTAAAAACTAATTCTAGTATTGGTAGGTAGAAACAAGGTTATATAGTGTAAGACAGCAATAAAAGTCTCTGATTTTAAGATAAATTATTTATTTAGAAAGCTAGATGGAAATAATATGAAAATTTAAAACACATTTATCTTTAGAGTTCTTGGAGTACATTAAATAATTGACAAAGATCTGAGATGGTATTTGAATCTAAAAACTTACTTACAAAGATGTATGCAAATTGGGCAATAATCCAAAGAGATAAATAATAAAACAGTATAAAACCAATGTAAGTTAAGTGTACAAATTAGTTTGCCAGTCACTCCTTCCATTACTTACAGGTGCAGTAAGAGCACCCATCTGTCTGTGGAGCTACTTCACTCAGGGTCTTACTTTGTAGCCCTGGCTTGGCCCAGATATGGCCACTGAAGCCAGAAGAGAACTTTGCCATTTTTCATATTTTTTGTCTTCTGAACCTGGAGCAAAGCTGGCAGTGAGTAAGAGCCAGAGGTCTTTCTGTCTCTGCTCCCCACAGTGCTGGGATTACAGGCACACATAGGGCTGCACCAACTTTCATGAAGGTGTTAGTGGTTTGAACTTTGGTCTTTAGGTTGCACAGTGAGCAAGCACTCTGACCATCTCTCCAGTCCTTAAGAAAACTTCCTTAAAAAATCATATTTATTCTTTTGTGGTTGAGTGTTCACAAATGGCAGTGGCATGCGTGTCAAGGTCAGAGGACAACTTGTGGAAGTCACCTCTCGTTCCAACATATAGAACCTTAGGGATTGAACACTGTCAGATGTAGTGACTAGTGTCCTTATGTGCCGAGTCATCTCACTAGCTTCAAAATTTCCTTAACTGTGCAACTTTTATATAGTTTATTTAGAATAGTTTCATAGGATGTAGATGTTTTTTACATGCTCCTCTTAGAATTTTTCTTTTTTCTTTTACATGTTAATGTTAAGTTCTAGGAAAAGCATACCTATTTGAATTGTTACTGTGTTGAAAATA
The DNA here is from genome assembly GCA_033318265.1 of Phyllotis vaccarum. Classification (NCBI taxonomy): domain Eukaryota; kingdom Metazoa; phylum Chordata; class Mammalia; order Rodentia; family Cricetidae; genus Phyllotis; species Phyllotis vaccarum. The sequence continues at coordinate 44,075,004 of JARWLC010000012.1, read as the reverse complement.
GCACATGCTTTTTCTGGATATTTCATATAAGTTATTTAAATATCAAAAATTTATAATTAAGAGTTGTACAGTAAATAAGGTTAGAATTGCTTGGATTAGTATATTAGTGATTAATATATTAGAGTTTGACAATCATGTACAAAATCCTATTGTCCTGTATCATAATACTTAAAATGATTAAAGCACAACATGTTAATTGCTTCTCCTCACTCTAATTACCTATCTTTTATAATCATCTCTTACTGCTTATTCTTCTGAGAGTAATTTCTTAGGCTTCACCTTTATTCTTCATAGGGCATTCCATCATTGTTTGCACTGAGGTCGTTGAAGAAATAGAATATTTCTTGCTTCAAGGAATCCAGTTTTAGGAAAGGTGAAATTTGTAATCAGAATCAACTTGAGACTCAAATAAATAATTTATCTATCTGCTATGGCTTCTCTGTCTCCTGCTCTTCTTATCCCACACTTGCCCACGCCCCCTTTTTAGTTAGGTTTGAATATGTGATGCAGGTCTCTCACCTGGGATTTTCAGGCATGTACCACCATACATACTTTGTTTCCATTTTTTAAAATGCAGTGATTAGTGTATTAACCAGTTATATTGCTCCATATCTTCAACCCATGTCAATCCCCCCTTTTCTGTTTTCACATGTAGATTGTGAATTATATAATTTTGCTTGAAAAAAGTCTCTTCTAGTACCATATCTTAATATTTTCATTTCATTTCATTGCTTCTGAGAAGCCTCAATGCAGATTAGATCATTCTCAGCTGTTATATATTTCTCTGCACATTCTAAACTGAAGCTTTGCCCTTCACATCTCCATTGAGTAATGTGTATGGATCACTCCTCTTCTGACAACTCTACACAGTTTATTTGGTTTCCTCCCCCATTACAACAACATTTAATGTAGAAGAATCTATGGGGGAAGGAAGATGAACTTAGTTGCTTAGCCATATTGAACCAAAAGTCATCAGTCATTGTGCTATACTGTTTCCAAGCCTGATGTCTGCAATGATACTTTTAAAGTCATTACTTTTTCTATTTGTAAACATCACTTATGCCTGTTTCCTTTTTTTTTTTTTTTAAAGGCTAAGATACTGTCTTGCTTAATCTTCCTCCCCCCACAACCCCCTCTCAGAACACTTAATCCGAATCACTGGACAACCTGGGATTCTCCTCCCCCTGTTTTGAAGCTGTTTTGCTTCTCCAGGCATAAGCAGTCTCTCATCTCTTTTTTAAGTGCTGGGACTGTAGGTGTCATCATGGCTGGCTTCAAGAACCCTTTTGTTAGGAGGAGTCAAGTAGGGCCTCAGTTTTAATCTCAAGCAGGCCTTGAACTCACTGTCTTCTTGCCTTAGCTGCCAAGTCCACTAAGAGAGCTTGGGTTCTTAGTAATTTTATTTTATTATATTTTTACTAAAACTATTGAACAGTAGTGTCTAGTGTCCTTCATTGTTCTCTATGAGGTCTTCATTTCTAGTTTCCTTGACTTCATTGCACAGTAATGTCTTGAGTACAAACTACCTTGATGATTTGTGACATGCATTTGTTCTTTGTACTTGAAGTTATCCCCCCCACACCTTTTAAAATACCAAAACATGGGTGTTTCCCTAGTAATTCAGCATATTTAATTTTTGGTATGGTAACCCTCTTTTTGTTCTCATTCCTCATTATTATCTGTCAGCATCCCTAGAGTACTTAGAGTTTTGTTAAGGTGATCCAAAAGGAAGTTGATAATTTGAAGCCAAGGTATCAGCACAAACTACCCAGACGAATTTATTAACTCATAAAGTATGCCATTAATATCCTGAGCTAATTTCAATTTAGATTTTTATGAGTTAGCTATTGTAAGTTTTAAAAGTATGAAACTGATGCTTTTTTTGGGGGTGGGTGGGTAAGGGATGAAGGATATACTTAATTGTGACAATGATGAGCTTGGGTAACACCTGTTGGATTATACAAACTGATTAAACTCCAGGAAAAATGTTTTATATTTTTAGCAAGTACAGTAGTCTTGAGAACATCTTCATTTAGCATTTATTCCTAGGACACCTTCAGAAAACTGACCTTACATGATGCCTCTTAAGTTATAATTATATGGACTGTAAATATTTGGATAAATTTGGTATATGAAAGTAATTTTTACTTTTAACTAATAGTTGATCTAATAGACATTTAGGAAAGTATTGGGATTGTGGGTTCTTGCTCATTGATTATAAATTTGTTAGTATAATGAAAGGATTGAAAAAGAATAAGAAACTTAATTTTTCAAACTGGCTTAAGGGAAACTAAAACACATTGAAATGAAAAAAATGTTAAGTTTTTTTCAAATAAGTGAAAATTGTATAGATTTTAATTTTTGTTTTCCAATTATATCTTTTAGCCCACAGTCATCTGTATTAGTAGACATTGACCAAATTCTTAAGCTTTCTAAGATTATGTTTTAGCTTTTATTTCTTAAACTGGAATTTGACTTTACTTACTTAGAATATCTCATTTTTAAAAATGCAGTTAAAGTTTTGGTGGGATTATTTATCCTAAAATTTGAAATTGTATATAACATGTTTGTGCTTTATTTATGCAGAATATCCCCCGAATCCTAAATCTAGAGCACCAAGAATGCTGGTCATTAAGAAAGGTAATACAAAAGACTTGCAGCTATCTGGATTCCCGATAGCAGGAAACCTTCAGTCACAGCCAGTTAAGAATGGAACTGGTCAGAGTGTTTATAAAGGCTTAGTCCCCAAACCTGCTGTTCCACCTACGAAAGTAAGTGCTTATGTGTAAGCCAAATTTGTTTAAAGATGTTTCATTTGTGAACTGGTACCCCATGCTCAGTTATTCTCTGCACTTTCACCAGATGTTTTTTTTTTCCTTCTAAGTATTCATTTGCAGTAAAAAGAAGTGCATGCCTCCCCCCCCCCCCTTTTTTTTTAGTTCCTCTGTATTTTACTTTAGGAATAGAGAATTATAATTTCTACTCTGCTGGACGCATTAGGATTTACTTGCTTGGTATATGTATAAGCTATTTATATGGTGCTCAGTTTTAAGCTTTTGAAATGCTCATGAGTTCTATTATAAGACAAGGTAATCCCTAACTCTTACAAAATTTTGAAAATAACAGTGATTTAGACTTAGAAAATTTATTTTATCAGTTTAAAATCACATTATTTGTGTGTATTTGTGTGTGTACTCATGTACTACAATGCACAGGTAGAGATCAGAGAACAACTTTTAGGCTACAGGGATTCGACTCAGGTTCAGAGGCAGGTGCCTTTAATTTTTGTCATTATTGCCACCACCACCCTCCACTGCTACCACCTCCACCTTATGTTTTGAGACAGGTTTCTATGAAACTGGCTGGCTTAGACTCAGTGTGTGTAGAGCAGCCTGGCCTCAGATTCACAAGATCCTTGCAGGGTTTTTTTTTTTTTTTTTAAATGCCTCTAGAGTGCTGGAATTAAAGACACGTGCCAGCACACCTGGGTTCCCTTTATTATTTTTAAATCATCTGTATGTTTATGTGGGTATGTGCAGGTGCCTGAAGAGGCTAGAGGTTCTACAGTTGTTTGTGAGCCACACCCGACTTTGGTATTGGGAGCTGAACTTGGATTGTCTACAAGAGCTGCTAAGCCATCTCTTCAGCCCCTGATTTAGATGTTTCTATTGCATCTTAATTCTCTGTTGTAGATATGGAGAGCCACGTGTTGAGGTTCACAGCTGTAATTCTAACCCTGAGAAGCCTGTTGAGGATAGTGACTTGATAGAGGCCAGTTCCTGGGCTAAAAGGAAACCCCCAATAATGAAAAGTCAGGGAAGTCAACTGTGGGCAGATGACAGAAGTGTGGAATAACCTTTATGAGCCATGTGTAATTATGGGTGTGTTCACTTTCTTCTGTTTTTGGTAACTGTTGATTTTTTTTTTTTTTTTATATTGTTTGTTTGTTTTTAGCCTACACAATGGAAAAGCCAAACTAAAGAAAACAAAGTTGGGACTTCTTTTCCTCATGAATCTACATACGGTGTTGGCAACTTCAATACTTTTAAGTCAACAGCCAAGAGTATTAGTCCGTCAACAAATTCAGTGAAAGAGGTATGCCACTGAACATTTCTTGAGGAATGTAATCTTTCCCCCACCCCAAGACCTCACTATTCTGGAATTCAAGGAGATCCCTCTGCTCCTGCCTCCCAAGTGCTATCATTAATGTTGTGTGCCACCACCATCTGGCTGAGGAATGTACTGTATTGAAATTAAAAGACCAGGGTTTGCTGTATAGCCCAGGTTAATCTGGAACTCTTTTTCATAAATGACCATTTTCCTTAGCTCACTGATATAGGTTGTGCTGTGATGTCCTCTTGCTAAATCATGATAATTAGCAGTTTATTAAATGCACAGATGTCTTAAAGATGAGATACATGTGTAAAAATAATTGCAGTTTATTTGATGCTCGTGGGAATTTCATTATAGGATTAGACCTTGGCTATGAATGAGGATTTGTACAATCTTGTTTTGTGAATGATGGTCATTTTATTAGTAGTAACAATAAATTAAAGAAGAGGAAAGAAAAATCTCTGTGAGTATGTGACTAATCAAGGATCAAAGATAACTTTGTTGTTGGACTAAAAATTGTTTTAGGTTATATTGGAGTATTGAAACCATATATAATTTATATCTTCTCAAGAATTTTTGAGCTAAAATAGGACCAATATTTCTAATTAACTGGTTTGTTGTTTTTAACAGTTAATTCTAATGCACACTTTAATGTTCATTAAAGCCTTATGTTTAAGCAATTGTGCCTTATGATTTATTTCTGTGGACAAAAAAATTACTATCACATAGTTCTAACATTCAGATTGAAACATCAAGAAAAACCGAAAGTCAATATTATTTTCTCCTCTTCTCTCACAGAAATCTCTGGGGAAGTCCAATACAATGACAATTCTTATTTGCAAAAATGATTATAAAATCTTACCGCAGGTGTTTCAGAACCCTAGCACTCTGTAGCATGGCCAGAAAAGCTGTTTTTTATGTAATATGTAAATATTTAAAGCCAATAAAATTCTGACTATTATGTTTTAAGTTCTTTTGGTTACCTGACCTTCATTAACTTTGGAATAAAAAGTTCTTGAGCTAATCTATTTAATGGCAAAATAAAATATACATTGAAGTTTACTGTGATCTATACTTTGAAATCAGTTTCACCTCTTAAGTAAGATAAAACGCTGTGTTACTTGAGCTTTATTTTGACATTGTCTAGCTAAATGTTTACTAGTGTTTCTGAATTCCTCACTAGTGTAATCGTTCCAATTCTTCCTCGCCTGTTGACAAACTTAATCAGCAGCCTCGTTTAACTAAGCTGACACGAGTGCGCAGTGATAAGAAGAGTGAATTTCTGAAGGCCTTGAAAAGGGACAGAGTAGAAGAGGAGCATGAAGATGAAAGCCATGCTGGCTCCGAGAAGGTAATTGAAATTGTAGTCCTTCTTGATTTGGCGTGACACCTTGATGACTAATTAAAACTTTGATTTCCCTCCTGCTAAGCCTATGCCAGCAGGTTTCTGTCTTTGGGTGACTATTCAAGGGTCTTACGATACAGCCCAGGCTGATCTTTAACTCTCTTGCAGTTGAGAATAACTTGACCTTATTTATTCGCCTGTGTCCACCTCTGAAAAGCTAGACACCATCAAACCTGGTTTGGACAAAAGTAATTATGATGGGCATAACACTGATAAGTCAGCGCTATACATTGTTTCTAATATGCTTGACTTTGTGTTGTTGCTTTTCTGTGTAATCACTGAATTCCTTTGCAGGGTTATATAATGAGCTTTGCTTTCTAGTTTGATTCAGTTTTGAGGAGCCTTAGGAGGAGATGGATAGTGGAATCAGAGCCTTTGTGCCCCTGCTTTTCTTTCTGTGTGCATCCTCAACAGGCTATTTCCTGATTCCTTGTGGATGATTTTGTGGTGTCTTCTTTTTCTTTAGGCCTATTTGTGGCAGCAGCTTTATAGATACTTAATCAATCTGACCTCCATCCTTAGAGGTATTCTTCTATCCACATAGTTGTAAATAAGCCCTCAATAAACCTATTTTGAAATTGCTGTAAAACATTTTTATCTTCCTATAAAGAAAGCTAGCTTTCTCCCCCCCCCCCCCCCATACTTCTCTTATTTTCCGTTTTGGTATTTTGGTTTTGGCATTGTTTTGTCTTTTGGGGAGAGATTAGGTCTTAAGTAGTCCAGACTGATATGTAATTCATGATTCTTTACCTTAGCCTTTCAGTCAGATGCTGAAATTACAGGTGTTCATGACCATGCCTGGGCACAAATCTACACTTCTTTTTTCTTTTCTTTTTTTAAAAATCCTTTTGCGTAATTAACACATTTTTTGTCATCTTTATCTTTTTGGCTTTATGTTTTTTTGTGAGAATGCCTTTGAAATTTAATGATGGATAATTGAATTTATGTACTTATGTATTTTTCATGAGAATCTAGACAGGTTCTGTTAGTTGTCAGTAACTGTCTTTTAGAACTCACTCTTTATTTTTTGAATTCCCTAAAAATCAGGATGACGACTCATTTAATTTGCATAACAGCAATAGTAGTCACCAAGAAAGAGATATAAACAGAAACTTTGATGAAAATGAAATTCCACAAGAGAACGGCAATGCTTCAGTGATTTCTCAACAGATCATTCGTTCTTCAACCTTTCCACAAACTGATGTTCTTTCCAGTTCACTTGAGGCAGAACACAGGTTAGTAACTGTTTTTGGGTTTTAACTGTCACCATCTCTTTAAGATTTTTATCAAATTTAAGTGACTGTAGGCTTATTTTTATGATGCTGGTTACTGGATCTAGGTTCTCATTTGTTTTATACATGTGCCATATAATCTGAACCCTTGATTGGCTTACTTTTTTTTCTCTTTTCTCCCTCTCTCTTTTTTTACATTATTACTGGATCTTACTGTATATTGGGCAGTTGGAGTTCAGTATGTAAGCCAGGCTGACCTTGAACTGTTCCTGGCACTGTCTCCTGAGTGCTGGCATTAAAGGTGTGTGTCACCATACCTAGTCCTAATCTGTTTGCTTTTAACATGTTTATTAACAATAAGTCAGACCTGTTTTTAAAGGGCAGACAATTTTAATTGCATTTATATAGTTGTGTTTCCAGTGTAGTTAATTCATCTCACCCTGGCTTACATAATCACTCATCTGTTCTCTATAATTAAACCTTGTTTTCATTCCTGTTTTAGAGTATGTGAGTACTTTTATTTCTTTTTTATTGTACTACCGGTACATTGTATGGCTGAATGACTTTATATTTATTTTTAAGATTTATTTTATGTGTTTAAGTGTTTGCTTACATTTTTGTCTGGTGCCATTGGAGGCCAGAGGAGGGTATCATATACCTTGGAATTGGAGTTACAGATGGTTAGGGGCCTCCTTGTGTATGCTGGAATTGAGTCCTGGTTTTCTGAAAGTATAGCTAGTGGTCCTAACTCCTGAACATCTTTTATTCTCCCTGACTTCTTAAGTGTTACAAATAATGTATTTACAAGCATTCATATAGAAGATATTTTGATGAACATTAACATAGAGAAATGAAAATAATGACCGGTGCACAGTGAGGTATATAAACTACATTCATAGGAAAATATTGATGGGAGTTTGGAAGTGAGAATCTATGTAAGTGCTGTTAATAGAGAATGCACATTCTGTATCACTGGGTAGAAATTATAAAAACTATGCACATCTAGTTGGAACAATCTGTACCGGAGCGCAAGTTACACGTTAATAATACTGTATTGTATCCATCATGGTATATGAAGGGAAAATGAAAAGTGCCCATTTGGATTAATGAAACATATTTATATGAATATATGTGCACATACAGAAATGAATGAATGTATATACACACAGGCAGTTTTTAAAAAAGATTATATGTACTTGTATGTTTTTCATTGACTGTATTTCTCACAGAGGAGCCACAGTTGTTGATTATTCAGAGTCTCAGAGTTAGCAAAGTGTGTAGTTATATTTAAATCTAGGAAATCTAATCCTAGATCATCTTAACCTTTTTTTTTTTGTATGTGGGGGAGTTGAGATCAAACCTGTTTTATTTGGCAAGCTTCTACTCACTGAATCCTTACACCTCAAGTCCATAAAACATTCTTTTCTCTAAGCTCACCAAACTACATTTAGATTTTTTAGTTTATTTAGATTGCAGCTTTAATCTTTTTTTATGAAAAAGTGATTTCAGATGTGAAAAAAAGATTTTATAGCTTCAGTTTTCACCTTTGCAATTTATAAGTACATACATAATCTTATAGTGGATACAGTTATCAGTAATTAACTAGTTTCTAAAGTTAATTCTTTTGTTTTATATTAAATAATCATGCATATGTCAGCTAGAGAGTTCCGAATACTTGCTCCTAACCCCACTTTATGTGTGTCTTAGTTTGTCAGCTTTGGATTAGGTGATAAATGATGAAGGTAAGTCGAAATGGTATTTCTAAGGGGTTCAGAAAAGCCATAGAGTAGAGATCAAAGAAATAATGCTAATTTGATTCTTGGTTCTGAGACAACAGTTCAGGAGTGTGCTAATTCTGGAGGGAAATAACTAAAATTCTTTTTCTTTGCTGTGAAGTAAGGAAATTGTTTCGCTTAAATGGTGATAATTTTTCCGTGTAAAATATGAATAGCATGTTGGATACTATTTAGGTCTCTCAGTCACTAAAATATTCTTTGAGACATTGAAAAAAGTATGAATCAATAACACATGTAATAAAAGTTGAAAGAAGTACAAATAGAAATAACAGAAATATTTAAATAAACAATTAACTAAACAGTTTATTACAAGATAAATGTGCCCTTAAAAATAGCAGAAACTTCACTGACAGTCTTCTACAGCTTGTTTTTCTAGAAATGAAATTATTTTCTTTAAAAAAAAAATGGAAAGAGTGTACTGTTATTTTTCTTTAAATAGGTTTAGATCAAAAAACTTTGAAAAATCATTTTTCTGCTGTTGAACATAATGGCCTCTTTTCAGATTGAATTGTGTACTGAGGATAGTAAATACTATACACCTAAGACATTCTGTTTGAAGAATAAACTGGAAGATGCAAGTTAGCAAGCTTCTGCAGTCTTTCCAAGTAGAAGATCTAATGAGTAGTTGAGAATATGCTGGATTGTGGTGGTATTGAAGAAAAGCAAAAGTGCCATTTATTATTACTTTTAGTACAAGGATTTGCCACTTTTTATTTTTTGACTCTCCAGTTGCAAGTTTCCAGCATAGAGAACCTAGACCCTGAGGATTAAGCAGTCAGGCAGTTCATTCCTATTTACTACTAGTTTGCTTGATCAGTTACTCGTTTTTGTTTTTTGTTTTTAAAAAGATTGATTTATTATGTATACAGTGTTCTGTCTGCGTACATGCCTGCAGGCCAGAAGAGGGCATCAGATCTCATTACAGATGGTTGTGAGCTGCCTTGTGGTTGCTAGCAATTAAGCTCAGGACCTCTGAAGAGCAGCCAGTGCTCTTAATTTCTGAGCCCTCTCTCCAGCCCCCTCAATTACTCATTTTTAAGGAAATAAACTCAGAAGTCTTTTTTATCTTGGGGACCATGTAGTAGACTTGTGTATCGTGTTTTCTAATACATAGTTTAAAATGAATAATTGAATTGCCAAGGTGAAGCTCTAAGTTAAACTTCCTTTCCTCCCCTTCAGATTATTAAAGGAGATGGGCTGGCAGGAAGACAGTGAAAATGATGAAACTTGTGCTCCCTTAACTGAGGATGAGATGAGAGAATTCCAAGTTATTAGTGAACAGGTAAGGAAACCTAAGCCTTTTAGATTCACTCTTACATAAATAGCTCTTCCTTAAGAAGAACAACCAACAAAGTTTTGAACATAGTATGTACAGTACACTTGTCCAGAAAATCAAAATGGTTAGTTCTCTGTCAGTCTTTCCTTAGCTGTCTAAAAATTAAATGTGTGTGAGTGTGAGTGTGAGTGTGAGTGTGTGTGTGTGTGTGTGTGTGCGCGCGTGTGTGCGCGCGCGCGCGCGCGCGCGCACAGACTGAAGGAAGTGGAGGGATATCTTAGTGACATACGGATGGGTTGACCTTGATATGTTCTCCAGCACGGAATGAAAGGAGCAAGCACAAAGAATTTAACAAAGTTACATTACATCCCAACTGCAATTTCTCCTCCCTCTGCACTCCTTCTAGCCCCTCCCCTTTACCAGGAAACTCCTGGGGTGGGGCAGACCTGGATGTGTGGCAACCTAGTTGGAGGGAAAGAGTCAGTATAACAACTATAAGGAATATGCAGAGACTCCGTGTTCTTTAGTTTCTGTGAGCCCTTTTGAGTCTGTATGCTGTGTTCTTACACTGTCCTTATCCCTTCTGGCACCTATAATAAGCCTTTGTCTTTTCTTTTGCGGGGTTCCTCTGGCTCTACCTAATGCCTGGCTGTGGGTCACTGCCTCTGATACCTCTTTAATGACAGTTGGGCTTGGCACCAATCTGAGTGTATCAGACTATCACTAGGGATCATTTCATTGACGTTTTGTTTTGGGCAGTTGTATTTGATTCTGTCCTGGGTCTCTGGGCTGTTGTGCTTCTGGTTTTCGGCCATTTAGGCAGTGTTAGGCATGGAGTCCCTCTTGTGGCATGAGCCTCAAGTTGGATCAGTCATTGGTGTGCCACTCCCCTGCACCACCATTTCCCCAGCACTTCTTGCAGGCAGGGCAGATTGTAGGCTTTAGATCTTTAAAGTAAAATGTTTAAAGGTTCCACCTCAGGTGGATATTAAATTACGTTTTGGGTTTCTGTCTGGCTCTCATTCCCTTCGTCTGTGCCAGTTTAAGAATCATTTTCTTTTTAAACCAGTCTTTAGCGTTGCCACCCTTCCTTCTGTAGTGAGGTTTCTCGGATGTGCTGGCCTGAATAGCAGATCTGCTCTACCATACAGCCTTTTTTCTATTGATTATTATATACCGTAATCTTGGTGTCACAAGATTGTTGGCTGAGGTGTGGGCAGCCTTGGTGTTGGGGCTTTGTTTTCTGCAAACAGGTAATTTTCAATTAACTACTTTTTTAAAATTCAAAAGTACTTAATAAACCATGGTTTTTAAACATGGTTGTGAACTTAATAGTTCTGTTTTTAAATTCTACCTCTCCGGCAGACATGTACTGAGTGTTTAGGTATGGTCAAATATCCAGAGGTGAATTTTTTTTTTCTAGCTAACAGTTTAGTGAGAGTATATAAATTCTCATGTAAAGCAGATTATGATAATTCTGAATGTTTCAGGTGAGGACCAACGAGTGAATGAGTAGGGTGGTAGAAAAATGCAAAAACAAGAATTTTTCTCACAGAACTTACTCCCTAGTGGTCAACGTGGAGATAATAGTTCTACTTGAAATAATTTAGGAAAATTCAATTAAGGACAGGGATTTGAATTGGCCTTTGACAGATAAGATGATGTTGGAAGAAGCTGTAAATTAGGCAAAAATAACAGATTTTGCTAGAGTTTATAGTAACAAAAAGAGAATTGGGTGGAAAGCTTTAAAGTGTGACTTCACAATGTATTGTTAACTAAATGCTTAATTCACACCGAGGCACCATGTTTGGTGCTTAAGCTGTTGTATGAAGTAGCTTTATTAGTACTGCTGAATAGATGAGAGAACTAGAGCGCCTGTAAGTTAATAAGTAGAGCAATTAGAATTTGGCCTCAAATTTGTTGAATTATTTGCCCCACTTAATTTTAATCACGGTAAAGGGGTATGTTGAAGAAAGTTAAGATGAACAAAATATGAAGGGCTCTTAATGTCATGTCAGAAGTTAGTGTCTTTATTAGGTTCATTAGCACTTTTGTTAAGATGTGAGGCCCAGTAAAGTGTACATTGTAAGTGTGGTTCTTAAGAGTAGAATCAGACTAAGTCAGGAATGTGTTGCAGCAATTAGGATTACACTGGAGAAGTGTTAGGTGAGATGGTTTTGAGAATAAATGATCCTAAATAACAATCATTAGGACTTTGAAATACTTGAATAGATGATGATATATTTATTGTAAGTAGTGTAGAAGGAGAGGGAAGCTGACTTTAAGGAAAGGTTTAACATGTTAAATTAGATGTCACTGGGGATGCACAGGCTTATAGAAATTTTAAGGAATAAAGACATAGACTTGGAATGAGATGGCTTACTTGGTAAAGTGATTGCTCTGTAAACATAAAGAGCTCATTTCTAGCATCTTCATGGGAGAAAATAAAGCCAGTGTGTGTTCCTGTAATCTCGATGCTGGGGAATAGAAAGCAGAACTCAAGTTCAGAGATAGGCCCTTTTAAAAAGAGAAATTGAGGAAAATACCTAGCATTAACCCCCATCTTCTACATTTATTAATAAATATACAGGTATATGTAATATCTTTGGATAGACATATTTGCATATTTATATACATACAAAATGGTATCACTCACAGACTTTTTGACTGGCTGAGTGATTATGGAGAAATAGGTGAATTGATGGCTTGATTGATTACTTGATATGATTGATTAAAGGTCTTGATACAGCTTATTCAGCTATGGAACTTACTTCTTACTTCAGGTTGGCCTTTAATTCACAATCCTCATTCCTTTGCTCCCCACATGCTGTCAGCCAAACTCCAGGTTTATCAATAGACTCTTGTTTGTTTAAACACATACAAATAAAATAAAAGGAGACTACTTGAGGAAGACATTTGACATGAACCTATATACTGGCACGTGCAGTCTCTCTCTCTCTTTCTCACACACGCACGCATGCTACCACACTCAGATTTTATTTTCACTGGAATTCTCTACAGACGATTTTAAGCTGTGGTAAAATGAGATAATATTGACTCATATTATGTGAAGTAAGAATAGAACTTTGATGAATAATGAAGAAGCAGTTTTCAGAGAGGGACCAGACATTCTTTTAAATTTCAGGTGGCTGGGAGCATTAGAGATGGATGTGTGTGTGGTTTTTTTGTTTTTCAAATTAAGATGGTGACACTTTTTGTTTAAACTGGTGGGAGGTGAGCTTCAAAATTAAATTAAGATAGAAAAACCATGTTATATATAAAAAGGAAATAAATGAGAAGGGAAACTTAAAGCTAAAAGCAGTATGTACATACATATGTGTGCTGTGTTGTGTATTTAACAGTAGTTGAAGCTCTTTGGGCCTGAATAGAAATTCTCATAATTTAACAACCCTTGTCTATAAAACTTATAGACAGTGCCAAATATTAACTTATGTAGTTTAATTTGATCTTTGGAAACAACATTTAGAGACATACATAAAAATTAGCTGCATGTTTTTGTGAGAAATTCACAAAGTCTGAGTTAATAGAGTATGCATTGTCATAGCTTTATAGCTTCATGTTCCTTTTAATGGGGGTGTCTGTTTCCCCCATTTTGAAAGGTGATATTTTGACTCAGGTTTATTTTTACTATTATTACTAATATTTTTATTTCTCATTTTGGGTATTAATGTTTTTGTATCTTAATTGGTTAAGCATAGGACTGTAGTACTTTGTATACTTCATCATATTTACAAAGCATGAATAAAACCAGCTGCCAGCCTTGTTAATTTAGGTCATGGTAATAAATATCAGCTTAATTGTTACTGATTATATGCCTTAGTAGCACCTGAAAGTATATTTGTTACAATGTTTAAGTCAACAGAAGTTTGCAAAGACTTAATATCTTAGGGTGACAGTTTTAAGTCACATCTATCTACCCTTTGTACTGAAAAGATCTCTTCTGTTCTTTTTTCATAGTGGTTTTGTGGTGGTAAAGGTTTGTCCTCAAAGAACAGATTTTATTTTTCCGTTTTGTTTCATTTTGTAATAAGGTCTTGTTAAGTAACCAGACTGGCCTGGAACTATTCTGTGTACCATAGTGTTCACCTCGACTTTAAGTAATCTTTCTGCCTCTCAAGTGCTGGGATTAACAGATAGAAGCCAGTGTGCCCAGCAAAGCATACATTAATTCTATTAGAGAATATTTTGTTATAATAAATTGTTCAGTTACCCATGATTATTGAAATCGCTTATTGAGGGGCATGAAATAATTATATTTGGAATTTTCAGGGTAAGATACAATGAAAACTTGATTGTAATTATGCTTATGCTTATCATTATAGTATTAGCTTTTGGGGCAAAATTAATTTGCTTGTTTTTGACATTTTAGTTACAGAAGAACGGGCTGAGGAAAAATGGTATTTTGAAAAATGGCCTGATCTGTGACTTGAAGTTTGGACCCTGGAAAAACAGCACTTTCAAACCCACAATTGAGAATGATGACACAGAGACAAGCAGCAGCGACACATCAGACGATGATGATGTGTGAGGGTTTCCTAACAGCTCTAGAAATGTAGTGTGGTACATCTCTCATGCAGTTTGGGGTGAATTGTAAAAATGAAGAACTATAATTTATGTAGTGAACTACCCCATTAGAAGATGATTTTTTTGGGGGGGACTTCAATATGAAGAAAACCAAGAATGTTGTGTTGGGCTGTGTTGAAAATTATTTCTTTGTAAATGAATGTTGTAGAAATGAGGACTTTGGTTGATCCAACATTGACTTTCTTCATCACTGCAACATTTCTCTGACTAGCAATGTGACGATGTAACAAATGAGATTTTCTCATTTAATAATAAAAAATTGTGTAATGTTTTGCAAAGCTTCTGTCTTAAAATGTTCAGGTCTTAAGGTAAAAGGCAGCTTACAGTTTTGCTTGCAGAGTCATATCTTTCAAACAGTGGAAATCTTCAACTCTACTTTGTGCACCTTCTCACCTCACTTCTCCCTTAAACAAAACCAAGCAGCAGAAAGGAAAACGTAGCATGTTGGCTAAAACTGGAACAACGCGCACTAAAATACTAACTTCTCGAACTCAAGTCTTGTGCTAAGTTACCTTTCAAAACAAATTGCTCTTTAGTCCTTCCCATAGTGCAGTGGATGTGGGAGGAGACGCAAGGTGTTCTTCCAAGCTTTTGGAGGTGCTTGTCAAGAGCTTTATTTGGTGTATTGTCAGATCACGACTTTCATAGGTGGTTGGAAGAGTTGTGGGAAAACTTATTTTGATAAATTATTACACATGCAGAAAAGCTGATCACACTGACTGGATCTGTCCACAACATGGAAAATAAACTGGATTTTCAGAATATTGTTGTTCTCTGTAGTGTTCAAGGTACTGGTATCCAAGTACAACATGCTGTGTTAATAACTTTATACATTTCTTCATTAAAAATGCAGTTCCTTTGAGGTTAGAAAGAGAAAGCTTAAATTTTTATCAAATTCACAAAGCTATTGATTGAATGTTGACTATTTTCATTTGAAAGGAAAACAGGATCATTTCTGTTTTGATGGTGTATTAGACTATTTTGTTCTGTACATTTGTTACCAAATTTCAAGCTTTGTTTTATCCTTACTTGCTTTTGTTGCTCTACCAAACTCATTCATATCAGTATGTTCTATTTTTAAAAATACTTTTTATGTGTATATGTCTGCATATGATGACAGAGGGGTGTCAAATCCCCCGGAGCTGAAGTTACAGATAGTTATAAGCTGCCTGATAACTGTATGTGTCTAGATATTGAACTTGGGTCCACTTTAAGAACAGTTATGTGCTTTTAACTTTTAATAGTTAACTAAACTATTTCTCTGGCCCCAGTATATTATGTCTATAAAGAGAATAGTATTAGACCAAAAGTGTTATGCCAGACTGGTCTTTTTGTTTTCTTAGAAGGCTATGATGTTTTATCTATTTCTGTATCAGTCTCCAGCTTTCACTAGAATTTAGGTTTTATTTTTTTGCTTGTTTTGGTTCCCACCGAGACTGAGGTGATAGAGAAATTAAATTAGAAAACCCCACATTCTACCTCCATAATTTTTTTGAGGCTAAATATTAACGAAGTATTAAAGCTTTAAAAGGTTTTTTTTTTTGTTTGTTTTTTTAAATTTTGAAATTTGCCACAATTCAATCTAAATGGGAAAAGTTAAATGTGTTAGCCACTGGAGTACCTAAGGACACAACATGACAAAGCTGACAAGGCAACATTGAGTGTCTTTGGATTGCACTATTCTTTGAAGAATAGGATAATGAAAATTTGCTTTGGGGCATCTTTATATTCAGGCAGTTCTTAAGCCTTAATTGCAATCTAGATAGTACTTAGCTAATGTTTATTATACTTTAACAGAATTACTATTTTATAAGTATGGTGAGTTACAGCTATAGTTTTACCCAGTAAGTGATGCCATGAACACATTTGGTTATTAAGGAAATGGAGACACATAACATTTAAAATTAGCACAGTTTTAAATTGCTGTTAAATGGGCTCATAATAAAAGTTTGGATCACATTGAAAGGAGAGTCTACAAATGAGGATTTGTTAAATTGCAGGTCTAGTGTGCAGTTATTGAACAGAATTAGCTCATGGTTGTGGGGGGGGGGCACAGTTGGAATATGTGAAACTCACTTAGTTTTTTGCATAGCAAATATTTTGTTGAGGTATATGTTGCCATAATAACATATGGTCACAAGGTAGTGAACTTACAAGGTAGTGATCATTAATACCCCGAATTTCTTGGGACCTTTTTAATAATTTCTTTGACTCCTTATCTCCCAATGTTCTTGTATAAGTTGTAATTAATGAGCAAAGTCCTAAGTTAATGATTTAAAAGCTTCTCAAAAATGTGTATTGTTTGGATTTAAGATGAAGACTTAGAATGAATTTACTTTTCATAAGTATATTCACCCCAAACCTAGTCTTGCTTTAAGCAACTCAATTGTCTTTTAGCTTAGTTTCCTAATTTCTGACACACCCATCCATCCATCCACCCCCCCCCCCCCCTTTGCATATCCCTAAATTGTAAGTGAATGATTTTATGGTATTAGTCAAAGAAAGTTTTAAGAACCACAATCTTCCAGCAGCCTAAATTTTATCATAAAACTGACATTATAAACTGACCTGGTTATGTTTTAGTTAATATTTCTGTTTACTGAGTTTAATATATTTATGGAAATTAAAAGTATCAGCAGTTGGAAACTGGATGCTTGACTTTTTGAGAAGTTTTGATTTCCTGAATTCATAATGGTAACTGGGAAAGGTAAGGTAATGGATAGACTTATTAAGCACTAGCACTTAGCACCGTAAAAGATCCAAGTGGTGGAGAGGCTTCTTTTTCCTTTTGAACATGTTTCCATAGGTGAGACTGAGCACTGGGATTAACCATAGTGATGGTTTCTAAGCTGAGCTCTAATTGCTTTAACCTAGAATTCTTAGTTCAGTAAAGTACTCAGCCTAATTTAACAGGTTTTCTAATTGTTAGTTTTGTTTGTTTACTGGCTACATAACTTAATTACTTAGAATATTTTGTGTTACTTAATATCTTATTGGGATATTATACATAACTGGTTTTATTATGACATTTTATTAACATATAAACTATTTTGGTCATATTCCCTTCCCTTTTTATTTCCTCCTAATCTGACTGCCAAAGTAACATCCACATCTATCGGCTTTCATCTGCTTTTTGTTCTTTCTCATCTGCTACGGGATTTATGTTGAATTTTGTTGTTTGGGATTTTATTTATTTTTTGGTGATAAAATGAATTTGTTAATGTTTACTGAAGCATTATTTATTATAGCCACCCTACCAGAGACTTCAGCACAGAAGAAATGTCTCTTGTTCCTCTATCAATTATTCAGGCTATGTATGTAATTACTCAGGGAAGGATAGGGGCCCTATGAGCCCCCTCCCTCTACCAGTAATGGTTATTGATGGACCCGATATTTGTAGCTTTTCTGTAGGTAACTCCTAGAGTGGCCTGTGTGATCCACTATGGAGTTGTATTCTATAGAAAGTCTGGTAGGATGATGTGTGGAAGCATTATTAGGTTCATTAGGACACAGCTGTGGTATGCTCTCTGACTGCTATGATGTGGAAAGAGTATCTTACTAGTGGCTCTCAAAATTGTCTGCGTGATGGTGGTGGTGGTAGTGGTGGTGTACTGGCTAGCTTAAAGTAATAGTGGCTGTGTCCTCCTCAGAGCTTTACTAGAATGGTTGTGGCCTGGGCTGTTGATTTTAAGCTCTTGCAAGGTGTCAGAAGTCCACCTGGTTTGAAGCATTGCCCCTTTTAGAGTTGTGACTTTAATAAGGTACCTAACTCTAGACATGAACCTTTATTCCTCTGTAGACTAAAATGGCCTTGAACTCAGATCCTCCTGCCTCTGTTTCCGGGGTGCTGGCATTAAAACCATGCACCAGCAAAGCTGTTCTGAGTTCTCAGTAAGTTGAAATAGCTGCTATTTTGGTTCCGTTTATTTGGCATTTTTGTCAGTTGTAATTTGGCAGTTTGGTTTTATTCGGCCTTTAAAAAGATAAATGGGTACTTTGGTATCTTCAGCTTTTTCAGGTCTAGGTGACAGGTATATTTTGAGAAAACTAGGTTGTAGGTGTCAGTTCAGTTCTTAAGGCTTACTCCATAATTTAAAAAAATAGTGTAGATTCTGGTGTGCTATTTCTTAGTAGGCAGCATGTGCTGCTTTTCTCTCTCTATCTCGCTCTGTGAATGAATGAATGAATGAATCTATCCATGCTCATTGGTGTCTCAGAGAGAGGCAAGGAGACTGACAGTTCAGATCCCTTGGAGCTTGAGCTATAGGTGACTATGAGGCCCGTGATGGGTGCTGATGGCAACTCAGCTCGGGTTCTCTGCAGGTACAGCAAGCACTCTTAATAGTCATCCCTCCAGCACCCAGGGTTTTTACATTTTCATTAATTTTTGGCACAGTAACCCCAAACTGGCTGGAACTGTTTGTGTAGTGCATAGTGGGTTTGAACTTAGAGCTACTTTCCTGCCTTGGCTTCTAAAGTACAGAGATTACAGGTTGTCTGCCACTATTCCCAGCCCCTTAGTGCTGTTAATGGTTTTCCAGTGTCTAGTGAGAAACTCATTAGTGAGTAGAGGAGTTCCTTTAATAAGTTATCACTGATAATTAGCACACTTATTTGGATTTACTAACTTTACTTAAGTTTGTGGACCTTTATTGCAATGTATCACCAAAGCAGCTGGAACTGTATCAGTTTTAGTGGAGTGTCTAATTATGGGCAATAGGCTCCTGATCTCTTGCAAATCTTACAATGTAGGTTTCTAGAAATCTAAAAATGAAAGTTTAGGTGTGGCCCTTTTTTTTTTTTTTTTTTAAATCCTTATACCAATACTTGTGCTTTTAAAATCTTGAGCTTTAAAGGAAACTTTTTCTTGTTTGTGAAGCATCTGTATTGCTGTATCTACCACAGATAAAATAGATTCCATTCTAAACTAGTGAAATTTAGCATAGAATACATTAGGATTTACTGAGAAAATGAGAAAACTGGTAGGATGTGGGGGACAGTTTTTAAGGACACCTTTGCAGTCTCCAAAAGGGAGAGTTTTATTTAAGACAAGATCTTTACCACATATCTCAGAGCCTGAGAACTCTAGACTAGACTGGCCATGAGCTCACAGAAATCTTCCTGTCTCTGCATCTAGAGTGCTGGGGTTTAAGCGCATATGCCATCACACCCCTTCAAGATAATTGCTTGGCTTCTCAGCAATAGATGTTTTATGGGGATTAAAATAGAGTGTATATGTGGCATGTGGATAAAAAAGCATTGTTTACATGTTCTACCCTGTAACTTTTTTGTGTAAATTTTTATAGTAAAGGAAAGCTATAGATAAGTATTCTCAGTCACAGCATCAGTTAGTAATGCAAAGTAGTGGGAAAATAGTGTCCTGTGTTATAGCATCCTGGAGCTTAAAGAATAATGTCTTACTAGGATGCAAGCGTGGAAGGAAGTTGTAGGCAAAAGAAGTGTCTTAAAGTGTGTATTACACGGAGCTTTTGGGCTCAGAATTCGTGATGGAAAAGGTATAAGGGAATGAGACCAGCGAAAGTAGGTAAGGGGCACTCTAATCCCAGCATGGGGGAGGTCAGCCCTCTTTATATGAGAGCCTATGGAAATGGGAGAACAAGGTTGGGGCCACATACAGCAAGGAGTCATGATAAGACTGGAATACCAGACTGAATGTACCTTCTATTTATCTTTGAGCACCTTTCTAAAGCCTGTATTGCTTAAAACTACATCATGAGTAAGAGAAAAACATGAACTTGTTTCCTTCACAATGACTGTAAAGTCATCTAGAGGAGCTGAGAAACTGGGATGCAGCAAAGTACTGAAGGAGTTGATGGAGCTATATATGGAAATATATAGCCCTGGGCTTTATTCACAGTACATTCCTATCCAGTTCTTGAGGTGAAGTCCATGATATGCTCAGCAATATAGTGAGCTTAAAGCTAGCCTGGGAGTCATTAAAAAAAAAAAAAAAAAAAAAAAAGTTGGCCCAAGGCAAATGATCTCAATAAATAATGATAATATTTCACCTTAGTTGTGTGCACCTTAATCTTAGCACTTGGGGCAGAGATGGATCTCTTTTGAGGCCAGTCTGGTCTGCACAATCAGTTTTCCAGGATAAGTAGTTAACAGTGAGACCGTCTTGAAAAACTAACAAAAAATTACTCTTTGTCCGTAAGATAACAGTGCTCGTTGGAAAGGTGTAAACTCTCTCAACTCTCTCCCTTTCTCGTGTGTGTTGGTGGGTACTGTCAGTTCTAAGAGAGGCTTAGTCTATTCTTAAAACTTGCTATATAGATAAGGATAACCTCGAACTCTTGACTTCCCTCAGGATTACAGATGTGTGCCATTATGCCAGCAGAAATTAGGGGAGCTCCCTCCAAAAAACAGCCTATGTTGGCAGAAAACATGGATCTCTGCTGCCCTCAAGTGGCGTAATGTTACAAATTGTCCAAGAAAGACTACTCTAGGCATTAAGTTTTGAGCACTCTTTAGTCTTAGCTTGCTATTTGTATGTATTAATAGGACTTTTTACACTATATGATAAATTGTGTAATTTCTAGCCTCACCTCTTTCATTTTGATACAAGTTAAGATGGTCCTATTCATTATGAGCAAATAGTTTCACAATAAACCTCCTGAAAAGTGTACTATATTTGTTCACTTCTTATTCCCTAGGAAAAGTTAGTGGTTTGTACTATTGTAATTCGTGTCCTGGCTAAGAAGAGTGAGTTCTATACTTGGCAGGATTCTTGAGCTACCTTGGGACTTCATTCTGTTTTTGCTATTTTACTTCTTCATGACTGCCTTTCTTAATGGTTAGGGCATTTTTGCATTTTCTGTTTACTTTTTTGTTACGTATCTTATAAAATACATAAGCATTTTCATGTCAATTTATGGGTAGGTGAACTTCAAACTAAGTGAAGGAGTCTATATGGAACTCATAGGTATAGGATAATGTGGGTCCTTGTCACTGTTACTCTTTGGAATTTGACAAATTTGTAGAACATGCTACAGGTATATTGAGCTTTCAAATCACTCAGTCACCCTGATAATATAGTCAGTCCCCTATCTGCACAGATTCAATCAACATGAATTGGAAATCTCTGAAAAAAAATGAGACTGTCAGAACACACAATCTTATTTAAATAATAAAATATGACAATTTATATGACGTTCACACTATGTTGGTATAATAAGTATGTAGAGTGTGTACTAAATATTTGGGAGGATTGTGTAGTTTATACAGTTATCTAAGGGACCTGAGGATATGGATTTTGGTATCTTCAGGGGCTCTAAAACCAGTTGCTCCTGAATAGCAACAGATGACTGCATGCAGAGAACTGCCTGTCCCAGGGATGGGCAGTTGAGGGCAGTGTGGTTATGGGAGGAATTATTACAGTTCTACGACTGAAGATCTGATATAGAGATTTCCATCAAATGTATCTGAGACATGACCACTCTGTGTCTTGAGTCAGGGTTTTATGCAGCCCTTGTTGTGTCAGGCTTGAGCCAGCCTTGACTCTGCACCCCCAACTACTGAAATTGCAGACATGTGCCACTACACCCAGTCTCTAGTTTTCATAAAGCAGAAATATTGCTTAAACCCAGGAGTTGAAGACCAGCCTGTGTAGCATTGTGACATACTGTCTCAGACAATTTTTTTAAAAGCCCAATAGAATATTTACATTAAAAGTATTTGTCAGATATGGTTTTAAATACCTTTCATCTCAACACAGAGGGAAAGGTAGATCTTTGTGAATTTAAGACCAACCAGGGCTACATAGTAACTCTACCTTTATTTTGTTTTTAAAAACATTATTATGGTATATGTGTATGGTGTGTGCATTGTGTGTGTATATTATACAGTCCACAGTTCATGTGTAGAGGCCTGAGGACAACTTGTGGAATCAGGTTCTCTCCTTTCTCCTGGATCCTGGTGGGCAGACTAGTTTTCAAGCTTTTGCTTTAACTGCAAAGCCATCTCACCTACCCTGTCAAACACTTTCTCTCTCTGTCCCCTTCTTCTTCCTCCTTTCCCCCTCCTTCCAGGGTCTCTTTAGGTAGGGTAGCCTAAAGAGCTGCCTGGAACTTGCTATACAGATTAGGTTGGCACTGACTGAACTCAAAGTCCATCCTTTGTGTCTTGTGCTGGGAAGGAAAAGTGTGCTGCCACACCTGGCTTTTATCTTCTAAAGATGATAGCTTTTATTTATTCTTTGACGATTTTACACATGTATATAATGTATCTTGATCATAACCATCTCATCTCTTCCCAATTCAACACATCTCCCCACCTTCATAATTCTTCCCCTCTACTCCCAGTAATTCTCCGTTTCCCCCTCGCACTGAGTTTAATCAGTGCTGCCTGCTGAGTTGTTGACCTTGCTAACTTAATCTTGCACAGGTAACCATAACTTTTGGGAATTCATGAGTGTAATTGGCATGTAATGTTCAGAAGACAGCACTTCACAGCATCTTAATTTTTCCTTTATGTATATGAGTGTTTTGCCTGCATGCATGTATGTGTTCCACATTCATGCCTAGTGGACACAGAAGCCAGAAGAGTGTCAAGTCCCCTGAGCTGGAGTTATAGGTAAGTTGTAACTGCCATGTGGTGCTGGGAGCCAAACCCCAATTTTTTTTTTCTTTTTTTACTAGGCTGGGCTACATGTCAAGACAGTACCCCGTTCTAAAAAGAGTCCATTTTTCTAATATTGCAATTTGTCTTTTATTAGTTTATGAATTCTAGTTCAATTTTTTTCTTTTTAAAAAAACATATACCTTTTTAAGTATGAGTGCTTTGTCCACACATATGCCTACATGCCAGAAGAGAGATTCTATTATTGTGAGCCACTATGTGGTTGCTGGGAATTGACTTCTGTAAGAGCAGCCTGTGCTATTAACAACCTCTGAGCCATCTCTCCAGCCCCAAGTATCTTCTAGTTTTTACAGCTTACATATCTTTAAAATTCTTTAATTTGAGAAAAAATTTCCACCAAGTATATTCTACACACAAATGAGGTTTTTAAAAGGAATTTATTTTTCTGGTTGAGTATCTGGTGTTAGTCAACCTTTGAAGTAGTGGTTTAAATAAGAGGGACTCTGGACAACTTCTACCTTTGAAGGCTTAGTGACACCTAAGTGGCAGTTGGTGACACTATTTTAGAAGGATTAGAAACTGTGACTTTGTTGAAGTAGGTTTGTCCTTGATGGATGAAATGTGTCACTGGGTTTCCAAAAGTTCTCACCAGACCATGTTTCTCTCTCTGCCAATGGATCAGGGTGTAGCTCTTGGCGACAGTTCCTACCCTTACCTGCCTGTTGCCATGCTCCCTGCCATGATGATAATGGACTAAAGCTCTGAAACTGTAAGGACGCTCCAGTTAAATGCTTTCTCTTCTAAGAGTTGCTTTGGTCATGTTGTCTCTTCACAGCCATATAACACTGACTCAGACAACATTCATTCACCAGTTTGTCTCTATTCTTGCTCAAATGACATAAATTTTTTTTTTAAAGGAAACTTATCACAATTAATATAACAATAAAAAAGATGGGTAAAGTCTGAGCCTTCCCAGAGCTGTTAGCTAGAAGAGTCAAGGACTGTAGTGGCCAGAAAGGTGGAAAAGTATAATGGAGCCAGAAAGGGTGGTAGAAAATGCTGAACATCATGGGGAATGTTAAAATCACTGACACTATAACTGGAAAAATTAGATTCCAACCCTGCTACTTAACTAACCTAAGGAAGGAGGAAGAACTTGCGGCAGTTGAAAAGCCAGTGAATTTCATAAAGTAAATCCACATTAATAAGAACTGTATCCCACTGTTGCACGAATAAAGGAAACTCAGGGCCATATCTCTGGGAAAGTCAGAGATACCAATAGAGAGTAAACACCACCCAGCTGTCTTCTAGCTTTCTCAGCCTTGCTCTTCCTGCTTCTTCCTTGCTCTTTCTATATCTGCCTTAAATGCTTGCTTTGCTCAGTTAAGGCATGGCACCACACTGCCTGCCTGGGAGCCTGGAACTCCTTCTATAAACTAAATTGACCTTGAACTTGAACAATTCTCTCAGACTATTTAAGTGCTTGTCACTATTTAAGATTTTAAACAAATTATCCATTTCATCATTTTTAATTTCAATAGTGGGTTGTACATTGGCAGTGTCTCCTAGTAGTCTTTGAAAATCATTAAGTGTCTTCAATCTAGTTCTCTTGATTTGTACCTTTTAGTGTCTAATTTTTTTTGTTGGCCTATTTTGTAGCCTAAATAATTAATGGAATCCCCTCTTTGTTTTTTTTTTTTTTTTTGTGGTTTTTTTTTTTTTTTTTTTTTTTTTATGGGGCAATTTGTAATCCCCAAGTAGGCAAATTTTTTTTCACTTCTTCACAAATTTTTTCTAAGGTATTGATATTTGAATTGGCCAGCAAAATGTCGTCCATGTAATAAAAATTTATAGATTGTGAGAATTTGTTGCGTATTTGTTTTACTGGCTTTTGTAAAAAATACTGACACAATGGGGCTATTCAGCATTCCTTGAGAGAGGACTCTCCACTGATATCCCTTTACAGGCTGAGAATTATTATAAGTGGGCACTGTAAAAGCAAATTTTTCTTTTTCTTGTTCTTGTAAAGTTTGTAAAGAAACAGTCTTTTAAATCAATAACTATAATAGGCCATTCTTTAGGTAACAGAGAAGGCAAAGGAATCCCAGACTGTAGAGAGCCCTTTGGCTGGATCACCTTGTTTATCGCCCTTAGGTCTGTTACCATTCTCCACTTTCCAGATTTCTTTTTAATAACAAATACAGGAGAATTCCAAGGGCTGGATTCTTCTATGTGTTGAGCATTTAACTGTTCCTGTACCAGCTGCTCTAAGGCCTCCAATTTCTCTTTTGTTAGAGGCCATTGATGAACCCATATAGGCTTCTCTGTTAGCTATTTTAGAGGTAGTGCTCTGGGTGTTTTTGAAAGATCAGCAGCTGTTTTACCTTGTTTCTCTATAACATGAATGGTCTGTGACTGTTTTTCATAATACCTTCTAATGTTTTTTTCTGGAACCATGTACTAGTTTATGGCTTATTTCTGTGTTTGGAGGAATATTAATCTGTGTGTTCCATTGTTGTAGTAAATCTTTTCTCCATAAATTTATAGCAATGTTAGCCACATATGGCTTTAATATTCCTCTTTGTCCTTCTTGTCCTATACATTCAAGCCATCATGCACTCTGTTTTACCTGGGATATCGACCCAATACCCAAAACTGAACATTTACCTCCCAAAGGGGCCAACTTGGAAGCCATGACTCCAGTGAAATTATTGATACATCTGTCCCTCTGTCCAATAAGCCTTCAATAATAACATCATTTATTTGTACTTTTAATTCTGGCCTTTGTTCATAATTTTTTCCTGAAATTTTTCTTTTTCTATAGATTTTCTATCATTCAATGTAGTATATCTTTTTAAAATAGGTTTTAATTTTTTAATTGTTCTGTGAAGGTGTTTCCTCCCCAATGACAGGGTAAGATTGGACTGGATTTGATATGGGGGCTTTTGAAAGCCCCCTTGGGGCATTTCCCAAGGGCAGATAGTTACCTTGCCTGTCCCTTGTTGATCTGCATTCATTAATCCAATGTCTTCCTTTTCCACACCTGCTATATACTCCAGAAGGGAGGGGCATTCTCTTGGGATTATTTCTAACAAGCACACTGTTTCTGGGAAAGCCTTGTTTACAGTCTCTTTTTATGTGACTTTGCTTTCCACAATTGTAACATTTAACATTTTGACTTTTTTTTAAAACCTCTAGGAATAAGCTCTCCTACCCAGTTATCATCACTGTCATAAGACTCTAGATTGTCTCACAAATCCAATCCTCCAAAGGTGCTGATCTGGCTTTTAAAAGTATTTTTCTACATTGTGAATTAGCATTCTCAAAAGCCAGTAATTCAGTTATTATTCACCCAGCTTCTGAGTCTGTTACCGTTCTGTTTACTTCTGCAGTTAATCTGTGCAAATAGTCTGTAAAAGTTTCTTTTTGGCTTTGAATTACTTTTGTGAATTTTTCAGTTTTCTTTCCTGTTTCTTCAGTTTGGTCCCAGGCATTTAAAGCTGCCATGCGATATAAATCCAGAGTATGTTCATTGTATAAAGATTGCCTTTCAATATCAGCATAATCTCCCTCCCCAAGAAGTTGGTCTTGGAAGACCTTTATGCCTCTGGCCCTGCTTCTTTGTTCTAGTGTTTTAGCCTCCACCCTCCACCATGATTTCCATTGTATGAGCGGCTCTGCCTCTAGCACAGCTGTAACCCTATCTAACCAATCATTAGGGGTGACCCAGTTACAGAATGACCAACTGTTCAATATTTGTTTTACAAATGGTGAATGTATCCCACATATTACAATTGCTTCTTTTACTCTCCGTAATTCTAGCATTTCTAGTGGAGCCCAACTAGTTTCCCTATCATCTTGATCATTCATTTTTTAAAAAAGATTACTGGGTATATTAATGTTGCCTGTATTTGTCTAATTTTAGATGACCTTGCTAAAATTGGTTCTTCATATTCCTTTGTTTGAATTTGAACATCTTTGTGTTCTCTCTTGACAAGCTTTTTAAAGCCCTTTTTCTTTGGACTTATATTAATCGTCTTTTTAAGTGACAAAATAGAAATCAAACAAAAATATTCATAATAAACAGTATGATAGACATTATGAAAGTCCCATCTACATTATTTATGTTTTCCTTCACTGGTTTTAATACCAAATCATCTAGTGAAAGATCAGAGAAGGACCAAGCACCCTCCATTGCTTTAAACAAATTCCTTCTTTTAAAAAATTGATCTACTCACCAATTTGTTGTCTGTTGATGATTCAATTGATTGTGAAGTGGGACAGCTACCTAGTGTGAGAGCAGCCCAAGGAGGGGTCCAAAAAGTAAAAGGAAACAGCCCACCAGGAGAAAGAGGCCACTGTCTGAAAAATTTACCCAGATGAGAATGAAACGGAAACACATGTGGCCAGTCAGCCTAAGATTGGAGGCTAACCTGGAACAGAAAGCCTAGCCCACAGTAATTACTCCTCTGGCCGTGTGTTGTTCTGGCTGGCAAGTGAGTTTTTTTGGTAGGGATGGGAGGAATTCGTGTCCCAAAGTTGGATGCCCAGTGTTTCACAAATGAAGGAAACTCAGGGCCAGAACTTTGGGAGGCGGAGATATCAGAGAGTAAACACCATAGTCAGATCTCACCCAGATGTCTTCCAGCTTTCTCAGCCTCGCTCCTCCTGGCTTCTACTGCCTGCTCTGTCTTTCTATATCTGCCTTAAATACTTTCTTTGCTCAGTTAAGGCGTGGCACCACCACTGCCTGCCTGGGAGCTTGGAACTCCTTCTGTAAACTAAGATGACCTCAAACTCAGTTGGATTAAGGGTGTAGGTCACCACTCTGGGGATACTTCCTGTGCTGGGATTAAAGGTGTGAGTTACCTCTGTCTGATCCTCCTAGACTGAATGTGGGTAGATCCCTCTGATATCTCCGAATGTTTTTATTATATATGGAAATATCCCCACATCCCACTCACACTTAACCTAGATTGAATGTATCTCTAACTCAACTTCCTCTTTTGTAGCCTGAAGTTTCTGACTCATCCGGTCCAGTTTAGCCCTAAATTGTCATACAGAGGCTTATATTAACTACAAACTGTCTGGCCTATCACTTGGACCATTGCTTGCTTGCTCATTCAACCTAACTAAGTCCGTTTTTATTAATCTATGTTTTATACGTGACTTGTGGCTTACCCGTACTTTTACATCTTGCCTTCTCTGGGGTGGCCACTTATGACATCTCTATCTGACTCTACCCTTCTCCTTTATCTCTGTTTGGAATTCCCACTAATCTGGCTTGCTATAGGCCAAAAACAATTCCTTTATCAACCATTGGTAATTCACAATGTTTAGGAAGACATCCCACACCACCCCTTATCAGATCTTAAAAGCATCTGTGGCTGTCTATCATTTAATGGCATGGTGGTCCAGAAGATGTGGAAGATGGCCTTAGAGACCAGATTCTTAAAGCATACATTTTACTATCTCTTGCTAAATTGCTTCCAAATTCAGGAAGCTTTGCAGCTGTATGAGTTTTTTGTTTCTGCCTTCTATGACTCAATTATAGTGGAGAACAGAGGAGAGATGAAGCCCCTGTGTAGGCCAGGCCTACGTAATGTGCCAGAAGTGGGGGAGGAGTGGGTATCTCCATCAGAGTTTTAGATTCTAGGGGAGGGTGGAGGCCAGATGCAGCTCTTAAAAGATAGGAGTTGAGGTAAACAGAATATGCTGATCCATGATAACAAAGAAACAATAAGGATTTCTTCAGCTCATCCTATAAAACTAGATCTCATAATAATAAATTTGACCACAATTTAGCCAAGACATCCATGTCCCAATTCTTTATTTAGACTTATTCAGAACAGTTCTTTGAACATGGGCAATAACACTTGATTTTCATTTTTTCAAAATGGTCATTTTAACTAAAATCATGCTTTGTCCAATTTGTTTATGGGGATTGCGTGACAGAATTTTTCCTGGGAGACATGACATATATGCCTTCTCATCCCAGACAGGAATGCCATAATAGGACCAAAGTACAGATACCCCCAGTTTTGTCGGGGTTACGTACAGGAATATGAGTGAATAAGGGTTACTTATAGGAGCAGAAATGACTTAAAGACAGCTGCACCAAGGTCCACTCCAGCATAGATGACAACTTACAAAAGCTGAGAAACCTGGTTCATACTACACAGCCTTCAGGCATCTCAACAGTTTGGAGGGTGTCTTTCCAAGTGACTTTGCTCTAAACCTCTTCCAGTTAATTTATCAGGTTTTTGTTTCTTTCAGGCAGCTGGTCTGGTCCCAGAGTCTTTGTAAGATTTTTCCTCCAAAAGACTTCTTTGCAGTTCAGTTTCACTTCATCTGGGAAGACCATCAACTTTTATTGTTTATGATTTCAGGGAGGGTCTAGTGAAACTCATCAGTTTCAGGAACTTCCTAAAGCTATTTTGAGTTATTTTTTTTCCTGATTAAGAAGCTTCCACAGGGTGGTACTTGGAAAGCAGAAGCAGGGGAATCTCTGTGAGTTTTAGGCCAGTTTGGTATACAAATTGAGTTCTAGGACAGCCAGAGCTGTTACATAGAGAAACCTTGTCTGGAAAAACAAATAAAAAAAGAAAAGCTTCTCTGCTTTTTCAGTCTTGGAGGAAAGGGTTATATAACAGGGATGTAACTGGACCTATCATGTTGGAACCCCCAGAGTCAGGATTCCGACAGAAACTTTGGTTACACTAAGAAATACAATTCAGGAGACTTTTCAATAAAACCAGAGAGTGTGAAGAGGGAACAAAGGACTACAGTTGGGGAAGGAAAAAGACCTACAATGATTGGTGCAGGCAAGCATGAATTCCATAACTTCAAACCTTGTTGTTGAGGAGCAGTATCCTGCTGCAGATTCCAGGGCAATGAAGAGCTTGTTACATCTTCAGGCAGCCTTGCTGGCTTCAAGTCACCATGCTCCCTACAGATAATCTCTAGGCTCCATATTGAAACACTTTCTGACCAGAGTGATTTAGTCTAAGAATTTCCAGTGGCTTCACACCACTTGGATCCAACATAGCTACAAGTTTCATCATGAGTAAATGAGCAAGAAAGCTGGTCACATTGTATCTGCTGTCAGGAAGCACAGTCAATAGGAAGTACGACCAGGCTATAAAATCTCATCCAACTCTCTCTGACCTCTTCTTCCAGCAAGGCTCCATTTTTCTTTTCTCCTTCCCTTCTCTTCCCCTTTCCCCTCCCTTCCCTCCCCTTCCCTTCCCTCCCCTCCCCTTCCCTCCCATCCCTCCCCTCCCCTCCCCTTCCCCCTCCCTCCCCTCCCCTCCCCTCCCTTCCCTCCCCTCCCCTCCCCTTCCCTCCCCTCCCCTTCCCCCCCTCCCCTCCCCTTCCCTCCCCTCCCCTCCCCTTCCCTCCCCTCCCCTCCCTTTGATAGAAGAAAGGGGTTATGGAATTTGCCTCCATGCTTAAGGAAAACCTCAGAAGCCAGAGTATCAGGAGTATCCCTAAATGGAGGCCCAGGGAGGCCATTTGTGAAGCTATAAAGTTGAGACCTGGATTATCTTCAAGAACCCAAGATGGTGGAGATGCAGAGCTGTGGAATACATGCCTAGAAGAGCTGCTAACAGGGCGTGGAATCAGCCCAAAGGAAATAAGTGTGTTGAAGTCAACAAAGATGAAAGGAGTTGGAGATCTGAAGAACATTCTACATCACACACGGAGATGCAGAGTTTGGACTTTGCCCAGCCGGTTTTCAGCCTTGATTTGGTTCAGTATTTCTTGCTATGCCCCCTTCCCTTTGTTTTGGAATGGTAATGTATATCTTGTGTGATTATATGTTGGAAGTATGTGATCTGTTTTTTTATTTTGATCTTACAGGGGATTACAGTTAAAAGACTGCATGAATCTCAAAAGAGACGTTGAACTTTGGACTTTAAAACATTGTTGAGACTGTGATAGACTATGGGGATCTTTAAAGTGGGACTAATTTTATTTTTGCATTATGATAAGGACTACAAACTTTTGAGGACTAGAGAATGGAATGTGGTGGTTTTAAAGAAAATTGGCTCCCAAAGGGAGTGACACTATTAGGAGGTGTGGCCTGTTGGAGTGAGGTGTGGCCTTGTTGGAGGGAGTGTGTCAATGAGGAGGTGGGCTTAGAGGTCTCATATATGGTCAAGATACAGCTCAGTGTGCCAGGCCACTTCCTGTTGCCTGCAAGAGCTAGGAATCTCAGCTCTTTCTCCAGCACCATGTCTGCCTGAATGCAGCCATGTTCCACAATGATAGTAATGACCTGAAACTCTGAACTGTGAGTGAGTCACCCCGATTAAATGTTTTCCTTTATAAGAGTTGCTGTGGTCATAACAAGTCTTCACAGTAACAGAAACCCTAAGGCAGCCATCATGGTAGGAAGCATGGCGGAAGGCATGCTTATCTGCAATTTGGAGGAAGAGAAAGAGAGGGGGGTAGGGTGGGGTGGGCTTTTGAAATCTCAAAGCCCACCCCCAGTGACATAACTTCTCCAAAAGCTTCCTAATCCTTCTCAAAACAATTCTACCAATTAGGGATTAAGCATTCAAGTATATGAGCCTATGTTGGTGTGTGTGCGTGTGTGGGGTGCATCTCATTCAAACCACCATTCAGGGTCTCTTACTGAACCTGGAACTCAGTGATTGGCTAGACTAGCTGGCCAGCAAACCCTGGGGTCCTCCAGTCTTCATCCCCTAGTCTTGGTCTTACACATTTGTGTTGTCACACCTAGCTTTCTATGTGGATGGTAAGATTTGAACTGCTTGCCGAGCCAGAATTCATCCATTGAATTAGTCTCATGTGTAATGCCTGGATAGAGGAGAGTTAAAATACACACAAAAGGAAGAAAATACCTAATTTTAAAGGCCAGAGTTTAGTGTATGTGATCCCCAACAGTAAGAATCCGTAGGGCACCTTGGAACTATCTGTGCCCCCCAGATACATGAGAGACATCAGGTAGGTAGTTTTTTTTTTTTTTTAAACCAGTCTTGGTTCTCTGCCAGGAGTGTCCTCTGCTCTGCTGTGCAGGAGTTAGAAAAGGTAGCTTTAGACTGTCTTTTTTTGGGGGAGGGGACAGTGGTATTTCAAGACAGGGTTTCTCTGTGTAGCCCTGGCTGTCCTGGAACTTGCTCTGTAGACCAGGCTGGCCTGAAACTCTGCCTCTGCTTCCTGAGTGCTGGGGTTAAAGGCACATGCCACCACCTCCTGGCCTCCTTATCTTTACACTGTAAATTCTCATGGATCCATAAAGGTTTCTGTTTGTACAGCCCTTGAACTTACCTGAAAAGCAAGCAAATGTCACAAACAAGTTTCTAGTTGGTATTCTGTCTACAGATGCAGTATTTAGAGAAACACATCTCAGAGCTTTGTGAAATTATTGGCTGAGAGAAGAGAAACTTTTTGGATTCACAGAAATAGAAAAAAACAATTCCTTTTCTGACATGGGAGCAAATGTCAAGTATATCTCAACAGTTAATGGGATATCTACCTACCTACCTATCTGTCTGTCTGTCTATCTATCTATAATATATACATATCTATATATCTATATCTATCTATCTTTCATCTATCTATATCTCTAGATATCTGTCTAATCTATTTATCATCTATCTAGCATCTACTTTTTTCTCTTGGAAATTTCAACTAATGAATTTTCTAGCTTCTAATTATCTTCTTAGACTTGAGTATTTTGAAAACAAACAAATAAAAAACAAAAATACCCAACGAGCCAACCAACCAACTTAAACCAAACCAAACCACAGTAACAAAAAATCCCCAAACAAAAATATATATCGGTGACCAGCAGAGGGGGCCAAAGAGCTACTAGCGCAGCACACATTTAACTTTATCCAACAAGTATC
Organism: Phyllotis vaccarum; assembly: GCA_033318265.1. Taxonomy (NCBI): domain Eukaryota; kingdom Metazoa; phylum Chordata; class Mammalia; order Rodentia; family Cricetidae; genus Phyllotis; species Phyllotis vaccarum. The sequence goes on along the minus strand of JARWLC010000012.1, from coordinate 44,042,098 downwards.
ATAGTTTCCATTTTTTCTGAAGGAAGTGAGGTTAATTTATGCATAACAGGCATCTTGTTGCAGGAATCCCAAGACTTAATAAGGAAATGCTTTTTGCATACAAAACTACAGAACGATTCAGAAGACAGCATCCCTCTTACATGTTCTCTCCGTTTCCATGCTCCAGAAACAGCCATTTTGGGGAAATGACTTGGGAGAGCACCACATATGAACCAGCCCTTTGGCCACTGACTTGGAAAAACATTACGTATTTTTAGAAGTAATTTGACAACAAAGTACACACTTGAAAAGGTACTGAAGGGCCTTAGTGAGAGACAGTTTTTCCCTTCCACTGGATCTTTAGCTGCTTTTAACTAATGTCCACCTCTGTAAGGCAGTTTTTTTTTTTTTAAATCCTGCCACAGAGATTTCATGTGACAAGTTTCTAACGAATGTAATAGTACTAAAAATATTGTACTTCCATGTGGCTGAAAACCTAGAACCCTGTCCAGTAGGAATGCGGGAGTGCCATCTTTGATCCTCAGAGGTGATGTATTAATCATTTATATGTGTTCATCAACAGGAGACATAGGTGGCCTACAGAGATAGTAAGTGCAGGGACAGGCACGGGGTCAGGTTTACATTATGGAAGATGAGGCTTTCCATGGACTGCTCATTCTCATTTCCTTCTCTAATTTTCCTCCAGGTCTTGGCTATGCACTAGTCAGGCTTTATGTTACTGCTTGGCAGGGAGAGCAAAGAAGAAAGATGAGCCGCATGACCTCGGGCATGTGACTGACTCACACCCCCTTTCTTTAGTGCTCCCGTCCTTAACAACATCCTCACATTGGGGGTTCCTCTTCCAAATCCAAGTATTACCCTGTGTGGTGCCTACTCATCCCAGACAGAATCCCAAGCTCAGTAGGTCATTTTGTCCTTTTCTGCCATCAAAAAAAAAAAAAAAAAAAGTTTTATTCTGTTCTTCACTAAGAGTCCCTGTTTTAGCAGCGGGCCAATCATTTAGTACAGATGAATCACTGTGAAATTGTGTTTTTTTCTTTTTTAATAATTAAAAAATTGTGTGGGGGAGATGCTGGAGAGATCATTCGCAGTTAAGAGCACTGGCTGCTCTTCTATGCACCACCCGTGCATGTCTAGTACCTTCAGAAGCCAGAAGAGGGCACCAGATTCTCTAGAACTGGAGTTACAGACAGTTGTGAGCCACTGTGTGGGCGCTGAAGTCAAACCCAGGTCCTCTGGAAGGGCATCAAGTGCTCTTAATCACCGAACCATCTCTCCAGCCCCATGTGGGGAGCTTTGTCTTATTTTTTCTTCCTTCCTTCCTTCCTTCCTTCCTTCCTTCCTTCCTTCCTTCCTTCCTTCCTTCCTTCCTTCCTCCCTCCCTCCCTCCTTCCCTCACTCCTTCCTCCTTCCTCCCTCCCTCCCTCCCTCACTCCTTCCTCCCTCCCTCCTCCCTCCCTCCCTCCTTCCTCCCTCCCTTCCTCCTTTTTCCCTCCCTCCCTCCCTCCTTCCCTCCCTCCCTCCCTCCCTCCCTCCCTCCCTCCCTCCCTCCCTCCCTCCCTCCCTCCTCTCTTATAACATTTTGGTACTTCTTTTTCAGAAGCTCCAGGGCCAAGGCTCTACATAAATCACTGATCTTCAGATGTCTGCTCTGGTTTTGAAGCCACAGAGGCATTGAGGACTTTGCTCAGGCAGGTGTTATTCTCTTCTGAGAGACCACATTATAGTAACCAAATCGCGACTTGTAGTCTGGCTTTATCATGTCATCCTTCAGGCTTCCTTCCTACTGTGGGAATCACCTTGAACTCTGCTTTGTGGGGGGTACCTGAAGGAGAAAGAATGCTGTAAAATTTAAAGTGCATAATACAGGGTTATTAATTATAGGTACCACAGCACATGAGATCTCAAGAATGTATACATCTCACACAACTGAAATTCTCTACCCAGAAAGAACATTTATGCAGTAAGAAGTTGTCATATAAGTATTTGGTTTTTTAAAGGTATTATTTTTAAGTTGATAACCATTTTTACATATTTATCAGTACCACATGATGTCTTGATAAATGTATATTTTGTATGATGTTCACATGATGGTAAAAATGCCTGTCTTCTCAAACACTTGCCTTTTTTTGGTAAAAAATTAAAACACTTCATTCTTGCGTTGTTTTAAATTGTACAGTACATTATTGATAACTCTGTTTACTCAGATCTGTATGTTACATTTTCATAAAAATATCCACGTGTACCAAGAATGTGCATGCCTGTTCTAGCATTTGGGAGGCTGAGGTAGGAAGATTGTGTGTTCAAGGTTAGGGTGATCTACAGGGTAAGATCCTGTCTAAAAAGTTAAAACGTCCCTTTAACTGAACATAATTGTGATTTAATCTGGTGATTACAATGACAACCAAGAAATCATTAACTTCTGGAGACTGGAAGGCCAAACTAACTCATATTTTGTTAAACTCCTTTTTAAAAATAAAAACTGAACACCAGAGGGCAGCAAAACAGTGTCAGTAAATCATTCACTCTGCCTTCATGACTTTCTCTGGAAAAAAAAAAAGGTGTTTGTTAACTGTCTCCAAAAAGGGCTGGCCTGATATCGGAAATGCTTCCTTCTCCACAATCTCGCCCAGATCTTTGTGCTTGCTTTGTGTTTTCTTCACTGTCACCTCCCTGGCACCATGATTCCTCATGATGTATAGTCACTTGCTGTAGTCAGTGATTTCTGAACACTGATTCCTGCCATGACCTCTCGCAATTTTGGTCTAGCTTTGGTCCTCTGAGGACACATGGCGTCTTCTTTTCTCAGGAAAGCCGGCCTCTCCACCTTCTGTGTCTCTGTTAATGCAGATTCTACCAAGGCCCTTCCTTCTCTCAGGTGATAGATCCTGTGGGGTCATGTGAGCATGCTCATAGGTCATGTGAGCATGACCCTGTGGTGTCATGAAGGATGCTCTGTAAATCAAAAGACTAGGCTATGTTTGGATTTACCTTTTACATGCTTTATCGTAACCCTCTTTTTTTCTACGTAAGATGGGAACGATAACCCAGGATATCTTCTCAATTAACACTTCCAATCCCCCATCCAGGTTGTAGGAGAAAAGATGTGTCACACTTGCCTATGTAAGATGGCCAAATGTAGTTATTGCTGGCAGAGAACGGAGCTTTCTATTTGGGACTTACATGGCTCTGGTGCTGGGTGATGTTCTCTGCTAATGGAGGTGCCAACAGAGCCTGGAGGACTGGGTATGGTAGCATCTCTCAGGTGTTGTATAACCAAGAGCCCCATAATCTCTTTTGCCTCACTTATAAAATGAAGTCACTTTAGATATTGGCTCTTAAGCAAAAATGAAGTATATCTCAAACTTCACCTTCTCTTACAGAATCATACATTTCATGGTGTAGGTCTGTGGTATACATTTGGCAAAGAAGTGTAACTCTGGTTTGCTCTGTAGGATGTGAATATCTATGCCAGATCATTACTACTACCCCCTTTCTCTGTCCATCCATCAATCCATACATTATTCACTAAAAATGTATCAAAAATGCTGAAAGTCTTTGAATTCTGAAGCAGTAATACTTTTCCAAGAAGATTAAACTAGGCTGCACACACACACACACACACACACACACACACACACACACAACACACATACACGTTATATCATAACTAATATAGTAACAGGAACTTGGTTAGGTAATACTGACATCATTATTTGTTAAACATCCGTGATTGGACTGTATATGACAAAATGCACCCCACCTGTGGGATATGAGAGCTGAGAAATGGATGAAATTTACTCAGTGGCTGAGTGATAGGTGTCCTGGAAAGAACGGATGTCCCAGAGCCAGCAACTGTCACCTACTGTCAGGCTGATCTTGGAGAGGAGAGTTGGCAAAGTATTTCATTTCTTGTCTCCAGTAATTGCTACTCTTCAAAGGGAATTATAAAAACTCACCGCTTGTTTCCTGGAATGAAGACTAGGATTCAATGAATTAATATGTGGATAAAGCACTGTGTACTTTATGAAGAGCAATACCACTTTATACAGCCTCATTCCCATATACTACCACATCGAGCCGAGGCTCTCTTAGGCAGCAGCCTGCAGGGTTAATGAGAGTTCGTGACCCGTGAGTGAGCTCTCTGGATTTTCTCTTTCACTTTCTGAGGGCTGTGACAGCTTCAGGCTTTAGCTCTCCACCTCATCCAAAGCTGCTGTTCTGAGGGAGCCCCCTTCATGGACTGTTCATCCTTGTCACTAAACACTGGACCCTGTGGTCCAGAGAATCTCACCAAAGCCTGCCCCATTATAACTATTTGCTTTCCTTACAAATGTACGGTTTCAAGGTAAACTGGGCTTCAGAGATAGAGAACTAACCCTGTGGTTTACTTAGGACTGGCTTTGTAAGGAGACACAGGAGAGGAAGTGGAAAGGAGGGAGGGAGGGAGGGAGAGAGAGAGGGGAGGGAGGGAAGGAGGGAGGGAGGGAAGGAGGGAGGGAGAGAGAGAGGGGAGGGAGGGAGAGAGAGAGAGAGAAAGGCAGAAATGCCGACTTCACCCTGTTCTTGTCTCCATGTCCCTTGTTCCATACTTCATAGCTCTGTCTTGGGCCTTAAATCAAACTTAAAAAAAATTCTTCGTATGTCCAGGTGTTCTTCCATCCTTTTTACAGCAAGACAGGGCTGGATGTTTTATAAGGGAAAACACAAATAGCTAGCTCATTTACTGATGAGGCATTTTGGTATCAGGCTGACCTAGGAAATGAGTCTCTCTCCTCTCTCTCTCTCTCTCTCTCTCTCTCTCTCTCTCTCTCTCTCTCTCTCTCTCTCTCTCTCTCACACACACACACACACACACACACCCCACACCCCACACCCCACACACCCACACACACTGGATGGCTCCCAAGGAGCCTGCCATCCTGACTCAAAGAAAACAGGAAGCACAGGCAAGCTCTACAGGGTCACTTACAGTGCTGACATTTTGAGGAAGGTAAAAATCTACAGCCCAAGCAGGCTAAGAATGACTGTTTTAGCACTGTTCCGTCCACTTGGCTTACACTGGACTTTTTCTAAAATTCAACAACATGGAGGCGAGAAGTTTCTGTTCTTGCTGTGACTCTGGGTTCCTTTACTGGCTTCTGATTTCAGAGCTGTTTCTGAGGGTGCCTCAATTTGAGCATGCCATAAGGCATAAGGCTGTAGAGTACTGTGTCTCAGAGTCCCAATCTATCCTTCAGGCTGAACTGCCCTTTGTCTGTGTGCACTCGAGGCATAAACAAACCACTGTATGGAAAAGCAGTTCACAACAGCATCGAGATCTTACTTTTGGGTAGGAAACCATGAGGCTCTTACTTGAATGTTGCTGGGTTCCATCTGCTATTGGCTTAAGAAGCTACTCAAGGAACAGGAACTCGGCATTCAGAGTTGGTGTCCTCTGCAAACATGGAGGAGTGCTTGTCTCACTGAGGTCCCTGCAGAGCCCTCCCTAAGTTTCTGGTTGACTACTCCATTCCTTAGAGTTCTGACTGAGCAATTAAAAGCTATGATCCTTGGTCAGGGGCCTGCCACACTGCCAGTCTGAGCAGTTTTCTGTCACATATATTTTTTCACTTCTGTGAAAATTTTAGCACAAGGCTCAGACCTAAGCCTTATTGTGAGGACAGTGGGTAGAAAGGTACTAACTCTCCCCTGCTTTGTTTCCCTCTAAGATGTGTGGTGATGTATTGTATATTTAATAAAAATAGTCTGGAATATCAGAGGACAGAGCCATCTCTCCAGCCTTTTGGTTTGTTTTATTTTTTCTGAGACATGGTTTTCTGTGTAATAGGCTTGGCTGTCCTGGAACTTGCTTTGTAGACCAGGCTGGCCTTGAACTCACAGAGATCCTTTTGTCTCTGTCTCCCAAGTGCTGGGACTAATGGCATGCGCCACCACTGCCAGCCTTAACTATGTTGTGTAATTGATGGTTCCTAGTCCTACAAACCCCAGTTACTCAGAGTTTCTTAGAGTTACTGTATAGAAGTAGATGATGACTAATTAGTTTCCCCCCCACCCCCCCGGCAGTATAACATCCCTGGCCATCCTGGAACTCACTCTGTAGACCAGGCTGGCCTCCAACTCACAGACATCCACCTGCTTCTGCCCCCCACCCCAAATGTGGAGATGAGTGCCCAGCTAGTTTTTCTGTTTGAACAATGTAGTTACTAACCACAGGTGTTGAGTCTGTGTTTAGGGCAAAAGGAAGGATTTAAATTCTGAGTCACTTTAGTTGTACGGATTGAAAAGTGTTTCTTTTTTACTTTTTCAGGCATGATGTGTGTCACAAGGTCTGTTGCGGTGCGTAGGGTCTCTTGTACAGCTGTGGTGAAAATGATCGCCTTGCCTGACCGGGAAGGGAAGTCACCTGAGGATGGGGCGGGTGTGGGTCACTTTCCGGGGTGTTTTCACTGTGTGCTTGATATCTTTATGTACCCCTTCTATACTACAGCCTCTTCACTCCTTTGGTTTCCTTCTGTTTCTTCTGATGGCTCTTCCAGTCCATGGTGCCTTTCTTCATTCTGACAGGAATCTAGTAGCTTGTGTTTATTTTGATTGCATGTTTCCAGTTTCTGAATTCCACTCTTCCCTTTCCAAAAGCTGTATTATTACTGTCTGCCTTTTCTAACTTCTTGGTAAACTGTTTGGTTTGTTTTGATCTTTTTGAACATAGTAATTATAATGATTTCAAAGTCTTTTCTAAAAATGTCAACATCTGGACTGTGCAAGTACAAATTTTATTAGTTTTTGCTTGTTAATATTCCCTTGTCTTCTTGACACCTGTTTATAGTATATTGTATTTTTTATGTGTGTATACATATATATATATATTTAAAGATTTATTTATTTTGTATACAGTGTTCTACCTGGATGTATGCCTGCACCCCAGAAAAAGGCATCAGGTCTAGTATAGATGGTTGTGAGCCACTATGTGGGTGCTGGGAATTGAACTTAGGTCCTCTGGAAGAGCAGTTAGTGCTTTTAACTACTGAGCCATCTCTCCAGGTCCCTGTATATCTTTCCTAACAAGCTCTCATTTAACCTAGGCTAGTGTAGAATGTATTGTGTAGTCTAAGTTGGCTTTGACCTCGTTCTTTTCCTGCTTCTGCTTCCCCAGGGCTGTAGCATAAGCAGGTACCACACACTTACTGAAGTCTGATCTAACCACATGCCCGTGTGCTGGACACTGAACTTGAAAACCTTGCAAACATAATTTGAGACTTAATATGATATCTTTCTTTGGAGAGGATTTTATTTGGCTTTCACTAGATGCCTGGAGGTGTTTGGGCATAGAATCCAGTATCATGTTAATTGAATTGAGAAACTGAGACCTTCAAGCAAACTGCACATGAGAGCAGGTTGACATGTTGTCTGCTCATTTCCAGGACGTAGATCTCAGGAAGCCAACCTGGAGCCCTGGTACCACCCTGGAGGCTCTGGGCTACCTTTTTATCCTGTTATCCTCATAAAAATGTCAAAAAACCCTGCTCTGCTTTTTATCTGCCTCTTAGGGACTACAACGTCCACAGATGTGGGTCCTGAGTCTCTGAATTTCTAATTTTCACTAGATCCCTGCCAAGTAATTCCTCCCTCTCTTGCTAGCTATTTGATCTTTTTATGAAAAATATTTTTGAGTGTTTCATCTGACTTTAAAGTTGTCTTTAGAATTCCCTAGTCTTCTGTAAATGGAAACGGAGTTTGGGAGATCTGTGGAGGTTGGCTTGTATTTGTTTCCACAGGGAAAAAATTCTGGTTGCTTTCTCTGCTCCTAAAACCATCAAAAGTCAGTTCTAAGTTTGCCAGAAGCCCCCCAAACTGCACAGAGCCCCAAACTATAACAAAGGAAGCCTGTTACCGAGGACCTGTACCACACAGACAAAATAAAATTCAGATGAGAACAGTGCATCTTAGCACTTCACTATGACAGTCTGTCTCATCATGGTGCCTAAGCTGTCACTCTGAGATGCGAGAAAAGGGCCTTGTGGTTAGGAGAAACCCCCTTTCTCCAGACCTGAGGCTGGGGTTCACACACTCACAATGGCTCATGATGTAGGCTGTGGGTGGTTATTATTTTTAAATGCTTGCAAGGGTTTCTTCCACTGGCTTCCACTTTCCAATTTTAGCATACCATTGGGTCAGAGCAGAGTATGTTACATTGTGGACTGCTGGTTCCACCTGCCTGAATACACCTGGGCTGGAGCCTGGAATTTGCGTTTCATACAAGTTCCCAGGTGCTGCTGCTGGGTTGAGGGACCACACTTAGAGAATTTTCAGTCTATTCTAGCCTCTTGAGGGTGGGAAACTGTAATACACCCACCTTGGTTTTTCACATTAACCAGATGCTCAGTACAGTGAGTCACACTTATGTAATATTCATGGTTTTAATAATATAGATTTGTTATCTCTCTCTCTCATTGGGATTGAACCCAAGGCTTCACACACACCAGGTAGGAGCTGTATCACTAACCACATTCCTAGCCCTTTATTGCTTTTCAATGTTACTCGTTTTTGACAGTTCCATCTATGTATCTAGTGTGTTTTGATCTGGCTCACCCCATCGATGCCCCCTCCTACTGCATTGTTGTTTTGGATATCAGAAATTCCCATGGTGCCCTGGGAGCCTCACAGTGGCACTGCTACTTACAGTCAGAATCACACAACATTTGTTCTCTAGCTTGTACTTGTTCCTGATATAAAAGAGGAGGAGTCTAGGTCCTTATCTGCTGTTGAGACATTCCCTCTTGAGGATGATTCTTTACTGTGGCCTTGAGAAATGAGCAGTGGCCAGCCGGCGACTGAAGACTACTAGCCCTTAGAATGGGGTAGTTAGTCTAATTTAAAAGCTGAGGTGAATCATGGCGTCTCAGTTACATCACAGCCAAAGGCAACTTGGGGAGGAAAGAGTTTATCTCACTCACAGTTCCATATTGCGGTTCTTTACCAAAAGCCCTGGGGGCAGGAACTCAAGCAGGGCAGGAACCTGGAGGCAGGAGCTGATGAAGAGGCCATGGAGGGCTGCTGCTCACTGGCTTACTCCCTATGACTCTCTCCTCCTCCTCCTCTTCTTTAAATCCAGGAACACCAGCCCAGGGGTGGTCCTACCCACAATGAGCTGGCCATCCTTCATTAATCACTACTTAAGAAAATTAAGGTTTGCCCACAGTCTGATTTCTCAACGGAAGCTCCCTCCTTTCCAGTGGCTCCATGACATAAAACTAGCCAGTACACATAGAACCAAGATGCTGTACAAAACGATCAGGAAAATAAGTCTAGAAAAATAATTAAGTAAAAATTAGGAGAAAGAGCCTTCAGAGTCTGAAGCAAGTGGCCACACATGACCCAGGCTCTAGTTGAGTGTGTCTGAGTAAACACCCTCAGGGGATCTGCTGCTGTCTGAATCTGGTAGAGGGGAAGGACTTCCACACCAGTAGGAGGGGAGCCTGCATGTGGCACTTGCTGGCTGGTCATCTGGGTGGGACCTGCATCTACAACTCTGTATTCTCCTGGTGCAGAGAGGGTCCTTCCTGTCTGGTGAGATGCTAGATTAGGAATTTGGGTGTTAGATGTCTGCTGTGTGCCTGACATCACTAGTTGAAGTGAAGGAGGAAATGAAACGTAATTTGTACCATTTCGTTCTGCTGAGAGACGCAGGGCAGTGGCGGGGGTGGGCAGAGGATGAATATGGAAATGGACAGTGGGCTTTTAGGTACACACTGGGATACTTTAGTGAATCAAAGAAGATGCTAAGAAATTACAGTGGAGGAGGGAAAGAAGCTATAGGGTCACTCTGTCTTTTGAAGGGCTATGAGGCCAATGGAAAGGAGCTGCTTAATGTATCCCAGCTTGGTCAATAAACTATGGGGAGGGACTTGGAGCAGAACTCTAACAGGTTGCTACTTAGTGCCTGATAGCTTGGTTGAATCTTTTTTCCCCTTTCTATTGTTCGTTTTTCTCCCAAGACACAATTTTTCTTTGTAGCCATGACTGTACTGAGAAACTTGCTTTGTAGACCAGGCTAGCCTCAAACTCAGAGATTGGCTTGCCTCTGCTTCCCAAGTGCTGGAATCAAAGACATTCACTACCATGCCCAGCTTGCTTGGCTGAATCCTGAAGTCTTAATTGTTGCTGTTAACAATCAGGATTCTGTACAAAGAAGCAGAATTTTTCTCAAATGACCCTCTAGGTGGAATTTCAGGCACCCTGACCTCCAGGTATGTTCTGAGCTTCCCCATAACCATTTCCCAGACATTCTTTGCTGAGCATCACTGTTAGTTTTTTGTCAACGTGATGTGAATCTAGACATACCTAGAGGGGGTATGTCAGTGAAAGAGGTCTCAGTGAGGAATTGCTTCCATCATATTGGTTTGTGGGCATATCTGTGGGGCAGTTTCCCAATTGTTGATTGGTATGGTAGAGCTGAACCCACTGTGGGCAGTGACATCCCTGGGCTGAGCAAGCCATGAGTGACAATTCCATAAGCAACACTTCTACATGGTCTCTGCTTTGGCTTCTGTCTCCAGGTTTCTGCATAGCTCTGGCTTTCCCTGACGAGGGACTATAACCTGTGAAGTGAAATAAGCCACGTTCTCTCCAGGTTGCCCGCAGTCAGTGTTTTATCAGAGCAACAGAGAAAGCAGACAAAGGCACAGAGGCAACAAGAAGAAACCCGGAAGTCCCCAATTCCTTGTATCAGGAGAACTAAAAGGTCAGTTGATTCTATCAGAACTCTTGGAAACTCGTTCTGAGCCAAGCTCAAAACTAATTCAACTCCAGGCTAGAGGACAACTAATATCCTTGCGTACCTGTAAATAGTAGACAAAGTTACTATGCGCTGGAGCTAACCACTGTCTGTATGGACTCAATCTTTCCTCACCCCGTCTTTATTGCCAACTTTTCTTTCTAACATTTCCTTCCTCACCTGTGGAGAGCATATCCTCATGGCTGCAGAGCTGCACAGCCATGGCTTATATTTTGGTATCATCTTGGGTACAGCTTGCTGCAAACAAGGACATTTACAATCTTTGGGAAATGTTGAAATAGTCCCCAAAGAGCAGGAACACAAACTCTTTGCCTGATTAGCTGAAAACTGATTAAAACATATGGTTTAAGAACTGAGCTGCTAATTTTATGTTTCCATAAAGTGCTGGATGGTCTTGTATAATGAGGCAAATTGTAGAATCTGATGTTTATGGAGCAATGGGAGCTGTAGCTTTCAGAGGCATAGATCACAGTGGAGTTGCAGATTAATACAGGCTTTTTGCACTACGAGGGCTCAATATCTTTTGCTCCGGTAAGCATTGAGCTATACTTGCTTTCTGAATTAGATTGTATCTCAATCTACTGTCTTTAACTTTATAGTGGGTAAGGACACTTTATAGTGGGAAAGTTTTCTTTCATGGTTTGTACAACAAGTTCAGTGCTGGGATGCTGAGGGTTGAATTGTGTCCCTGGGAAGATATGTTGAATTTCTAACCCCCAGCACCTCAGAATGGAAATTCATTGATGGTGGGTATATTTTTGGGGGGATGAAGTTATACTGGTGTGGGGTCTCTAATCCAAGGTACCTTATATGAATATGATGTGAAGACCCAGCAGTACATAGAGAGTGTACTGTGAAAATAACCTGTTGGAATGATGCATCTACATATCAAGGAATGCCAGTGATTACTGACAAGCCAGGAAGAACTTCCCTATGCCTCTGAGAGGAACCATGACTCTGCTAAGACCTTCCAAGATTTGTAGCCTTCAGAACTGAGACAATATATTTCTGTTGTTAAAGGTTGGCTTTGGTATCCATGGAAGAGAAACAATTAACCTATCTGTGCCAGCAATCTCCTCCTCTGGCTGTTTCATTCACAGAAATGGTTGAAGATGACCTGGATGGCGGGTAGGATGGAAAGAGGGTTGGCTGGGAAGGCAGACCAGTCATTCTTCACACTTGCTGGTTCTTTTGCTGGAATGTGCCAAGATGTCTTTTGTAGAGACTGTTGCTCAGTGGCTTTCTTAGCCCCACCCCCACCCTTTAGTTTCATACCATTTGATGATGGATGGAGGGATGGGCAGGGTGCTTAAAACTCTGAAGAAGCTAATGCTAACCTACAATCTCCTTCGAGCAACAGCTTCCACCTTCAAACTTTCTTTTTAAACTTTATTTAAAAAGTTTTTTTTCCATATCTACCACTGCTCCCCCTCACTTCCTAACTCCCAGTCCCTCTCTGTCCTCCCTCAGCCTCCCCCATCCCATCCCCCATCCTCCCCATCCGTTCCCCGAGGAGGGCAAGGAGTCCCAAGGTGGGTTAGTTCAGTCTGACATATCAGTTAACTGAGGTAGGTCTGAGTCCCTTATCCCAGTATTAAGGCTGGGTTAGGTATTCCTGACTCTGCCCCCTTATTTTTCTATTGGAGCTGCTAAGCTTGGGACTGTGGCAGCCATTAATGCATTGTTTCTGCATTGAGCATGTGCAGCATCTCTGATGGAGCCATCAGATGCTCATGCTTGTGTCCTTCACCCAGCTCCTGGTTCTGGCAGACCCAACCTCCATCTTGGCCATCTTCCAGTTCCAGGTCACTCTGTATCCCATGTACGCCTGAAGTAGCTATTTCCTCTTGCCATTTCCAGCAACCCACACTCCCTGCAAATCTTTCCTGAGCCCTATTCTCCTCCAGGAGGAGAAGAGTTTGTTTTGCTTCAATTTCATCTTATAGGTCCTACTAGAATACAGGGAAGTAATTTATTTTGCTTTGCATTTTGTTAGATCATTACAATGTAAGTTTTTTGAGTCAGGAGATTCATTCTATTTCTTTATTTTCTTAGTCTTATGACTGGATGGCATTTGAGACTCTAGTTTTGGAAGTGGGGATCAATTTCTGAAATGTTGAAAAGAACAGTTCACCAGCTGTGTGTGGATAACCAGACTGTTTCATAGCAGCAGAACTCTTCATGGGAAACCTGTGGGAGGCTCCTGGAGGTGGAGCTAGTCTGGGCAAAGTGAGGTGGCCCAGAGTACCACCTTCTCACTTTTCTCCTGATGACACCCACATTGTAGCCTCTGTAGAACTTTCTGGGTTTGATGGGTCACTCTTTGGTGACCATCTCATTTGACCTTGATAGAGTTTTGATATTTTCACACTCAGCTTCCTTTCCTCATAAAATGACTATGAGAAATTACCAATGCCGATGCTTCTGAAGCATAAATACTTCTTCCGTTACACAAATACTGTCTAGGATCTTGGTGAAAGTAACAAAGATGATGGGTATGACTCAAAGATAATCCATGGATTTCACAACACATGTTGCCCTTTTAGGAACAGGACCAGCTCAAACCATTGAGATTTGACCAAGGTTTATATGCAAGAACCTCTCTTACAAACTATAACAGTTTTTCTAAGCTCTTCCTGCTTGCACTTTCCAGTCTCCCACACATCAGCATCGGGACTCAGCTTGTTCTTTATAAGCCACTGCCTGGTCATGGCAGAATGAAAAGCAATGTGGTAAACTGACCTTATACTTCAAAAAGTCAAGAGTTTTAATGTACCTTATTTTAAAAAGTTATCGACACCTAGGGTCATAAGTTTGCAACAGAGAACTTCTCAAGTATGCAAAGGTATTATTTCTGTGTCTGGTCATGAAGTTAACCCTTTATTATACGAGATGTCAGCAATTAAGCTTACCTTAGGTCTATCAAGTCTTAAACAGGAAGATTTTAGAGCTGACTAAGATAGGGAGAGCATCTGAACTCATGGGACAAAGTAGTTATGACAAGCTCAAAAGCACCAAGGGAAACTTAATGCAGTAACATAAGCACACGAATTACAGCAAATATGGTACCAATTACTGTAAGAAAGAATCACATTCTATCACAACATATTAGAATGTAATGATGGAAATTAACATAAGAGGAAATTTTGTTAGGACTTAGAAAATGCCTTGGCAGGGAATCTTTACACCTGTAATTCTAGCACTCAGGAGACAGAGACACATGGATCTCTATGATTTTGGGGACAGCCTGCTCTATATACTGAGTTCCAGGCTAGCCCAGATTATATAGTGAGAATCTGTCTAGAAAAAAAACCCCAAATCCCCAAACCAAAAAAACTCAAACAAACCCAGGCAATCCTCACTTCCAGAAAAATATAAAGAAAAAACAAAAATGTGTTCCTACTAGCAAGAATACTAGTACATATCTGGAATCCTACCGCACAGTAGGATGGGGCAGGAGAGGAGTGAATTTTATATAATATGGAATCGGTTTTTGCTCATGTTTCCATGTTGACTAAAGGTATGCCATTCCTGCTACTGACTCTTGCATCAAAGGTGATTCTGTTGGGCTGGGATGAGGGCTCAGGGATTAACAGCTTGTACAATTCTTCCAAAGGACTCTTGGCAGGCCATTAAAATCCACTTGTACCTACAGCTTCTAGGGCCCCAGTGCTCCTGGTTTCCATGGGTACCTTCATTTATTTGCTCATACCCATACAAGTATGTAGATAATTAAAACTAAAAATAAATCTTTGAAAATCTGCAGTGTAGTTCATTCTTATGTATTTTAAAATTTACAGCTGACTGTGAAATTCTAGCTTTGCATTACTATTACTCCAGTAGAAAGATGAATGTCAGGTCCGGGTCTTGGAATATCTAGTTTAATACAGATTAGTCTTCTCTGAAATTATAAACCATTTGTTATTAGACACCTACTTTTTAATTTCTTAGCAAGTAAAGATAGTTTTTTTAATATCTGTGTGTTTCATATTACATTATCATATTATATGCATACCATTATGTTATACATATATATATATAAATTATTCCTATATGCACACACTTTTTTATTTTCAAGCTTTCATTTATGTATCTGCTGTATGTTGAACACATTTCCTCTTTGTACTCCGAATCCTTCATTTTTTCTTTCTTCCTCCTTCTGTTTGTCTTTGTCCTCTACTTTCATGTCATATACACATTATTTTATATATTTATAAAATATGGGATGCAAAAATGAGGGAAAACACAACATTTGTCTTTCTGTGATTGGCTTAATTAACTTAATATGATTATTTAGTTGAATCTATTTTCTGAAAATAATATACCTTCCTTCTTTATAGCTTAAAAATCATTGCACACACATGCCTTATTTGGAATGCAGCTTGGAGACGCCGCCACAAATTAGAAAAAAGGTGGCATTGGGTGGCAACATGGAAGAAGCTCACAGTGGTGAGGAATTCAGACTGGGGTGCTCACTGAATCCCCTGGCAGTGAGGAAGGCAGACTGGGGACTCACTGAACCCTATGGTAGTGAGGAATTCAGGCTGAGGTTGCTTCCTGAACCCTTGGCAGTGAGGAAGGCAGGCTGGGGGCTCACTGAACCCCCTGGTAGTGAAGAAGTCAGACTGGGGTGCTCACTGAACTCCATGGGGTAGTGAGGAAGGCAGGCTGGGGGCTTACTGCAGCAGCTCTTGACCCGTAATGAGGACCAAGCACAATCAATGCTCTCTACTCCCTTTTAGGGTCCTCACCAGAGTCAATGAGCATACAATCTGTATAACTATTTTGAAAGCTACAAAGAGCATATGACCTATATGTGTGAGACTGTCCACATAGGTTTCTACTGAGCTGAGAACAGGATGCTACAGATGGGTCATTAGTCATTAAATTTTAAGGTGTGGGAGACTTTCCTGATCATCATGGAAACTTCTGTAAAGAACCAAGCTCTTAATAGCCCCCAATGCGGTCTCCATCTTCTTTTTATGACTTTGCTCTGTCTCACCCATGTTCTGGTGATGGGGTTAGTAGGCCCTGGGTAGGAATTTCTCAGCACATCAATTTAACTCTTTAGGGCCTGATTGCTAACTTGAAAAATCAAAACTTCAGAAATTTGGCTGAAATGAGCATAGAAGATGGTTTTAGATGTACATAATTTAAAACACTCTAAAATTAGTCACTGGAGAAAAATGTGATCCCTGACAAGGAAAAGCTCTTAGTTTTTCGGTGAGGGCATTGGATGGGTTCAGTCCATTGTTAGGATTTAGCCTCCGAGGGCAGGACAGAGGAGGGGCCAGACCTGAGCCTCCATGACCCTTTAGGCCTCTGATCTGACCCCAGCAGAGCACAGGATAGTTTATCCTGATGTCTGTTCCTAACTTTCTTTATTAGTAGTATTTTTTTGTTGCAATAATAAAAATACATAACATAAAACTTACCATTTTAGCCATTTCTCTGTGTACAGTTTAGCAGTGCTGTAAACATCACCATACATCTGCTCTCCAGAACTCTTTCCACCTCTCACAACTGAAATTCTATACCCAGTGAACAGCTAGCCTGTTAGCCCCCTCCCACCTCCTGGGACACACCACTCCACCTTCTGTATCTGATGTGGCTAACTCCAGGCACTGTACAAAAGTGGAATCATGTCGTGTTTGTCTTTTGCAACTGGCTTGTTGTGCTTAGTGTAATGTCTTTACATTTCATCCATAACACAGCACATCAAGTTTCTAAAGTTAACAGGACAGACATTTAAAAAAGAACCTAGGAACAGACTATGTGGAGTGTGTAATGTATCCTTCTTGGCTGTTTTTGATTTTTCTGGAAATGTTCCTTAAGGATTTTTAGATATTCATGTTTCCAGGTTTCTATGAGTAGGACCAGTATGGACTTTCTGAGGATATGGATAAGGGAGCAAACCAGACCACCTGGTTCAGTGTACACAAGGTCTATGTCTTTTCTAGCCTTAAAAGAATCATGTTCTTTTAACTTTGAGTGAAGTTTCATAGTGCAGATGGGTGGTGAGTGTGTGACTCTGTCCACTCCTTCAGGGGACATTTAATGGTATTTAATATTTGTTATAACTTGGAGCCGGTACCCTTAGCACCTAGTTGGTGGAGGGTCAGGATGCTGCAGGACGCTGCCAGCTTCCACAATTATCCAGTCTGAATGCTAATATTGCTAATGTCAAGTTTGACATGGAGACCAAAACTCAGGAAGGTCACACTATATAGGAGTATGACCCATGGGGAACTTCTGGTCTTTGTACATACTGATGATTCTCCTCTTTCAGGAGGCCTGGCTTATCCCGAAATAGAACAACGTCTATCTACGTCACATGCTCAGCATTGATAGAAAGATCACATCAACAGTGGGTTCTTACATAAACACCATTTGCCAAAACACAAAGCTCTTCAAACAGCTGGCATTTGGGGAGCGCAGCTTCTGCCCTGCTCTGGGAGCCCCAGCTAGAACATGTCATGCTAATGTAAACAGGACAAGTCCCCCCGAGCCTCTGCACTGTTTACCAGGAACCTGCTAGAATAAACAAAGTTGTTAACTTTAATTCAGTGAGCAGCTGGACTCAGTGCAATCCCTGCATTTGCAGAGCAACAACTATGGGGCGGGGGTAGGGCAATTGACAGATGCTCTAGTCCAGATTTGTCTAAAGAGGAGGCGGGCTTCTGTGCTTTCCAAGGGGGGTGATGGTAACTTCCTTCCTGAGAAGAAAGAACCAACGTAAAAGCCAAAGAAGCTGGTCTCAGCATCCTGCCTGTTCTGAGACCCCGAGGCTGTGTATCAGGCTGTGACAGCTGTTCATGAACTGTGGGAGGCTTAGATGGTATTCTTCTCCCCACGAGTGGGAATCATACTCTTAAAAATTGTGCAGGGTTTTTGTTTGTCATTTAGAATTTAGAATGTTGGAGAAGCACACGCAAAGAGTGAAGGCTCCTAGGAGATATTACAGCCCCACCAGCATCTCTAGAGATCCCATGTTGCCCTGATAGGAACAGGCACATCATTTTTGACAATCTGCACTATGCTGCAGGGCCAGGATGGAGCACATTTTTATTTATTCTCTGGCGAGGCTTGTTGAGTGGGAGAAAGCTCACGTTTAAATGCTGGGACTAGTCCACAGGAAAACACAGGTGAATTTTGTCCTCTGGGTCCCAGTTCAGCTGCGGCTTTCCATTATTTCCTTCTATTTTTTGCTCTGTCAACCCATTAAAAGTTAAGATGGTCCTCCGTGTAGCTAGCAGCTCAGCATCCAGACACATCTAGACTATTAACCTCAAAAGTTCCCATCTTAGCTCTGGCACTCACAGGTTGAGTGTGCTTGGGCAAGTTGCTTGGCTTTTTGTGCACCATGTTTGCTGGTAAAATAAGAAAAATGCTTGCTCCTGCTTAAGATGACTGTGTGGATTTGAACAGCTTAATATTTACAAAGAACACACAAGACAGTTTCAAGTGGATGAGGGATACTTTATTTACCAATAAACACCTAACACCTTAAATTGGAAGTGTAAGATTCATGAATTAGGTTGTAAATTGCTGTAGGAGCAGGTACCCTAAGACTAATGTGCATGTGCCAAAGCCCCAGTGTCCCAGAACTGATTTTCAACTTAAGTTACAAAGGGTTTTATCCTTGCAAGGAGGGCCTACACTTTTGAGGCTCTCATGTGCTGGAAAGTGTCCACTGGCTCTCATTAGGGTGCCCTGAGCTGACTAGAAGTCTGTCCTTCTACTGGGCGAATATGATCTTGGCAGAGCTAGTCCCATGTGGGAAAAATTTTCTGAAGTAGAGAGATGATGTGTCTGAAGACAAGCCTTATAGTTCAACCTTCCTAATGCTGTGACCCTTTAGTACAATTTCTCATGTTGTGGTGAACCCCTAACCATAAAATTATTTTTGTTGCTACTTAATAACTGGTTTTACTACTGTTATGACTTATAAATATCTGTGTTCTAGGAGTCTTAGGCATCCATGGTAAATGGTCATTCCACCCCACAGGTTGAGAATCACTGCTGTGCTTCCCCTGACATGAAAGT
Source organism: Phyllotis vaccarum (assembly GCA_033318265.1). Classification (NCBI taxonomy): domain Eukaryota; kingdom Metazoa; phylum Chordata; class Mammalia; order Rodentia; family Cricetidae; genus Phyllotis; species Phyllotis vaccarum. The sequence goes on along the minus strand of JARWLC010000012.1, from coordinate 44,023,254 downwards.
GAGTTGAAGCAATTTTGGTGAGAGCTTTAAAGAGCCTGGGTCAAGGATATGGTTAGGATGGCGAGGGGGTGGGGGACTAGGCTGGAATAAGCTGGGCAGTGAAGCCCTGGCTTTCTTTCATCCTTTGACTTGTGGACGGCCCTTCAGAGGCTCAGGTTCATCTACCTGAGGAACCTAGCTGGAGACATTTACCAACACTGGCCGCTTGCATCTAATTGAGTGAAATTTTGCCATTGAATTCCCAAGAGAAGGGGTCAGAAAGGTGGGTACAGGAGCTTAGGAATGGCCTGTCTTGAATGACCTCCTTCCTCACCATTACAGAGGACTCTTCAGGCTCTGGTTTTTCCTTGGGGCACCCATGGTTCAGAAAATTGCCTAGGATGCCCAAAGCTTAATTTATTTTTTACTTACATTTATTTATTGTATGTGTGTTGGCACATGTACAGCAGAGGGCCTATGTGGAGGTCACGGGACAACTGGTGGGAGACGGTTCTCTCTTTCTACCATGTAGCTCCAGGGATCAGACTCAGGCCGTCAGGCTTGGGGGCAAGTGGCTTTACCTGTTAAAACATCTCACCAATCTGCTTGCTAATCTTCAAGGTAGGCTCTCATGGGCAAAGTTACAAGACCTGTTAGGAAATTATATTAATTAATTTATTGTGTGTGTGTGTGTGTGTGTCTGTGCATCAGTGCATGCTGCAGCATGCATGTGGAGGCTAGAGGACAACTTATATTATTGTTGCTGTTTTTTTTTTTTTTCCCCTTTCAACTGTGGAATCTTGGGATCAAACTAAAATCACCAGGCTCGGTAGGAAGGCTGTTTGTTTACCCGCTGAGCCATTTTGTTTGTCCTGTTAGAAAATTTTAGACTAGACAATGTTATTGGTCTCCTTTGCCTCTCCTGATTAACCCACAGGCTCGAGTCCTAATCTCCAGGACAGGTAAATAGGGTTTATTTGGAAATTAGGGCCTTGCAGATGCCATGTATTATGGTTAGTGTCTTAGTTTTGGCTCTAGTCTAATCCACAGCGTGCTGATGAGAAGGGGAAACATGAACAGAGGCACATACTCATGGGGAGGACACTATAAACACAAAGGCACAGGGTGGTGACCTATATTTAATAAAATGAATCTGGAATATCAGAGTTAATCACAGAACCACGCCAAGTCAGGGAGGGGTGACCCACACCTTTCAACTTAGCTTTAGGAATGTGGGAAGAGGAAGTTAGAGCTGGGCAGAGCGAGAGAAGAGGGCTTTTCAGCTTTTCCTGAGACCTTCCCTTTTCTTTGGGCTGAGGACTCAGAAGCATTGGTTGGAGGATTCCTGGAGACAGGCCTGAGGAGTTGGCTGGGCGACTGTGGTTATTTCTGATATTCCAACTTTCCCCAGTATCTGGCTCCGGGTTTTCATTATAAGCTAACTAGAGACAGTGATGGCTAGCAAACTACCAGACTTCAAAGACAGAGCAGATTCTTTCTCAAAGTCCTTGGAGTTAACCTTTGCTATGATCTAGATCTTGGTTGGACCTCTAGTTTCAAAACTGTGAGGTTACCTTTCTGCTCTTTAAGGCACTCAGTCTGAGGTGACTTGTTTATACGAACCCTAGCACAGGAATACCAATGTGCATGTTGGAGCTTTCTGGAAACAAGCAGTGCCGCCTCCTTTCAAGCTGGCGATTGGCACCACACTATCTTTATAGTCCTTGTTAGTGCCAGTCATGTTTTATACAGTGACCTGTGGTCCCATTCTGCCCCCGATTCCTCTATATTTCTCCAATGGATCTTTGCCTTGCTGCTCCAGGCTGTGTATGTGGGGGCCGAGAGAGTAGAGCTTTGTTTAGAATCTGCGTGGTAATACATAAATAACAGCTCTGAGCATATGGAGAACTTTCAAGCCAGAGGCATTGCAGAATTAGGCAAGAGAAGAGAGGCTTCATTTGTCAAAGACATTTCCTGTTCAAATACATCACATGCTTCCTTGTAATCTCCCTTCCTGGGCTCCCCCCCTCTCCCAACCCCAAATATGTGAGAGGCTTTCTTAGCAGCATAGGCCCAACAGGATGTTAGGCGAAATGGATTGAAAAAAAAAAGTGCACCGATGAATAGGGGGGAAAAAGCCCTTTTCTTCTGTGTATAATTTCAGAATTCTTAAAAAAAAAATAGGTAAGACTTTTTTTTTTTTTTTTTTTTGCAGGTGGACATGCTGTTAAGCTGTTAAGAGTGTATGAACTATATAACAAAGGCTGGCCTTTAAGAGAACAAACCCAGTTGTTTCAACTTTGGAAAAATAGACATGAAAATTGACCTGCAGGCTTTTCATGCAGATTGCTAGATTGTTGGTAGTCTGTGTGCTTATACCTCAGCTCTGAAGCAGGACCAGTCAAATTCAATGTCTACTCCAAACCAGCCAGCTCCAAGGATGAGGTAGGGCTGACTCAGGGAGGTGATTTTCAGTTCAGGTTCTCTGGAATGCTGGGTGTTGGCTGCTCAGTTCCTGCTGCTTCCCATCTTCCCAGGAACGTTCTACAGCATCTCAGCCACTGTCTCTGCAAAAGCCCTTTTGGATGAAAATATTTCTCTAGCTGCCAGGGGAATGGTGCAGGAGGCCAATGTATGAGAAGTCAGCTCATGTGTGGGAAGGAGGCGACTCCTAGTTAGTCAGGATCCTGGTTTCACACCTCATTTACAGGGTGTCCCACAGATTTCTCCCTTGTCACCCAAGCCGCAGCTCCAATTGCCAATTTCCTAGTTGCTTCTGGCACAGATATTTATGGCGTTGTGGTTGGTCTTAGTTAAAGGGAGATTTTAAAATTGCAATTTCAAGTTAGCATATAAAGTAATGTTCATTATGGCACTTTCATATATGTAATATTACACTCTTCCCCCTTTGGCTCATTTCCCCACTCCTTCCCCATGCCCTGGCTCCATGCCCCCCCTACCCTCTCCAGCTTACTTTCTATCTTTCCATAGTCAGACTTGGTGGTCTCCCCTGTTGAATATGTTGCATTACCCTTTCTACCTCCTACCTCCCTAAAGATTTCTTCCTCTCTTTTTGCTATCTTTTTTCCCTAGATTTATGACACACACACACACACACACACACACACACACACACACACATACACACATGAGCACTCTCTCTCTCTCTCTCTCTCACACACACACACTTTTTGCTTCGTATATAGGAGTAAACAGTTTACATTTCCGAGCTTGAGTTTTTTTCCCTGACATAAAGATTGCCGGTTGCATCCATTTTTCTGAAAATATCATGCTTTCATTTTTCATTGCAGATCTGTGTATGTGACATGTTTTCTTTATCCCTTCATGTATTTGTGCTCATCTGATCTGTACTACAGCTACTGTGAGGGTTGCCCCTGTCATCATGGGCAGGCAAGGATGAGCTGATGCGGTTTCTTACAGCTGCTTCTGTGTCTGTAGGCAGATAGTCATCAGAGTGATAAATGCACACAAGGATGTGTAATGATGTATAAAGATGTATACATCCTTTTATAAGGATGGCCTTGTGCTCCCAAGGAGGGCAACTTCTGGGCAAACTTTCTGACAACTCTCTTTATAATTGTTAAGTTGTAGCACAATTTAGAACATAAAAATAATAGTCATAATTCCTAATACTCAATTTAGAATGCATCCCCCGCAAACTATGCATTGGAACCACTAAAGAGGGGGGGCCTTTGGGAGGTGTTAGGTCCTTAAGGGCCATGACTTCATGAATAGGCTGGTGTAGATTCTGGAAGGACTAGAAGATGAGAGTTCGCACTTGTACCCTCCCTGCGTTCTCTTGGCCATCGGCCTTCTGCCAGGGTCTGGTGTCAATGAACATTGAACTTGGACCTCCCAACTTACAGGCTCCTAAAATTTATAAATTTGTGTAGCTTGGTCCTCTTGTGGGACTCCTAATGGTGGGAGCAGGGGATGTCTCTGACTCTTTTGCCAGCTTTTGGGACCCATTCCTCATACTGTGTTGCCTTACCCAGCCTTAGTATGTGGGGAGATTCTTAGTCTTAATGCAACTTGATATGCCATGTCTTCTCAATATCCATGGGAGGCCTGCCCTTTTCTGAACAGAAACAGAGGAGGAGTGGATGAAAGGTGAGGGAGATGGAGTGAGAGAAGAGGGAGGACAAGATGTTGTCAGGAAAAAAATGTTAAAGTTTTGTAAATTTTATTTCTTTATTTAGTATACGCATACACACACACACACACACACACACACACACACACACACACACACACACACACACAGCATGCCATAGTGTATGCGTAGAGGTCAGAGGACAACTTGAAGGGTTTTCTTTCTACCATGTGGGTTGTGGGGATTGAGCTTATGTCACCAGGCTTGGTGACAGGAACTTTTAGCTGCTGAGTTGAATGTTTTTTGAGAGACATCATCTCGTTGTATAGCCCTAGCTGACCTGGTGCTCACTATGTAGAACAGAGTCTCAGACTCAAAGAGATCCATCTGCCTCTGCCTCTCATCATCCATCAGGCCTTTGACCACAGAGCTTTTTATCAGTGATCTAGTTTTAAGATTTCAGTTATTGAAACAGAATTAGACCACTGACTAAAGACCAGTGTGGCACATATTAGTACAAATACCTGTTTAGTGGTTTGGTATGTGTGGGAGAATGGAAACATAAAGCATAAAACTAAAGAAGTCAATTTTAGGTAAAATTTATTTAAGGTCTACAGTGTGCCAGGAAATGCATTATTCTTTATTATGTATTTGTAACCTGGGCATGGGATGGGAGTATGAATTAGAATCATTTTCAGAATTTATCTTGAGTCACTGAAGAAGGATCATTTACATGTATGTGATGAAAAGCTGTGTCAGAGTTTGAAAGGTAGCAGGAGGAAGATAGTTATCCAAAAGAAATAAATGAAATAAAATAAACCCAAAGCCAGCCAAAACATTTTTTTCCCTGATTTGCTGAATAGTCTAATCCCTGAATGTTTTCAAGGTCAAGGCTCAACCTTGCTTAGAAATAATTGGCTTCTTGCCTGAAGTCAGGGGTTTGGCGTTAGAGTCAAACACACTAATTGGAAACAGCTTTCTGGGAACTTCACTGTCCCAAGACCATCTCAGTGACTAACAGCTAGTATAAGTTTGTGCCACAGATGACTGCGGAGTTGAGCACCGATGAACAAGGAATTGAGCCTTGGGTGCAAGGGAGTTGAGTGCTGTCTGCAGCAGGTGGTTACATGGTTCTTCTTCCCACTTAAGGATGGTAAAGAGAGACTGTGGGGATATGTTTCAAATTTAATAAAAAACAGTCTGAGATATGAGAGGGATCTACTCACAGTCAGTCTAGGAGGATCAGTGGTAACTCACACCTTTAATCCCAGCACAGGGAATATCTGAGAGTGGTGACCTACGCGCTTAATCCCAGCAAATCTGAGTTTGAGGTCATTTTAGATTACAGAGGGAGTTCCAGGCTCCCAGGCAGGCAGTAATGGTGCTATGCCTTAACTGAGCAAAGAAAGTATTTAAGGCAGATATAGAAAGACAGAGCAGGAAGAAGCCAGGAGGAGCGAGGCTGAGGAAGCTGGAAGACAGCTGGGTGAGATCTGACTGTGGTGTTTACTCTCTGATATCTCCACCTTTCCCAGAGATATGGCCCTGAGTTTCCTTCATTTGTGAAACACTTGGCGTCCAAATTTGGGGCACAAATTCCTCCCCTCCCTACCCAAAAAATGGTGCTTGCTGGCCAGAACAACATGTGGCTGGAGGAGTAATTACCGATGGGCTAGGCTTTCTGCTCTGAGTTAGCCTCCAGCCTTAGGCAGACTGGCCACACGTGTTTTTGTTTCACTCTCATCTGGGTAAGTCTTTCAGAAAGTGGGCCTCTTTCTCCTGGTGGGTTGTGGGCAGTTTCTTTTTTTCTTTTTGGACCCCTCTTTGGGCTGCTATCATACTAGGTAGCTGCCCCACTTCACAGTCAATTGAATCATCACAGACAACAAATTGGGGAGTAGATCAATTTTTTTTTTAAAGGGGGAATTTGTTTAAGCCAATGGAGGGAACTTGGTCCTTCTGTGGTCTTTCTCTAGATGATGTGATATTAGAACCAGTAAAGAAAAAGATAAAGTCGATTGGACTATTATAATGTTTATCATATTGTTTATTATGAATATTTTTTGTTTGATTTATGTTTTATCATTTAAAAGTCAATTAATGTGAATGCCAAGAAAAAGGTCATAGAAAACCTTGTCAAGAGAGAACACAAAGATGTTCAAACTCAGAGGAGTATAAAGAGCCAATTTTAGCAAAGTTGTCTAAGATTACACAAAACAGTCAGAATTTCATAAAAAGCATCACATCAATAGCAAAGGATTAAAAATTTTTTCTATCACTTGGAAACAAACCAAAGAAATTGTAAAAAGGTGTCCCACCTATTCTTTCTATAACCAAACTCCATTTCCAGCAGGAAGTAATCCTAAAGGTATACATAGAAATGAAATTTGGCAGATGGATTTATTACATTTTACAGAATTTGGAAAATTAAGATATTCCCATCATACATTAGATACGTTTTCAGAACTCAAAGGCAACAGCTTTGAGTTCAGAAAAGGCTGATTCTGTAATCACACATTTGCTAGAAGTTATGGCCATCATGAGAATACCTGTACAAATTAAGACTGATAATGCTCCGGCATATGTCTCTAGTAAAATGAAACAATTTTTTGCTTATTATAATATAAAGCATAGTATAGGAATACCACACAATCCTACAGGGCAAGCAGTCATAGAGAGATCAAATCAAACTTTAAAGGATATGCTAAATAAACAGAAAGAATAATAAAGAACCCCAGAGATAGACTACATAGTGCTTTATTAACTTTGAATTTTCTCAGTGCTAATGAGAAAGGAACAACAGCTGCTGAAAGGCATTGGACTATAGAAAAAACAGCTGAACTAAATCAGCCTGTTTTCTTCAAAGAATTACTAACCTCTGAATGGAAGCCAGGATATGTGCTATGCTGGAGAAGGGGTTTGCTTTTGTTTCCACAGGTGAAGAAAAGTTATGGACATCATCAAAATTAATAAAGACTCAATTCAACCAGAGAAACTTCATGAAAATAAGAATTGAAGTTCATCCACCCATATTACAATTCTTTAAGTTGTAAGAAAAAACAAAGGGTGGGGGCAGGTTTTTGTTTTTGTCTTTACAGAAAACTGGAAATTCCCATCTTCAAGAAGTGAAAAGACCTTGGACATCTAGACATCTAAAGAAAAAGAGAGGCTATTCAGAAAAATGTACAAGCCAAAGAATATTGAACCTATTGGTCCCAGTATACTCTATAGGGTAAAGTCTCATTGCTTAACCTCTATATATCTTTTTTTTTTATAAGCTGAAGTCCCAGTTTAATTATAATTTAAAGCTAGCTTTAGAGTTGGAGTGTGGCTCTCTCCTTCTCTAAACTCAAGCATACTTGTTAAAGGAAAACACAAAATCTCTGTATTGTATCAGAAGAGCCACCTGATATGGGACAGAAGAATAACTAAAAATAAGGGACTATTATATTGTTACTAATCCTATGCTGAATAAATATTTATATATGTAGCTTCCTGTACATTGTGTTGGGTTTTAGTCTCTAATCAATTTTCTACAGTGACCCATGAAAATGCCTAATTGCGAACTTGAAGTATCCAAAAGGAAGATGGGGCCCCACAGTGATGATTTCACATGGACTATGACAGAGCCACTAGGCTGACAAACACCAACCAAAGATCAGATTTGGACTACAAACTGTTTAGGAAAATTTTGAGGTGGCTTGCTGAGATGAACCACCTTCACAGACTACTATAGCCAGGACTTGAGATAAGCTGTGCACTTTCCTGTTATGCAGAGACTGGATAACAAATGATACAGCTATTTATTTCAGGACTTGAAAATTAACACAACTTTTCAGGATCCCCTAAAGATGCTACCACTCCCAGACAGCAGGAAGTAAATTTAAGAACACTGTGCCCACATTCCCAAGAGGTGGAGTGGGTGGTTTTTGGTCTTTCAATGGGTTATGGATGACTGTCATTGTTTAGGTTAATTGGTTAAAAATTGTTATTTGTTATGGTTAGAAAACAGTTAAACAAGAATGATTAGATTCAAGATTCTTGTTAAAAAAGAGAGAGAAAGAAAAAGGGGATACAAATATAATAAGATATAAGGGCAGATTATTGAATCTTCTTTTAAAAGGATTTACTAGCTTTAAATATTTTACATTACATTGAATTTTTGTATATTGTGTACAAATTGTGTATATTAGGATTACTTTTGTTACATATATCTCTATGCTTGTTCAAGGTATTATACTTACTCAATTCATCTAATCATGTAATACAAATTGCTAGTCCATGAAAGTTTTTATTACCAACTAATTAGGATATAAAGTAATGCAAGTTAGTAGTTAGACATTACATTCAAACATAGTCATATTAGATATGTTTTCAAGATCTAACAGATATATTTTAGATGAACAGGTCTTCAAACACTTCATAGATCCATAGAATATGGCATCTAATAACATAGATTCTTATTATTTTTATAACAATGGGGCATCTGGTCCTGGCGGCACCAATCTACTTCAGAGAAGATTATGGACATCAGAGAAACTCCATACACAGTTGGCCTTCTTTGTAATAAAAGTTATCCACTGGGCAAGAAAGTACTCTTGCCTTGACTGCTGACAGTATGATGTTCAAAATGGACAAGCAGGGGACACATCCACAAGAGAATTGCTGAACTTTGCCAAGACAAGGTAGAGAGGTCTTTGAGAATATCCTGATTTACAGAGAAGTCTGTCAGACATGTTAGGTCTGTAGGCTGAAGATGGGTGCTTCAGTGATACAGAAGAATCTTGGGTGACTGTCCAGGCAGCCAGCTGCTTCATTTTTTATATTTTTTGGAAGTTGCTTGCTTGCCCATGTTATTTAGTTAGTTAATATTATTTCCTTCTTGGGTCTCTGAGGTAGTTGAAGATGAGATAGTTATAGTTTTCTAGTGACAGTTTTAGAAAAGAAACTTCGAAGTTAAAGTGTATAAGTTTAAGGGACATCAAAATAATAGTTTTTAGTTAGTAATACAAGTTGGAAAGAAGGTGAATTAGATATAAGCCTTTGGTCTCACCAAAATAGGATAATTAACGGAATATTTTCTTTGAATTGTCAATTGTTAATGGAGTGGACATTAATCATTTATTGTTTGTATATAATATATATATAATTATTGTACCTTTTGTATATGGTTTTTCTTATGTTAGCTATCACTTTATTTTTAAACTTTGATACAAAAGGGGATATGTGGGGATATGTTTCAAATTTAATAAAAACAAGTCTGAGATATCAGAGGGAGCTACCTAAGTCAGTCTAGGAGGATCAGACAGTGGTAACTCAGACCTTTAATCCCAGCACAGGGAATGTCTGGGAGTGGTGACCACTCATCTTAGTTTATAAAAGGAGTTCCAGGCTCCAGACACGCACTTAATCTTAACCTGGAGGTGAAACAAATGGGCAAAGAGGATATTTAAGGCAGACACAGAAAGACAGATTGAGGCAGTAGAAGTCAGGAGGAGTGAGGCTGAGGAAGCTGCAAGACAACCTCAGCCTTTCCCTGAGATCTGGCTCTGAGTTTCCTTTATTCATGCAAAAAGAAATTCTCTCTCTAAGTTTCAATAAGAGAAATACAAGCTAGAACTCCCAGCTACAAACACAAAAGGACATTGGTAAGAGCTTCAGTGAAGTTCTTTTTGAGGTATCTATGGCAACAGAAAGGTCCTATGATTCCCTGGAGAAGAAAATTTGTTTCCGTGTCCTCTTACATGTCCATCTATTTATTAGCTGCCATTTCTTAGACAGCCCATCTGTTTATTGGAGTCACAATAGGAATGATACCCAGGCTCCGTTTTTTGTGGTCAAAGCACCCAGCCTTTCTGAGTCACTCAGATAATGATTTCAGAAGCATGTAGTAGGATAAAAGGGATAAATGTCAGCTACCAATTGGTAAAAGAAAACCAGAGATCAAGTGCGTGAACGAAATGGAAATTTAAGATGTTCTGAGATAGGTATCGTAACATTGCCAGAGACCAATATTTTCAGCAAATGCCATTTGTTTCATGGTCAAATATGGTTGCTTAAGCTCTGGGTTTCATGTCTCTGTCCTAACAAGGAGAAAAGGAAAGTTAGGAATATGTATGGCATGAGTTCAGAAAGAAGAACTATTCGGGAGACAGGGACAGGGCTGGCAAGATTGCTCAACTGTCCATGGTTGAATTCTTATCTTGAAGAAGGCTGGCTTCCATAGGAATCATTTTACACCCCACTTGGCTTTTCTCTGGGTTCTCCCAAAGAGCTTGATTTGATTTTGAAGTCTCAACAGTAATTACACTTTCACAAATGCTAGATACATTCACTAGAGTTTTGGGGAGGGCCTGAGTTCACAGGGGTACAGTGTTACTTCCAAACAGGAGCCCAATAGACAAACACAGTTGGAGGTTGTAGGGCTATGACCTGAGAACCTATGTGAACTCTTAGAAAGTTCACAGGTAAGGGGATACTCGGGGCCACAGACCATACTCTGAGTGTAAAGGGCTTAGAGAAGGTTTTATGTGGCCGTCTAACCCTTAGCTTGTAGTATGGCTTTAAGGAAGAGATGGGGTGGTGGAGTTAGAATGTCCACCAGTAGTTCTACCTATCATTGCTCCGGAGAACATGTGAAAATATAGGCTTGGGGAAATCCCAACAGTGGACGTCTGTGTGGCAGGCCTATTGTGGTATGTAGAAATCTTATTTTTCTAACAGGCTCCCTGGGTGGTTTCTGATGAAGTCAGCCAACTGCATATAGGGAGCAGGTGCCTGGGTAGTGGGAGATCTTGGTCATTTGGATCATAGGCCCCCAGATGTGGCATTCTGGGAGCTACAGAATTTCAGATATTTTTATTCATTATAAGAAGATATATTGCTAATCTCTGCATCTCAGAAAAAAAAAATTATTGAAACCCCTCCTCCATTTTGGAGCTGAGGTTTTGTTTTTCAAGGAACTTGGAGGATGCCTCACCTCAGAAGCCATAAGTTGCTATGAACAGTATGGCTTAAACCATAAACATTTATTTCTCATTGTTCTGGGGGTTGGAAGACTAAAACATTGAGGACTTGGGCTTCAACATTCAGTCCATAATGGATCTATTTTGTTATTGAATATGGAACTGGTGGGCTAACTTGTAGTTAACCCAGATGGCAAAGACAGATGTGGTGGTGCAGGTAAGATAGAATAGGGGAGGGAGCCAGGGTTTTCAGCATCTATGGACAAGGATTGTGCCTGTCATTGTATGAATATTACTTCATATCATCCTCAGGGTCACTTGTGCGACCACAAGGACTATTTCACTTCGCATCAGATAATTGTTTAATATATTTTTTTTGTGGTATTATAGATGGAACCAGGGTCTTGTGTGCCAGGGCTTTGTGTATTTAAACAAATACTTTCCTACTGAGCTGTATCCCCGTGCTTATGTTCTTTGGACTGTAGCCAACATTTAATTGACAAGGATCAGAGGAAGGAAATGCTTGTTTTATAACCTCAGTAATTCAGGAGCTGATTTTTATTTTTATCCCTTTGCATCATTACAAAAGAAGACAATCTTCTTTTTCCCTGCTGCCTCTGCATCAGTTACTTTTCTGTTGCCATGATAAAACATTATAACCACAAGGAACTAATAGCAAGGTGAGTTTATTTGAGATTATGATTCTAAAGGAAGAGAGTCCATAGTGGCCAACAGAGGTCTGGCATTGAACAGCAGGCATGGAGACAAAAGCAGAAGGCTGAGAGATCAAAGTATTAAGCAGGAAGAAAACTGGATTTAAGGTGAGGCTGTGAACTCTCAAAGCCCATCCCCAGTGATGTACTTGCTCCAGCAAGGCTGCACAGCTCTCCAAACTGCACCCCCAACTGAGAACCTAGGTCCAAACACCAAGGTCAATGGGAGATATTTCTCATTTAAACCACTATAGGTTACTTCCCGTCTCTAGCTACTCATGACCGCTCTGTCTTTTAATCTTCTTTTTTGGAAAGTTTAAGTATGCTTTTCTGTCATCCCTTTTGGGAGTCAGTAGTTGTCTCTATAGTTTATGTTTCCCTAGGCGTCTGCAATCAGCCTTGGGCCCATGTCAGACTCTGAATGTCAGTAAATTCAAATCCCTTGGTGGCTGTGTTCTCTTGGTACTGAAGAGCTAGTTGATTCATGGCTAGCTTATCACCTGACTGCTTCTCCAGGGGACAGACTCAGTAACTCCCGGCCCTGTTCACTAAAGATGAAACCATTTAGGTTCTGAGAAGAGAAAAGCATTGGAGTATACCTAGAGGTATACCTCCCCAACATGTCTCAGTAGAGTAGTAGAGCTGACTGAAGAGTTGGGGATAACTGCATTCTAGAACAGGCTGATTATCACTTGGCTCCAGAGAGCTATTTTCTCTTCCCTTTTCTTTAATGGTTGTAGGAAAATATTTTTAATTTTTTTGATTAAAACATATGTATAGAATTTAAAAATAAAAAGTATATTATAGTGGCTACTGATAGTATTCTCTCCTTATTCACAGTTCCAACGATTTCAACTCTTTAAGCTATGTCCTTCATTTGCCTTAGGATGGCTTACTAACAGACATACTTCTGCTTTTCCTTTAAATATTTGATGAACTAACAAGCTTAATTAGGGTGATTTACAAGAGTAGAATGGGGGATATTTAGAGAAGCCTGGGCACCTTAGTGTTTTCTCTACTGGGAAATGTCTAAAGCTGTTTATTTTTAATTTTAAAATATCTTTAAATGGTTTGCTTTGGCACAGCATGAAAAGAACTCTTCCTGGCTTAGCTAAGCCATCTTAGGGTCTCTTACCTGTCACATGAATAAATGAGACTCAGGGATAGATCTCTGAAGAAGTTGGAGATATTAGAGAGAATAAACACCACAGATCAGATCTTACCCAGCTGTCTTCCAGCTTCCTCAGCCTCGCTTCCCTTGGCTTGGCTTCTCCTGCTCTATGCCTGCCTTAAGTTTAAATACTCTCTAGGTAAACTATGGCGTGGCCCCACCACTGCCTGCTTGGAAGTCTGGAATTCCTTCTATAATCTAAAGTGACCTCTACTCAGTTGGAATTAAGGGCATAGGTCACCACTCCCAGGATACTCCCTGTCCTGAGATTAAAGGTTTGAATCACCATTCTCTGATTCTTCTAGACTGACTGTGGGTAGAGCTCTGGAACTTCTGGAGCTTTTATTAACACCCCACATAGACTGTGGGTAGATTCCCTCTGATATCTCCAAAACTTCTGAAGCTTTTATTGAATCCCCACACCCACCCTTCTTCTTTCTTTCTCTTTATTCTTCCTTTTTGAGACTCATTTTGTAGCCCTGGATGACTTGGAACTCATTATGTATTGCATGCTGGCCTTGAACTCAAGGAATCCTCCTCCTTTTGTTTCCTGGGTGCTGGGATTCCAGCATCACATTTGGTACCTTCCTTCTGTGCTGTTGCCAAACCCTCAGAAGACTGGACGAGCATATTGTTGAGGACCATCTGACTTTCGCCCACCAATTCAAGTATTTATCTCTCCCAGCAGCACACACAGACACAGATAGAAACATGTTTAAGTAGTTTTCTATTCAACTATAGTCTAGCAAAGTTGACACATAAAAGTAACTGTTCCATGTTCTGAGGTATTGAAAAATTTTTTGTCTATTATAATCCTTTGATGCCTTTGAAGTCCTCAGGTTGAGGAGAAGCCACACCTTCTAGGACTACTGATTCTTAGAAGTAGCAAAGAGCTCAACAGTGTATGACTTTGATCTATCAACTATCAGTATACAGCTATATCTCATCTATAAAACCCATCTACCTCAAGATACAACATCCCTCTGCCTTACTCACCCACAGCCATGAACCAGGCAAATAGATACTGTGTGTACAAATACAAAAGTTGCTGAACATTTCCAAACTAGTAGTGGTCACTGCCCACTCATCCCTACTGTGTCTTTGTTATGGAGAGCCCCAAGAAGGCTCTGATTTAAACTTTACCTGTTCTGTCTACTGCCTCCTGATCATGCTAAAGTCTTTTTGCCTAGGCTCATGTGGCCTGCTGTGCCTCTTGTGTGGAGGACTGGACTTGATGGTTCCTTGTGTCAACTTGTCACAAGCTTCAGTCATCAGAGAGAAAGGAGCCTCCTTTGAGAAGATGCATGAAGTTCAGCTATAAGGCATTTTCTCAATTAATGATTGATGGGAGGGCTCAGCCCATGGTGGGTGGCACCACCCCTGGGCTTGTGGTCCTGGGTTCTATAAGAAAGCAGGCTGAGCAAGCCGTGAGAAACAAGTCAGTAAGCAGCACCCTTTCATCTGCTGCTCTGCATCAGCTCCTGCCTCCAGCTTCCTGCCCTGTTTGAATTCCTGTCCTGACTTCCTTCAGTGGTAAACAGTGTAAGCCAAACAAATCCTTTCCTCCCCAACTTGCTTTTGGTCATGGTGTTGCTGCAGCAATAGAAACCCTAAGACTTATAAGTGTAATAATGAACTTAGTAGTCCTGGATTGTTATTATGACTATACTTGACTCATTGTCATACACAGAATGAATAACAGCTGACCATGGACTTGGGGTTCTGTACATGTAACTGGAGTGCCTGGGACCATGAGAACTCGGGGATTGTGTGTGTGCCTGTTGTTACTCCTCTGCGTGTCATCACCGTATGTCTCAAACACCTTTTTATTCTTTGTATTTGGGCCATGTAGCATATGTGCTTTTGAAAAACTGCTTCCAAACTTTTGTGATTAAGCACTCTTGTCTTTGAGGATAGGTAACCCTCTCATGACAGATCAAAAAGTAATAACAAATGGGGGGAAATCATTGCTTTCTTTCCACTTAATAAATATCTTATGAATAATTGAAGTTCACTGAATTAGTTTGGCCACAAAAGCTTCTTTCTCCTTTGCTGGGAACACAGCCAAATTTGTGTATTAAAAGAATTGCACAAACTCTGGGGCAGAAGGCAGTCAGTGGAGGAGTTAGGAAGGTACAGAAAAGCAGGAAGCAGTACCAGAGAAAGAACGTGCAGGAAGGCTTCAGCACATCACACAACGTTCCTAGGAGGAGAGGATGCTGTGTTCATCCTTAAGCAACCTTTTCTTTTCCTGATTCAACTGAAAGGAGCAAGGGAATCTGACCCAGGACTTGAGCCAACACTTGGGGTAGCAATGCTGCATTTGTCCAGATCTCTTCAGGGCTGGTAGGATCACCTTTCCTGCTGACACATAACCAGGACTAGGCTCTCTGTAGCCAGGACTGGAACTGGAGATAGAGTGCAGAGACGTGTCTGTTCAACCAGTTGGGCTGACTTGAGTGGGGGACACTGGAAACAAAGGCACACTGCAACATTTGGGTCCTGCTTTCTTGAGTGATCAGGTGACTTCTAGGGGGCAGTCCTGAGGAATGGAGAAGGGGAGGAGTCTCTGAAGAAAGATGAGTCACATATCTTGCATACTTAGATAGACTTGGGGCTACTTTTATCATCAGCTTACCAAAAGAGCAAACTTCAATTTTTGTGGAAAGGTAGTACAACAGTAGACAAAGGGATAGAAAAATTTAACAAAAATGACGAAGGACATCTAGGGGCTGGGAGAGTTCTGTAAGTCTTGTGGGAGTCAGCCATACACACATAGACACATACATGACAGATATAACACACCCCATGCAAAACTGCTGAGGAACCAGATAAGCGCTGTAGAGTGAGAGCAGGCTGAGAAGACAGTGCAGGTAGATGAATCTGTTTGAGTGGAGTAGTCAAAAGAGGCTTCCGTGGAGGCCGTGGGTGAGCTGACTAAACATGGAAAAGCACTTGATCTTAAACAGTGGGAAAGGGCGTCCGATCTGGGTAGTGAGAGCAACATGTTTAGAGGCAGCGAGGAAATGAGCCAGGAGTACTGGAGGAAGCCCAGTGTGTGCTGTGCTGGAGAGCTGTTCCAGAGCCTGGTCAGGGCGATCACCTGAGGCAGGTGATCAGAATTCCTTAGGTGACAAAACATTAGAAAGCATTTTAGGCGGGAAAATGAAATAACATATCTTACTTTACTTCATTTAAAAGTAAGTCTGTTTTACTTTTAACGGACACAGAATAATGTTATGTGTGCCCTGCTGATCAATTACTCTTTTTTTTTTGTCCACTTTTATGCCTTCTCTAAGACAGAGTTGGTGTGTTCAGACAGTCACAGCAGCTGTGGTTATCTGCATAAGACCTGTGGAAGATTGGGCTCCTCAGCATTTCACTGTGGATGGCTCCACACCCCCCAAGAAACTGTTGACAATTCGTGATCACAAGTGAATGGATGTCATTTTTTCAGTGGTGTAGTCACTGACAAATTGCCCTTGTTTCAGTAAATAACCTCTCACTCAGGCTTGGGAAAAAACCTCTAAACTCAAGGGGTCTCATTCAGGTGATACTTGGCAGTTTGTTGAGGATAAGGGTTCCAACAGGAAAGGGAGAGGAGAGAGGAACATTTTGTGTGTGTGTGTGTGTGTGTGTGTGTGTGTGTGTGTGTGTGTGTGTGTGTGTGTGTGTGTGAGACAATGACTGCAACTCATTATATAAATGCAGGAAAGTATCAAATGATAAAAATAAATCAGTCTTTGCTGCTATTTCTGAGCCTCTGTAAGTCAGGAATACTAAAATACAAAGATGGAGTGAGATCTAATGGTGGAGTACTTAGCACAGTGTTCAGCACCTAGTGTGTTTAGGGCATATTGGCTCTTGTTACCAGTCTTCACACAAAGCTGCCTTGGAAGCTCTAAGCTTATCACATTCTAATATGCCTGATTAGAAAATCATTTATTTTTAAGAATTTCCCATATATATGCACTAGAATATAAAAATATGACTATATCTACCTCCACTTCTACCATCTATCTTCCTCCATGTCTCCTTCAACATGCCTCAACTTCATCTCTGCCTTTCTCTGAGAACTCATTAAACCTGGTTAGTGTTGCACACACACACACACACACACACACACACACACACACAACACACAGATACACAGACACACAGACACACAGAAATCCATGAGTGTGGAGCTACCCACTAGAACATGGGAAACCTATGCTACATCCTAAAAAAAAAAAAAAAAAAAAAAAAAAAGGGAAAAGAATGATTCTCTTCCTGTAGAAACCATTCAGTTCCAATAAGCACCCCATGAATAGGTGAAGTCTAGCTATCATCTACTCCATCTATGTCTGGATTTTGACTAGCTTGGCCTTGTGAATGTAATTACAGCAGCTTTGAGGGCATGATTACATTGGCTATGTCCTGGCCAAAGACAGCATTTCATAGTGCTCCTCCCCGTCCTCCAGACCTTACATTCCTTCTGTCTCCTCTTCCAGAATGTTCCCTGAGCCTTAGTGGTGGTGAAGTTAATACAAATGTCCCATTTAGGGCTGAGCTCCTGGTCAATAATTCTCTACATCTCTTCACTAACTAATGGCTGCTTTCTGTTCTGAGGATCTCACCTCCATGGACCACAGCGCCTGTGAATGTGGAATGGAAGAGCTAAGCCAGGAGACTCATGACGGAGAGAGTGGCTTGCATGCTCACCCTTTCTGCTCTGTTTCTCTCCCTCTCCTGGCTGCCTTGCTCCTCCACAGCCTGTAGCTCCAGTGGGGATGACTCTTCTCTGCATTGCAGGGTTGTTTGAGTCCACACAGCCTTTTCCCCTCCTATTTCCTCAGATTAGAGGTGTGCAGAAGTTTTCTTGTTACTAGCCTAGAATTGCTTTCGGGGTTCCCTTAATTTTCTACATCTTGATAAATGGTTTCTTCATTTTTTGTCATTTAGTCAGAATAGTCATTTTTGCGTTGTATGTTCCATGTATTTTCTGTAGGACCTTTCCCATATATTATAGCAATGTTATTTACAAATGTAGCCTTGCTATTGGGTTCTAGCAAGTTAAGAGCATGCCCAAATGCAACACTGTTATGGTTTGCATGTGAAATGTCTCCCATGGGCTGGCTCACACACTGGAAAACTTGGTCCCCAGCTGATAGCTCTGTTTTATGGAGTTGTGGAACCTTTGGGACATAGGGCCTAGCTGGTGAACAAAGGCTGGTATTGAAGAGATTTGGAGGTGATAGGCTGGTTCTACTTTGGGTCTCATTCTTTGTTTCCTAATATGAGGATATGTGGAGTCTCTGCTACATGCTGGAGGATCCATATTTCCCTAACATGATGAACTGTCAACCCCTGAGACCATGAGCCCAGATAAATTATTCCTCACTTAGCTTGTTTCAGTCAAATATTTTGTCATAGTTATGAGAAAATCAATTCCAATGCCCAGAAGGTGACGAACCCACACACATATTTCTGAAATTAGGGTGAGATTTTTTCAAACGGTGATATTTCATTTGCTATCAATAAAGTTATGTGTATTGTGTGAACTTGGTCATTTTAAATTCCTCATTTTAGTTATGTTTGTTGTTGGTTCTAATCATGATTCACAGTGTTTTCTGAATGTTCACACATTGATTCAGCTCTAGAATGAAGCACTTGTGCACACAGAAGCATGAAAGTGAGCAGTGAAGTGGGTTTTGTCAGCAAAGCAAATATTCATCTTGGCAGATTGGAGACTACCTCACAGTTATAAAGGGCCTTATGGGAACAGAAGTTGCCCTTGTGAGACTGGTACTAGGTGTTACTAACAATGTGACAAAGGAGTGCCCCCGATAGAACAAGCAGTGTGTATGGGGATATATTTTATATTTCATAAAATCAGCCTGGATTATCAGAGAACAGAATCACCCACAGTCAAGCCATGAGGTTCAGAGAGTGGTAACTCATGTTTTTAATCCCAGCACAGGGATGACAATGTGGTGACCTAGGCCTTTAATCCCCTCACTTGGGAGACAGAGATCTTTCTATATTTCTGTGAGTTCAGTGCCTAAAAACAAAACAGTGGTAGCTCACACCTTCAATCCTAACTCTAGGATTATGATACAGAGTTGAACCCAGAAGTGAAATAACTGGATGGAGAAGGTATTTAAGGCAAGTTTATGTAGATATCCAGGCATTCTGTAGGAGCAACCAGCCAGGCTGAGGACTACTGAAGATAGCATTTGTCATGTTCAGCCTGAGAAGTTGGCTGGGTGAGAATTGACTGTGATCTGTTTCCTCTCTCTGATATTCCAGCTTTCCCCCAATATCTGGCTCTGGGTTTTCATTAAATACCACTAGAATTTATGCAATACATGGTGCCCGACATGGGTCATGAACACCCACATAAAGCCTGAGAAAGCTTAAAAAGGGTTCTAGAGCACAGAAATGGAACCAAAAGCAGCTTCTGAGTTATGTCTCTCAAGAGAGCTGTGGTACAGAGACACCTTGGCATGACATGTGGACTTGAGTTACAAAATGTCAGGCTTTCAGAGTGCAGCTCTAGCCAAGCCTTTAATCCTAGCCACACCTTGGCAGATTAAAGGTGTGATCAGAAACAGAAAAAGATAAGAGATAAGAGATACACAGTAAAGACAGATTTAATAAACAACCTCTGAATGGTTTACAGTGTGTTT
Organism: Phyllotis vaccarum; assembly: GCA_033318265.1. Lineage (NCBI taxonomy): Eukaryota > Metazoa > Chordata > Mammalia > Rodentia > Cricetidae > Phyllotis > Phyllotis vaccarum. The sequence continues at coordinate 44,003,641 of JARWLC010000012.1, read as the reverse complement.
AAAATATACATAAGCTTAAGAGAAAAGAAAAAAAGAAAGTGAATAGAGAAAGTCCTTAAAAAAGAAATAGAGTAAAAAAAAAATTAATAAGCCATTTAAAGATGGAGATTACAAAAAGTGTCTATATACCATATGTTATTATCTTGTCTTTAAGGTTTTTTTTTTTTGACTGAAAAGGAAGTAATTAGAACTGTCAAAAGACATTTGATTATAAATCCTGCTGAATTAATCCAACCTATATATTTTGTAAATAAGTTGACTTTAAAATTGAAATAAAAAGATATGCTACTTTGAAGAAGAGGTTTTCTTTTTATTTCCATGGAAAATGAGAGGCTGTGGATTTATTCCAGGTTAAAGAAAATAAGGTTTGATCAAGAAAGATAATTTCTTCCCTGAAAAATCTCTGATGAGAAGAGATGGCCACATCAGTTTCAAGGCTACCAACTAAGACGATCCAGCCTCAGGACCCCTATAAGATTTCCAGCACTCCCAATCAGCAGGAAGTAGTAATGGAAAGCTATGCTTACGTTACTAAAATATTGTTTATAAATGTTTGCTTTCATTATAAAAAGTTAATGGTCATAGCCAATCTCTTTCTAGGGAAAACAGGAGATATGATATAGAAATGATTTAAAAAGATAGACTATTGAATCTTTTATCCAAAAATAGTTGTTAATCTCAAAATACATTGGTATGGATTTTGGTTTATTGATACAAATTTGAGGTTAATTTTGCTATACCATATATATATATTTCTACTCTTGTCTAAGGTATAATATTTATGTAACTCATTTAAAATTGTAATGTATAATTAAGAAATACAGATTAATAATCATCTAGATAATCAAATTTATAGTCATTTTTGTTAGATTTTTTTTAGATATACTAAGATATATTTCAATTAGATAGGTAATCTTCAAACACTTCAAAGACCTACAGAATATCATTTAAAATGTTTAAAGAACTTAGACTTTTCTGAACAGTGAGATAGGTCTGCTTCTGGCAATACAAATCTACTTCAGGATGATGATGGACATAGAAGAAACTCCATGTGAAGTTTACTTTTCTTGTGGCAAAAGATAGCCACTGGACAAGAAACTGTTCTTTTATTGACTGTTTGACAGTATGCTGTAGAAACTGGACATGCAGGACCCATAGGAAAGTGAGCCATAGGAAATTTTACCAGAATAAGCCAAGATGGTCCTTCAGGTTCCTGCTTCACAGAGAAAACTGACAGATATTCTGCAGGACAGAGGAAGAAGTAACTGATGAACTATGCCTGAATAGGTGGAACAGTCCTTCAAATTTCTCATTTTACTTAAAAGTCTGCCAGATACTCTAGGCCTATAGGCTGAAGATGGATGCTCCAATGTTACAAAGGAACTTTGGGTGACTGTCCAGGTATCCAGGTCTGTCATTCCTAGAATTTAGAGGTTGTTTGTAATATTTTTCCTTATTCAGATAATATTAAATTCTTACGTGGTCTTTGATGAAATTGAAGATTAGATAGTTATAAGTATAGTTTTCCTTAGTTATTATAAAGGATATATTAGGTATAAAACTTTAGACTCACAAAGATAAAATAGAATAATTCTTTAATTTTGCTAAATACAAATAGACTAGATATTGTAACTGTAATTCTTGTTTGATAGCTGTTTTGTTATATGTAATTTTGCTATGTTGAAACTGAAACCTTTTTGATTAAATAGAAAAGGGGAAGTGATGTGCGATGCCTTTCTGTACACTGTGAATTATCATTGGATAATAAAAAAACTGTTTTGGCCTATGGCAAACCAGTTTCTAGGCAGGCAGGAGATCCAAATGTAGATAAAGGATAAGGACAGAGTCAGAGAGAGATGTTGAGGGCTGCTGCAGAGAGAGCAAGATGTAAAGGAATTTAGGTAAGCCACATGGCAAGACATAGATGAATAAAAATGGGTTAAAATGTGAGAGCTAGCTAGCAATATGCCTTAGCCATAGGCTGATCAGCATGTAATTAATATAAGCATCTGCATATTTTGGGGGGCCTTTGGGCCTTTGGGACTGCTGGTCTAGACCCCAGGCAAAGCTAAATAGCTTTGGACAGGTTCAGACCGTGGTGCTAGTCTGGGCCAGAAACTAATTACTACAAATGTAATCAGTTATACAAAAAGAATCCCCAGATGTTGTAAACTAAATCACAAAAATGTCAAAGAAACAAGGATCCATGCCACCAACTGGCAGTGTTTGTAGTTTTTAGTAGTACTTAGAAGATTGGCATAGTCTTTAAGTTGTGGGAATCTTAAAGTCTTTGAAAATATGGAATTTCCTAACATATATTTACTGCTCACCAGTGAATTTATTGATTCTAGTCCTCCTCCCTGGAAAGTTGGCAGAGAATAAAACACTGCCTTATCATCCCTCCTCTCAACATGGGTGGAAGACATGTTTCTCAGCTGTATGATCCCATAGACTCTCAGGAGTTTGTTTGAAGCTGAATGTATTACTTTATCTCTGGAGGGTTCTCAGACTCCCATTAGCCTGTAGCTCCTGAGTGAGTGGCAGGCGTATACTGGAGAAGAGACTGCTGTCCACAGATGGCCCTCCTTATTATGAATCCTTCAGTTTTGGAGGAGTGACTGAGCATAGGTCATAAAATGCATTTTCAGAAAGAAATTAGGCACAGTCAAATAGTTTTCTGAAGGAGGCCACACGGCTCATGGGACTACTGCTATTTTGCTTTCAAGCTCTCCATGGCCAGCACCACTTGGGTCCCTTTGGCTCTACAAGTCAGTTGGTGAAGGATTTCTAGCAAGACACTTCCTCTCCGTTGTGGGCTATGCATCCATTTCATTTTATTTAAAAGATTGAAAGTAATTGTACATATATGAAAAAAATCTTTTTGTGTGTGTGTGTCTATATTTCATAGGGAAATTTGCTTTTCACAGCTGTGCTTCCTGGGATCCCATGTGTGGATGGAGAAATGTTTTCAGTATAGACTATATTTGTGAAGACAGATTTAGAACTCTGCCTTTTAGATTGTAAAAAAAAGAAAGAAAGAAAGAAAGAAAGAAAGAAAGAAAGAAAGGAAGAAAGAAAGAAACCTAAATAAGATCTAAGGGTCCACTAACAGGTCATGTACCCAAATAGCTCAAGCAGATAGACTATTAGGATGTAGATGTTGCTTTAAGGATGGGCACTGTAGTTCCATAGATATTGCCCTGGATTCTATTTTGTCAACTGGTCCTTCATGCCTCCCTTCTGCCATCTTCTTCATATCACCTGGTTCCCTGCTCTCCGCACTACACAAAACATCCATATGCTTGGTGCCTCAGTTGAATTTGTCCATTGAAGAGGATGCCCCAGGTAAAGATCGAGAGGAGAAAAAAATGAGATGAAGGGTCATCCCTTGGCCTCCTTCCTGGTGGGCTGCCTGGACTGCCGTTCCCTTCTGTTGAAGTTCACCATGCTTCCCAAGTAGATCTCTGCACTCCCCCTTTAGGCTATGGGAACCCCTCCCCTATTCTGTTTTGGCCACTTCATAATGGTTCATCTACTATTAATGCACAATTGCTGTGCTTTTCTGATGGCTCCCCACATTCACAGCTTTACAAGCAAACCCTCTTACAGCCTCTTTTTGAAAAAGTACTCTTATTAATTTAATTTTTATGTGCATTAGGGTTTTATCTGTATGTATATCTGTGTGAGGATGTTGGAGTCCCCTGGAACTGGAATTACAGAAAGTTGAGAGCTGCTGTGTTGGTGCTGCTGAGAATAAACTCAGGTCCCTTGGAAGAATAGCGAGTGTTTTTAACCACTGATCCATCTCTCCAGCCCAGTCTTTTTTTTTTTTTTTTTGACATTATAATTACTGAATTTCCCTCTTTTCTATTCTCCCACCAAATCCTCACTTGTACCTCTCACCCCTCTTTGAATGTATAGCCTCTTTCCTCTTATTGTCATTACACACACACACACACACACACACACACACACACACACACACACACACACACACACTCCTAAACACAACCTTCTTAGTCTATTGTATGTATATGTTTTCAGGACTGACCGTTTGTTATTGGATAACTAATTGGTATGCTTTATCTGGGGAAGATTTTTCTGCTCTCAGCATCCCTTAATTGCTTGTATTTCTTTGTCTAGGGCTAAAATTTCCCGAGCTTTCTCCTTCCATGTTATTATATTTATTGGTACTGTCCTTGTTAGGGTCGTGTTTAGGCAGCCATGCTGGTGAGACTTCATGTGTATACTTCTGACATTTCTAGAAGACACAATCTTATAGCCAACTCCCTGCTCTGTCTCTTAAAATACTTCTGCTTCTTCTTCCTGGGCTTTAGGTATAGAAATGCTGCTGTACATGTATCAGTTTGGATTTGGCTTCATAACTCTACTTTGATTGTTTGTAGCTGTATGCAATTGTCTTGGTCTGTTGCAAAGAGAATTTTTTTTTTTTTTGATGAAGGGGTAAGAACTATGCTTATCTGAGAGTATTTTGCCCAACAGAGTTATATAATAGCGTATAGTACTTATAGATACAAATGACAGCCTGCTCCCCAAAAAGAGCAGGCTGTTGTAGACAGCTGTTGAAAATGTGGTAGCTGGACAGTCCCTAGCTTGACTGCGTAGTCTACACAATTGTGAGCTGTGACCAAAGGAGGGGCCACAGTCATCCCTTGTACTGATGTGACAGACTAAGGTGGAGTTAACTCTTGCCTGTTTTGAAAGTTTTGAAAAGTCTTGCACTTTAGCGTCAAGTATCTGTTAGTCTTGTTATATTGCCCTTAGCTATTTATATACCGTGGCTAAAGGGCTTGTTACGGCATGTAATGCTGGAGAGTCCTCCATAGAACCCCCCCTCACTATTGAGACATGATTTTATGTAGCCTAGGCTTAAATTCACTATACAACCTAGGCTGGCCTTGTGCTTCTCATCCTTCTGCCTCTAATTCCTAAGTACTGGGATTATAGGCATGTGCCACCATGCCTGTTTCAACATTTTTTTTTTTTTTTTTACTCAGCAGGAATTGTGAGTATGAAGAGAGACATTTATTTGAAATGAGCTCATTGCACAAAACATTCAGCTGCCAGGCGTCAAGGTTTGCATAGTTCAAAATTGTTCCTGCTTTTTGTTTTTCTCTTCCACATTTTGACCTTCTCTATCTTCAGACAGAGCCTACTGATACAGAGGTTTTCCTTTTGACCTTAAAATGTTTCACCAGACTACGATTGTCTTCGGTAGTCAGATAGAGCTGGGAGCCTTATCCTAAGAGGTACATTGCACGTGCCTGCATCCGGATCCAATCTCATCTGGTGTTGGATATAGGAAAAATGACATTAAATTATTGTCATTCATGGCAAGACAGGTACCTCAATTCCCGTGTCTTAAAGACACTCTTCTCTCTGGTGATAGGGTTGGGATATGAGACATGAAGAATAGTGTACAGAAAAGGGTTTAACTTGAAACAGGGACGTCATCTCTTGATCTCTTCATCTTGAAGTCTAACTTTTCAGTGTTCCATGACTCTGGGAGCCAAAACAACCAAGGAGTTTAGTTGCAACAGCAAGGCTTCCAGAAACAATAATGATATTTTCTGTTTGTGGAGTGCCTTTTGCTTTGGATAGCAGCACCGTGATCTCACTTGACCCTCACATAAACCCAGTGAGGTGGTGGTTGGGGAGGCATTAATTTCTTTATTTTACAGCCATGAAATCCAAGGAGATATTAAGTGTCTCGCCATGATCTCATAGCACATAAGTGATACAGCCCCAGTCTCCTGGGGCTCAGTCGAGTATCCTTTACTTAAAATGCATTTTATCGAGTATTCATATCCTTCTAAAAGTTTGTAATGGGATCTCTAATGGATATAAAGTATGTGTTTGGTTTGAAATTCAAAAAGTTATAGAAGATAAAACAGTGAGAACCAAGTCCTCTCTCCCTTGTCTGTAGCAACATACAACATGGGTATGCTATTATTGTTATTCTAGTGCTCTTTGGGAACAACCTCTTTTGAATTTAAGTTATTTATTAGTACACGTTAATTGTATATAATAATGGGTTTTATTATGACATTTTCATGCTTTTTATTATGACATTTTCATGCCAGTTTATTTCACCTGTTATGATTCATAGACATCATTACTGGCTAGGACTATTGGTTTCTTTCTTCCTTTGGAACCTTATGTAGTGCCTTCTGGTACCATGAAAGCTAGTCCTCAGGGAGGAGGCTTTCAGGTCAGATCCAGTTCGGGTCTTCTGGGCCCTGTGTTCAAAGTGCTTGGCACCTTCAGCAATAGTGAGTTATCTTCCACCTTCGGGGGATGACCAAGTGCAACAGCAATAGCTTATAATGTTTTGTGATTCTTATGGACAAACCCAGTTTATATCTGTTATTTTCTTTACCCCACATACTTGCTCAGGAGTCACTAGCTTGAACTGACTTTCTTTATATTTTCTGTATATAATGTATTTTGGTTATATTTACCTTCTATGCAGTTATAAAGACAAACTTACGTTTTTCTCTCCCCAGTAGAGTTGAAGAAGGTGGTAGAAAGGCTGCTGAGAACCGGACCTCAAGTAGTTGATAAATAAATAATGGTACCTACCCATAATAACAGCACTTGTGAGGCAGTACCAGCCTGTTCTATGTAGTGAGCTCCATGATAGCCAAGACTAATGGTGAGACCCTGTCTCAAAACAAAACAAAAACAAACAAATAATCGAAAACAAAAAGAAGTTGCTAAATGACTTCACATGGGCTCTATGAAAACAAACATATTAACCACTGTACCTTCGTTTTTAGGAGTTTAAACAGGAAACCTTTTCAGACACAAAAGAGTTTAGATCTTCAAACTCATTGAGATGAGTAGTTAAAAGAGCTCTTTCTCACTAATGGTAATACTAAATAACAGTAGATAAGTTCTTACATGATTTCCCAAGAGTACTCTCCTGCTTTCTGTATACTACTTTCTTCCATCCTGACAGCAACACTATGTTAGACTTTCTGTCGAGAGAACTCAAGTAAGAAAGACTTCTTTCCCAGTTTCAGTGGATCAGATGTGACATCTTAGGATAGTTTCATTCTCTGTAGCCAAGAACCAGGAAGACACTGACCACAGTTGTGGGCTTTTTTCCTTTTCCCACTTATTCCTTTTGGGTCTTTAGCCTAGGGGATGGTGCCACCCACATTCGGGGTCTCCTCTTTAGTCTTCTTTGGAAGTGCCCTTCCTTGCAGTTACACCCTGAGGTGTGCTTAACTAATGTAGGCCTTTCTCAAGCCAATCAGTTGATAATAAGATTGCCCATCATAAAAGATTGCCCATCATAAGTACTATAGTAAATGTATGATTAGTCTCTATTTTTTTTCAGTCAAGAAGATTGAATCTCAGGCTTAAGTGATTCCCTTAAGATCACACATGCAGTAAATAAGTGCTGGAGTCAGAGGGTCCAAAGCAATGTGACTTTACTTCACCATCCATGTGATTAACCTCTATGTCCCTATGAAGAAAATAGTTCCTTTTGACTGAATAGCTCCTGGAACAATTCTGCTGAGGAGGAAAGAACGCCTGGAGAGCTTGCCCTTTCCTTCTGGCTTACTTCTGATGTTAAAGCTGCACTTGATCTGCTTTTGCCTTCTATCTATAGTCTCCCTTCTGCTAGGCTGATGCTTGAGAATCTGGAATTTGCTTTCAGGTTCAAGAGGTAATTTCCTTCCTTCCACTGTTTCTAAATTAGAGCTGGGAAGATGTCTTCCTCTTAAAAGTACTTGGCAATGTTTCTTAGAGCACGGGCACCACGGTGGGGCTTGAGAGGTAGAAGCCATCTTGTATGATGGGAATGTGAGTCCTCACATCCCCCGTCTTAGAATTAGTCTCCACAGTCAAGGCTTACTATCTACAATGTCATAGTATTATACGTATCAGCGCTTCTGATATGGCACTTTATTTATCATCCTGAGGTGAAGGACAGACTGTCCTTTTCAATCCACTGCAAACCCAAACCAAATACCATGGTCATTCTATTGAGGCTGACCAAGTAAACAATCCACCTGAATTGGTCACATTAAAAAAAAAATACAGATAAAGCATTCAGATGTGTCATTTTCAAATGTAGAAAGTATCAAGTCTCTTTGCAAAGCAATAGTTCATGGCAGACAATTGTGTGAGACCATAGTCTAGGTTGTCCTGTTTATTGGATGCTGAGAACTGATTGGCCAAGGGTGGTTTTAAGGTCAACTGCCAATTTTACCACAGCCTGGAGTCATCTGAGAGGAGGGGCCCCATTGAGGAATTACCTAGATAAGATTGGCCTGTGGGCATGTCTGTGGGAGATTGTGTTGATTATTATATGATGTAGAAGGGCCCAGTCCACTATGGGCAGTATCATCCCTAAACAGGGATGAATTACTGATGTGGGAATGTCTTTCTGTATGCTGTGACTATAAATCTTTAAATAAAGGACTGTTTTGGCCCATGAAAGGCACCATAGAAAAAGTAGGAGGGGAAATCAGAATAGGTAGTAGGAGGGCAGAGACACAGACAGATCGAGCCAGGCACCCAAAGAAACACATAAGGAACACAGGTGAACCATGGGCCATGTGGTAGACAGATTAATGAAAATGGGTTAAGATTAAAGAGCTAGCTAGAAATATGCCTGAGACATAGGCCAAACAGCATGAACTTAATATAAATATCTGTGTATTTCTTTGGGACTTTGGGATTGCTGGGCCAGAGAAATGGTGGCGGGCGGGTCTGAACTGTGGAGCTAGCTGGGCCAGGAAGCCATATTGTAATAAATTACCTCAGAATGCTGGTTGAATATAAGCTGGCCTGTGGTGCAGCTGTCAAACACCATCCTCCATGGTTCATGGTATAAAGGTCAGAGGTAATGGAGTGTGGAATAGCAAGCAGGTCTGCTTTCAGCTTCCTGTTTTGAGTTGCTCACTTGGCTTCCATCATGATGGTCTGTGATCTGGAAGTGTAAACGAAAACAAACCTGTTCCTTCTTTACATTGCTTTTGGTCACTGTGTTTTATCACAGAGGTGAAACTAGGTCCCTCTTATGATAACCCTAAGAGCCCACAGCTATGTCTCATTTAAAGATGAGTATCAACTCCTCACTTTCAACCATGGGGAACACTGGTATGCGTTACTGACTCTTAATGTTAGAATTTCTGCAACACAGAGGTAGCTTGGCAGTAACGTCGCTTAGGTGTGGTCAGGAAAAGGGAAAGCTTCCCAGTTCTCTTCCGGAGCTGAATCTGTTTTTTTCATCTTGCCTTCCTTTCCTTTTATTTCCATATGCACAGCTCCAGGGAGAAGCTATCTTTTTTTGGATGTTTGAACTTTCTGAATACTTCTTAGTTAGGATAAACAGGTTTAGTGACTCTAGGAACCCCAGGGGCTTCACGCTACAGAATTTGAATATCTCTTTCAGCTCAGAAGGCAGATCTATAATAAGAAAATGCCTACTGGTGTCTTGGGACCTCATTTGCAGTTCCTCACATGCTTGCAATTTGGGCAGGGTTCATATTCCAAGGTGTAGGATGAAGGATAACCAGACCCAAAATAAGCCAGGCGGTAGGACAAGCCCTGGATTTTAATGTGCATTATCATCCTGGGGCTATGCTGAAGGGGAGGGATGAAGATAAAGGTGATATTTGAAGGTCTGTCTCACTAGCAGGTGTTAGAGTACAATAAAGGGCACAGCACCTGTGCTGGCATTTAGACATTTCTCCACCACAGGCTTGTTTCTGTGGCCTTGGGATGGATAGGGGAAGAGCATGGACTCTACGCATAAACTACCTAGGTTTGACGGAGGGATTCTGGGAAAGCTACATACTCTATTTGTGCCTCAGTTTTGTTATCTGTGCAATAAAGATGCCCTCTTTGTAGGGTTGTTGTGGGTGTTATTTGGTGAAGTGGGTATACAGGGAATTGGTGGGAGTGATGATATATGGCAGATGTTTGGCTAAACCAATAACCACCCATTCCCAATCCCCTCAAGCTTATCACCAAAGAAGCTAGAAAGAAAAGCTGGCTTTCTTTTCCTTCAGTTATCCTTGTGGCTAGACGTGGCCTGCTGAGTCACTCTGGACAAGCTGCTTATGCAGTTCTAGCCAATGGGATGGAAGAGAAAGTCCAGCATAGATTCCTGGAGTGATTTTGCTCTCTGCCAAAGAATGGGTTTCAAGTGGTACCCTTTCCTGCGATATTGCTTTGAACATGCTAGAACTACTGCAGGCGTGTATCAACCACAGGCGATAGGCAAACAGGAAGCCAAGAGAACCCTAGCCACAGTGACCCCAACATCTTCACACGAGAAACCATTGTTAACTCCTAGAACATCAGGCTTCTTGTTTGAAAGGCTCCCACTTGGAGAGCTGGCTGTTGCTAGCTGAAACATAGGGCAGGTGCTTCTGAGTTATTATAATTCTTTGCAAACACATTTTTTAAAAATGTATTGTTTTGGAACTCTTTCATTAAAACTACATCAGGTCCTGATTAGTGATTCGGAAATTTCTGGAAATGGGGTCTTTTGAGTTTACACGGCAAGATCGCTAGGGAATCCAGATGCACAGTCACCATGAGAAGAACTCATTACTCATTTGTTGACTTAGCAAGCTCATTTCATTGGATGGTTGTTGAGCTACTCTTAAGTGCTAGGTGTAGGCACTGTGCATTCAAAGGTGGTTACATTCTGCAGGCGATCTAGGCACAGGCTGGTAGTTACCTGGGGAGCAAAGCAGCAGGCCAGGCTTGGAGATCAGGAAAACACTGGGAAGAGAGGCTAGCCCAGTCCTAATCAAGTTTTAATCAAGCAGATTCTTTTATCCATTTGTTCATGGAAATATATTTATGAATATAAAATATGTTAATGGGCTTATGAATTCAGCAGTCTGCATAGTACTAGCCTAACTTCAGAAAAATTTTATGACAGCGTATTTTATGGAGCTAATTACATAAAGCTAGTTCAATGTCACGAGACTAATTTTCTAGTTTGCAGCTGTTGGGTTGCTTTACTTGGTAAACATTATGTCCTGAAAGTCCAGCTTTTCCAAGTGAAATGTCACAGATGCAAATGTAGTCAAAAGGGTTGACTTGTTCATCAAGTTTATATCATGCATGGTTATAGTTGTGGCTAGTTTAATATGTTTTTGATTAGTACTCTCATAGTTACGTTTCAGATGTTAACAAAATATGACTCTTTAATCAAGTTCAGAAAAAAACAGCTGAAGTTTTTATGTATATACATTAAACTGTGTATATATTGTTATATATATATATAATTTAAATGTTTTTAACATACCCACCACTGTTCCCCCTCCCTCTCCTCTTCCCAGTCCTCCCCCAGCTTCCCCCCGCCCCATCCCCCCATCCATTCCTCAGAAAGGGTAAGGACTCCCAGGCTGAGTGAATGCTGGTCTGGTATATCCACTTGAGGTAGGACCAAGCCCCTCCCCCAGCATCAAGTCTGAGGAAATGGGCTTTTATGTAATTTTTAGTTTTTCAGTTATTCTGAGTTATTTCTACCATTAATGCTTTAAATAAACTTAATAGAAAGTAAACAGTTTATCTATATATATATACATACATACACATATATACACAATCCATACATATGTACACATATATATACATACATACACACACAAATATATATATATTGTCTTAGTAATCCATGGAGAAATTGGAGGAATTCTCTTCATCTGTCCCAGAACCAACTTGTCAAGTAGAATCAGCCTGTTGTTTGGAGACTTCAATAATTCTGTTTGCCGAAGGCCAGCTCACATGCTGGGTACCAAAGGCTCATCCTTTGTGAAGAGAAGAAAAAGTATTGATTCAAAATGGTTTGGGTATGAGACAGCGGCCAAGGACTGGAGACAGTGCTCTGTATGTTTAAAGTTATTGGGAGGGCAGGTTACGGAAACAGGACGGGTACCAAGGAAATGAAGGACAGCTAATAGGTACCAATTGCTGCCTTAAGACGTCTGGCTGGGAAGAGGATGAGAAAAATGGAAGCTAAGAGTTGGAACTTAAAAGTTTGTGAAGGCTGGACATGCTGATATGTGAGCGGGGTAGTGTCAGTGAGGAGAAAAAGCCGAAACAAGTCTAGGGGAAGGCTGATAGTCCGGCGTTAATGAGGGCATGGGAGCAAGGGTATGGCTGATGGCTCCATTTTTCCTTGAAGAAAAGTAGGTCAAAACTGATGCAGGTGTAGGCAAAATAGCCTCACTCTTTTCTTTGAGGCAGGAGGTCTGTTGGCTGGACAGGCTAGAGGAAGGCTGCGCTAAGAGGGGGCTTGTAGATTGTCTTTGGTTTGCTCAGCGGGCTTTCCCACTTCTTTTCTGATGATAAGATCCCATCATCTGTGGAGCTCTCAACTACAGGTCGTTAGATTTGGTATGGGATCCAAACTGAGTGGTTTCTCAGTAGAAGAAGCTTGGCGTAAGAGTAGGCAAAGGGCGGAGAATGAAAGTTTGGGCAATATTCAAAATGTCCATTATGCATACAGAAGGAGATGTTAAGTAGATGGGTGAATTATGGTGGTTAGCGCTCATTGTCAACTTGACAGAGTATATTACCCAGGAAGTGGGCTCATTAGCATAGCAAAAATTTTAGTTGTTTTTAAATGAAAATTTAGAGCCAGATATCGGGGAAAAGCTAGAATATCAGAGAGAGGAAACAGACCACAGTCAAATCTCACTGCCAACTTCTCAGGGTAAAAGCTTCCTCAGCCTGGCTCCTCTTGGCTTCTACAGAATAAATCTCTGTCTTCCTATGCCTGCCTTAAATACCTTCTTCACTCAGTTGTTTCACTTCAAAGATCAACTCTGCATCATCGTCTAGAGTTAAGATTAAAGGTGTGTGAGCTACTACTATTTGGTGGTTAGGTCTTGAACTCACAGAAACAGAGAAAGATCCATCTCTGGAGTTACAGAATTAAAGACGTAGGTCACCACTCCCGGTCTTTCCCCATTAGAGGCATGAGTTACCACTCTCTGATCCTCCTGGCTTGACTGTGAGTGGATCTGTTCTCTGATCTTCCAGACTGGTTTTATTAAATATATAATATATCACCACACATTAGAGTGTCTCGGCCTTATCTTGGTTGTATTAATTGGGGTTGGGAGACCTATCTATTGTGAGTGGCACCACCATTCCATGGCTGGATCTCAAACTGTGTAAATGCAGAAAAGAAACTGAGAAGCATGCATGAATTCATTACTTGCTTTTCTTGATTATGGATATATTGCGACAAGGCCCCTTTTGCTTCCTGTTTGACAGACTGGAACTATCAGCTTGAATGTAGTGATATATTGTATATTTAACAAAGTTTGCGTGGAAATCAGAGGACAGACTTCCCTGCTATGACAGACTGGAACTATCAGCTTGAATGTGGTGATATATTGTATATTTAACAAAGTTTGCATGGAAATCAGAGGACAGCCAAGCAGCTTACAGATTTAGCCATGAAGATCAGAGAGAGGTGACCCATAATTTAATCCCAGAATTTGGGAAACAGAGATCCTCTAGATCTCTGTGAGTTCAAGGTTGATCAGAGCCAGGTGGTGGTGGCACACACCTCTAATCCTAGCACTAGGAAAGTTGAATGAGGAAGTGAGATATTTGGGCAGAGAGAGAGGAGGAAGAAGTCCACCCTTTGCCTACACTTGCATGGCCTTTTGGCTAAGTACTGAGAAGCATTCAATCTGAGGATTCATGAGGAGCTGGCTAGGTGACGAGTGGCTGTGGCTTGTTTCTCTGTCTCTCTGATTTCCAGACAAACTTTATTAAATATGCAATATATCACCAAACCTGAATAAGCACTTTCTATTCTAGTTTATTTTTAAAAGACATTTCATTTTCTATGACAACAAAGGAAAAGAAGCAAATGCAGAGATAAAGTAAAGTTTAGAGCTCAGGAAAGAGGTTGAATGGCATCTGAACACATGGTACTTAATGTCCTAGAGGATGAAATACCTTATGGAGTGGGTCTCCACTAATGGAAGAGAGGCTGAGCAGAGTCCCGAGGCGCCATTTATCACTAGATGATGAGAGAAAGAAGAATGGGCTCTGAGATTGGGATATGTCTGGGGGTTTGAACTCTATGGCAGGCACGCAAAGTTAGTATTATGGTGTGAATGTAAAATATCCCACATAGACTCATGGGTTTGAACACTTGCTAGTGGCGCTGTTTTAAGAGGTTTTGGAATCCTGAGATGTGGGGACTAGCTGGTAGATGTAGGATAGTAGGGGGATTACCACCTCTGGTTCCAGGTGGTGTTATATCTATTTCCTGGGTGGAATGCCAGGTACAGAATGCTGTCATATGCTCCTTCAGCTACATGTTCTTTCACACGTTCCTAACTGTGATGAACTTCACAACTCTCTAAAGCCATGAGCCAAACAAACTCTCCTGCTTCTAAGATGTTTATGTCAGGTATGTTGTCCTAGTAATGGGTAAAGTAAGTAATGTTGTATGTGAAGACAGTGAGGGCAAACCAAGACACATTAACAACTTAACTTGACAAAGTGCAGGAGGGTTTCATTGGAGGAATAGACACTTAGTGCTTCATTAAAGGAGGGTGTGAGGATGAGAAATAATGCGGAGGAATACTTTGGGGAGCCTAAATTTGCTATGGGATGCTCTTTCTATACGCTCTGAGTATGTTGCTATCATTGGTTAATAAAGAAGATGTTTTGGCCTATGGCAAGACAGTTTACAGCCAGGCTGGAGGCAGAGAGAAAAAAGGCAGAGTCAGAGAAGACACTGTGAGCCATTGCCAAGGAAGCAAGATGTAATGGAACAGGTAATGCCACAAAGCAATGTGGTAAGACATTGATGAATATAAGTGAGTTGAGTTAAGAACTAGTTGGTAATGAGCCTGAGCCATAGGCCAAATAGTTTGTAATTAATATAAGCCTGTGAATATTTGTTCTATAAGTGGCTATGGGACCAAGGGTGAGAGAGATTCATTCAGACTGTGGGGCTAGGTGGGATGGAGAAGCTTCTGGCTACATAAGCTCACTCTAGGATTTGGCAAAGTAGAACACACTGACCTTGATCAAAGCCATCTATGAGCAGCTTTCAGAGGTAAGAGGCTGTCTGGGCTAGTGTTATATCTTGATGGAAGTTAGAGTAATTTCAGAAGATGGAACCTCAATTGAGAAAATGTCCCTACTTGATTGGCCTGTGGGAAAGCCTCGGTATATTTTCTTGCATGGTGATTGCTGTGAGAGAGCCCAATTCGTTGTGGGCAGTGAAACTCCTGGCTGGTGATCCTAAGGCATATAAAAACTAGAGTTTTTCCTACTTGTGATAACATTTCAAAAGTCTTGATGTTAAAATGAATCCTTGATGTTAATGTTGATTATGTGCATAGTTTGATACAAACTGCTCTATAAAGGTTCTTATCTCTTTATAGATCATGATATAACACAGTTCCAAGTGCTGTTGTGTCTTGATATCAGTGGGTATGCATCTAATTCAGTGGACTCAAGAAAGGAAGCAAACAGTCTGTATGATATTGAGGGAGAATCCAGTGGAATAGCTATGTCCAAGTCTTAGGATGGTCTGTCTCCTGGGATACAGCAGCATTCTCTAAGAGGGCAGGAACCCTTAGAATCAGTCAGAACTTGTTTGACTTAATTTAAGAAATCTTATCTTGACTAGAACTCAAGAATGGTTTTTATTTTTTTTTCTATGACTCATTAAGAACTTTTCCCCCTTTCCAGATATTATTGGGATAACCAGAAAAAACAACTTCTCTTTTTATGTAAGATCTTTTTTCAGAACCTGACTTTTCAGGTTCCTTCTCTCTTTCTCTTCTTAGAAACATATAGCAAAGCAAACATGATTATTATATGCATGTGACAGATTCTTTGTTCTTAATGAGTCTCTCTTGGCTAATAAGATTTAGATATTTGAGTGTGCCATAGATTATATGTTTTGGCACACCAGGCTGCTGCAGGACTGAGGGACAGGCACACCCAAATGCTTATAGTGATACTATACTGTTTTAATACCTGTGAATTTGGTTAATACCTCATTAATTTATTAGAGTCAGAGAACAAAAGGCTGATAAAATAATGGCTGTGTTCCCAGAGCAATTTCCACAGATGGCTAAGTGAGTTTAATAAACAAAACAGAACAGAAACCAAGGGGACTATTTGGCCTGGTTGCAGATGGGAGTCTTGGAAAGTTCATACTCTCTTTTAAGTGCCTTAGTGATGGTGTGAACAACCAGCTAGTCTTTCCTTGGTAATTGGTGTTGGCTTCAGTGTTACCAACACGGCCATTTTTTTGATAACTGAGTAGACAGGCACAAGTTACTACAGCTTTTGTCTGGGAGGATTTTACTTGATGGCTGTATGGGTAAGAGTAACTTTAAGTGAGTGACATATAAGCCTTGGGGTTAAGGGTGAAGATTGTTATTTTTCTCAAGGTAAGCAACTTACTGGCTTACTGAAAATTATTATAGACATTGGTGGATATGACAGCTAATATTAATAACATAATGAATGACAAAATGCCCTCCATTGACTTATCAGTGTAACGATTTTACTGAGCAGCATCAATTCCTCTCATGGAACTCTCTCTCTCTCTCTAGTCTTTTGTAATTTCTACTGTCTTGAATTAGTGCTGTAGCCCAGGCTGGCCTTGGACTCACAGAGATCTGCCACTGGAGTACTGAGGTTGAAGGTGGCACTACCACCATCTAGCCCCTAGTCTTCTGTATTGCCTTCTGGTATGATGAAAGCTAGTCCTCAGGGAGGAGGCGTTCAGGTCAGATCCATTTTGAGTCCTATGGGTCCTGTGTCCAAAGTGCTTGACACCTTCAGCAATAATGACTTATCTTCCACCTCCGGGGGATGACCAAGTGCAACATATAATGTTTTGTGATTCTCACAGACAAAACTATTATTTTCTTCACCCCATATATTTTCCCAGAAATTACTAGCTTTAATTGGTTTTCTTTATATTTTCTCTATATTTATTACTATGTGAATAATACATTGTATATATTTACACCTTAAAAAAAACTTCATATCATAACATTGATTTTTTTTTTTCATGATTTGATGTCTCCTCTTTCTATATTTTTTTGTTAGTAATTCCAGGCTGTGCCCAGTAAGGACTATGAATTCAAAGATAATTTCTATACACATGGAAATACTTGTTGTGTATTCCCAGTCAGTACTCTTGCTCATGAAAAACTCCATGTTCCTCACTAGTAACATAGAGAATCTGTTCGTGTTTCGACAAGAGAAATGATGTATGTGAGGAAGCTGTACATAGCATTCCCTCACACCCCTCACACCTCTCACACCCCCTCACAATTGTGCTAATGTAACTCTTGTTGCTAGGACTTATTTTCTGAGCTGACTATGGAAGTCTCCCCGGCTTTTCTCTCTCCTCCCCTTAGTATGTTTAAAAAATAAAAACAAACAAACAAAAAGAACTTCTCCCAAACAGCATTTAACTAAATCTCTTCTATGGTCTGTATTTTTAAAGCACTTTGGGATGTTTTGGTATTTATTACTATGTCTTTTATTATCAGGGTACAAAGCTTTCCAGCTTGCTTTCTTTCTCACTAGCTTGTGAGTTATTTGAGGGGAGGAATAGTATTCAGCCCCAAATCCAGGATGTAGATTTTGCAACATGGCTGAGAGAAAAATTGATATTTATTAGTATATGACTATTACATTTCCTAAAGATAAAATCAGGTAAATGAAGCTTTTAAATTCAAATAATTATAATTATTACTATTTTTTAGTGTCTGTGAGCTGTTATCTCTCCTAGACACTGGAACCAGAAAGTACTAGGGGATGGAGGCCTTGCCTCATCTTAGATGAGGAGCCAAAATCAGACATGGAGGAGCACAGGTGAGAAGTGTGTATTGTTCTCAAGGAACGACTAAAGCAGATCATAGAAAACAATTGTGAACTCAAAACCCTCAAGTGAAGATGTCTGTCTCTATTAATATCATGCCTGAAAAGTTCAGAATTTGCATGAATGGTTTAGTTGTGGATCATCAAACAAACCTGAGCAAAACCATTTGCATCTCTGATGGATTGCTTTTTTTCTTTTTTTTTTTTTTTTTTTTTTTTTTTAACCAGCCCAATAGCTGAAGCTGTAGTTGGGAAGGGAATGCTTAGCAAAAGAAGACACTTAATCCCTCCCCTCAAGGCTCAGAAATTTATACAGGATGCCCAGAAAGATTATAAGAACACGGGTGGTGGAAGACTTTAAGGAAACAGTGTTTTCTGGACACACCAGGGCAGTTACACACATGAGTTCACAGCACTTGTGGAAGCATTCCAAAGACCTGTGCAGAATCAAATCTGACAAAATCCCAACAGAGAGGGGGAGGAGATGCCCTTAAAATTCCACTTCTAGATAAAGAGTTATTGACATCTGATAGCAACTGGTAGAGGAAGAGACTTTTCTTTAATAGTATAACACCTGGCATATTGACCATACTCAGGGAAGGGCCCATCACCAAGAGTAGTTGGGAAATATTAACTGGACTTTATGGATTTTTTAAAAAAGGAGAGGGAGATACAGACAAACAGACAGACAGACAGACAGACAGATAGGTAGGTAGGTAGATAGACACAGATAAATAGCAAAGTTGTGTGAGTATGTACAGAACATAGTTAGGTGTGTAGAGTGTATTGGAGGAGTGGGGAAATGGGGTAAATATTATCAAAATACACTGTGTGATATTCCCATAAACTTAATAAAATATTTTTTAAAAAGTCACATATGTTAAAAATCAAACTCTGCTCTCCTTATTCAAGCTGTTTTGTAGTTCTGTTAGCTATTTTCTCATTCCTAACTTAAGAGGTATAGCTTGTTGGACTCATGGTTTGGGGGGATCCATGTATTATGGTAAGGAAAGGACGGTGGAGAATGCATAGCACACAGCTCTTGCCACATACCTGCGAAATGGGGAGCATAGAAAGTGGTCCTTGTAAGTGGAAGTTTCTGTCTCACCAGCCACTTCCCAATTTACCACACAGAGATTTATATTAATTATAAATTAGCAGCCTATAGCTCAGGATTAATATTAATGAGCTCTTATGTTTAAATTAACCCATAATTCTTATCTATGTTTAGCCATGTGGCAGTATGGCAGTCCCATCTTGCTTCCTCTGAGTCTGGCTGGAGATTCTGCCCTTCTTCTTCCCAGCATTCTTAGTTTGGTCAACCTGCCTGTACTTCCTGCCTGGCTGCTGGCCAATCAGTGTTTTATTAAACCAATTCAGTGAACAAATCTTTACATTGTACAAGAAGGTTATTCCACAGTAGTTCCTGTCTGTCAATCTCAAAGCTCATCTTCTGGTAGCCCATTTCCTCCAGATTCCACACTTTTGAAATAATACTATCAGTTGGTGAACTGAATATCCAACAGGAGCCCATTATGGATATCTTACATTCAAACCATAACATTTATTTTAAAAAGCCATGAAGCCAACTTTTAAAATTAAGCAATTTATTTTGACAACAGACAGATGGGTCTATTGATATTACCATTTTGATGGAGATTTATAGGCAACAAATGATTAGTTGAAATATTGACTGCTGACATCATTTGTTGGCAGAGAAGTTGAGGGAAGGAGTTTCAGTGGGAACAAGGATTCATTGGATTCTGTAAGTCTGAGAATAAATCAACAGAAGAGGGAAGATTCCATGAGGCAACAGAGAAAGGCAAACAGACAGATTTATTTTTGAGGACTGGGGTACCAGGGGAGGGGAAATATTTAGGAGCCAAAAACTATTAAAGAGAGAAAATAATAAGTCTTATACTATCATGGTAGTTATTTCTGCCTTTTCAAAACATCCTGCCTTTGCCTTGCCAAACTTCTGTCTACAGTCACTTATTTGTAAAAACATTGCTGCAATGTGGGGTACATAAAATGGAATGAATTATGGTTTTCTGTCTTCAGGTATATCTGGTATATGTCAGTTTTTCTATTTGGTCCTCATGATTCTCTTAAGAAATGCTCCATACTCTCTATGGGTTTCCTCTTGTTTCATGGGTTTGGCATAGGCTTCTCTGAGCTGGTTGCCATCGCTCAGGGATTGAGCCGGGGGAAGCTTGTGTTTAGCAGCCCTTAAAATGCTTGTGGGTGTTCTTGCAGGTTTGCTGTCTTTGGGTGTCTCCTTCCTCCCTCAGTGTTGGGGAGACAATGAAGGGAAGAAGCAGACTGTGGAGTGGAAGGGAAGGGCACGACCGTGAAGGTTGGGGAAGATGGCATACTGACTGGCACACTCCATTCTTGACTTTTCTTTTTTTAGTTTCTTTTTCTGCCCAGGGACAAGCAACCATCAATACTTACCTGCTTGCTCACTTAATCTCTTCTTTCTTTCTCCAGATTCTTCACCCAGGAGCTTAGCATTATTCTGAGATTCTAGACTGTGTCGGTATCCAATATGTCTCTTTTATTGTATTAAAATGGAATTTGTAGATCACAGAAACCCAACAGCCGTGATTAAAAAGAATAAGTCTAGTGGTCTTGTTGTTATAAAAAGAAATGGAAAGAGACAAGTTTGAAATAAAGTGAAGCCCACATATGTGCAGGCACAGCTGTGCTAAGTCTAATGGAGGGATGCAGATGAGCTTGCCAATAATGAATAAACCTGTTTAAGAGAAGCAAATGGCATTCATCTTGATACTATTGACACCTTAGGAAATATGCAATGGGACTAGAGACTAAAGAAATCCAGCACCTTCTTGTCTAGTCTGGGCACTCTACCAGGGCACCTGGCTGAGGGGCTGCCATCCATGGGACTTCGGGACTAAGCGTGCTTGGTGGTTTCCTAAAATTTTCTTCACTGTCTGTATCAGTTGTTGAAAGCCCTAGCATGACCTCATTCTCTCTCCCTACATACAGTAGACACACATTTGCATGTAGGCTTATAGTGAAATGTGCCCTACAACATATACAATGTTATATACAGTGTACATCCTGGTGACTCAGATACCATGAAAGGAGTTGGTACTGGTGACATGATTTTATGAAATAACAAATAAGTGAGTTGAGGGTGTAAGGAAGTATATGCCCCTGGATGTAGATTGTGGTCTCATTCCTAGAAAGTTCAGCATACATGAGAGCGATGCAAAAATATTTACATGCTAAATAGTTAGGTTCTATGCTCAGATAATTAGAAGCATGTTTTCCTTTCTTTCATTTATAGTCAGGAGTCATGGTGACCTGGGAAAGTCCTTGAAAATGTCCCAGGATCCCTTGCTTTCCTAGGCTTGTTCATTAAAGTTCGATAGTACTCCCTGGTCATCATGACAATCAAAAATGCCCCAGTAAAGTTAACCACAGAATGACTGTAGGCTGTGGGAACATCAGTGAAAATCACCATATGGTAACAAGAAGGCTTGTTGGAAAACAGGATTCAAGACCCATCTTTCCAGCTGTATTTAGGAGTGGGCCTTTCTTGGTTTCTGACATTTCCTGACTGGATCTAGGGAAGGCTGCTTGAGTAAAAACTAATCCTGTGTGTGAGACAGTGCTCAGCCTACCAGGCATCTTCTCTCATTCTTTTGGGCAACACCCAGTTCTTTTCTTTGGAAGCCAATCTTTATTCCATTTCAGCAGCAAGGTTCCAGGGTGGACTTTCAGAAACATTATAAGCAGTGAGCAGGTTGGTATGGGATCCCAACTAAAGGACCCTTCCCTCTCCTTGTCCTATGGATGGACCTATAAGACTGTTTTCTTGGTTTTGTTTTTCCATGCAGAATGGTTGAGAACTTCCTAGATTTCATAGTGATCCTGGGTGCCATGACTCAGAAGCTTCTGACACTTAGTGGAGAGAGCTGGCATGAGAAACCGCCTTGCCATAGAAGGAAGCAGAGATGAGAGTTCTTGACACCAGATGGTAATCTTGGAAGCTGAACAGTGTCCCTACCTTATCTCCTCTTCACATTCGCTGTTTTGCATGCCTTTCTGAGGTAGACAACCCCAACGTTTCCTGACTCACCCAGTGGTCTTTTCATGAAGTTTTTTTCTTACTCATGCCTTAGTATGGGAACCATTCTGACATGGAGTCTTTGTGCACTGGTATGATTAGTTTAAGTTGAGATGCATGTATCACATGTAGACCAGATTTCAAAGACCAAGAGCTAAGGGAAATGTAAACCAATAGTTCTTTACTGACCATATGTTAAATACTATTTATGCAAATATTCTTATATTAATAAAACCAATTCCATTTCCTTGGCATTTTTTTCATTGAGGCTCTTAGGAAATTAAAAGTTATACCTGTGACCCATGTTATTTTTCTTTCAGACAACGTTGTTCTAGAAACATCCACCTCTATTCTTTACCTCTTCCATCAAACTTCCTAGTTGTTAAGTCTACAGACTTTCATCTATCAGAAGAGAGAGATGCATGCAGCTATTAGCCTTGCATTTCCAGGCAGGTCTACTCACCGGTCACAGTGCTTGAATGCAGTTCCTAACTTCTGATGACAAATAAATGATCTCTGAGACTGAACACATTTTAAAAGAACCTGCAGAGACTTGGCTTTAGTCTCTCCTGGCACCTCTGCCTTAAGTGATTAGTAGTGCCACTGCTTAATAGTCCTAGCTAATGACACACTGCTGGCTTTCAGCCAGCAGATAGTAGTGTTTTTCCAGGGGAAGAAAGAAGCCTATAATCTCCACACTTTGTGTCACTGACATTTATTAGTGCTTTTCAGAAAGTCGGCAATGTAGATGAAGGTATTCAAGCTGCAGGTGCACTTCCTGCCTGCTTTAGAGAGATGTTGATAGAGCAGAAGAGTTGATGTGGAATTGAAGTTGCAGGTGTCCTTTCTGTTTCAGAGAGATGTTGATAGAACAGAAGGTTTAGTGTCACTGTCAACTCCAGTTCAGTTTGTGGAAAGTAATTGTGGATTCATGAAGATTAGAGATCTCTAAATTATAGTTTGGCATCTCATAGAGATTAGATCCTGATGAAGCCCTGAAAGAGTTTTGGATAATTGATTGAAAAAGATGAATTGACACACCACACACAGAGAGATACATATGTGTGGTAGAGATGAGCATACATCTCATATATTCCTAAATATTTCTCAGCCTCAGAACTTGATCACGGCCTTCAGAGTGAGCAGTTTAGGTACTGAAGAATCAACTTGTTAAGCGAACATTAGCTGGACAGAGAGCATGTATTGAAGTTAGAATGAGTGTGCTGATAAGCTTTGGTATTTTGGAGACTGCTGGAGGTCACAGTTCGTAGCCGAGTCCTCAGATAAGGGAATCTGAAGGTCCATTAGCCTAGCAGAAAATGGGAGAAGGCTGGAATATTTGTTGGAGAATCATAATGTAATGAAAACAGCATAGAATACTGATGTGTAGGACATAGATTCCAGTCCTGCACTTAACTGTTTATTAGCTGCCCTAACTTAAAAGGAGATAACTACGTAGTTTCTAAGCCTGTAAAATAATAATGATGTCATTACCAATAAAAATAATGATCTCCAACTGCTAGAGTCATTTCGAGGATTTGTGATGGAATATGAAAAGCAATTTTATTAGTAGAAAACTTCATTTTATAGAAAGTGTTTAGCTTTCTGATCAGCAAACATTGTGTCTATAGGGGTTCCTCCTTTATAATACAATGTGTGACACTGGGTGGCAACTTTACCAAAAAAATCACTAATACAGTATACGAATGGTAAAATTCTACTGAGCTTTTGATATTTTGGACTATTCTAAAAGCTTATTAAGTCCACACTAATTGCTCCAATAGAAACATCTAGTAGAGGATACATATGCTAACATTGGAACCATGAAAAGGACTTTGCTGTACTGTTTTAAAATGTACCCTGCTGCTCTTAATATGAGCACAGATCCTCTGATGATAATCCCTAATAAAAAGTCAGCATCACTTGCATTTGCTTTTAAGTAGATTCTAGTAACTGCTTTGCTAGGTCAGATCCTGTGAGTACAAATTATACTCTCTTCCAGATAATGGCAAGGCAGGTCACTGTGGCCCACTTCTCTTTGTCCCTAATGGTCAAAAACATCACATCCGCATTGCTAAGAGAGCATCCCTTGCTCAACAACTTGTCAATCTTCCAGGAAGAGGAATGGGGTTTATGTGTGTTCACATTGTCCAAAGTGAGTCAGTAAAGCTGGGCATGGTAGTGCATACATATCTTGAATGGCTGAGGCAGGGAGATTGACTTTAGGTTAGCCTAGGGTAGCTGACAAGAATTTTTAATTTTTTTTAAAGATAGAGAAAGAATGAATGAGCAAATAAAAGAAAGAAACGTTGTGGTCTTACTGAAGCTGGGTTCTGTGTTGAAGTCTGTAGCCCATGTTGCCACTGAAGGCCCTGTGAATGCCCAAGGGTCAGGTTAGGCACCTGAGTCAATATTGGTGGCTGAGAGACATGTTGCAGTCAGGGCCATGCAGATCTGAGAGGCCTGCTGCTGCCTGAGACCATAGTGATGTCTGGGCCAGAGCTGCAGCTGAGCCATGTTTGGGTCTGTGGCCCTACTGTAACTAGGATCTGTGTTGATGTCTGAGGTTCTGTTATCATTGAAGACCTTGTGGATGCCTAAGATTTGGGGCCATGTTAGTATCCGAAGGCCACGCTACCACTGGGCTGATACCAAGCTGAGGGGCTTATACTGCCACCTGGGGCAATGATGACACCCAGGTGCTGCTGAGGACCATGTGTAGGTCCATGGTCCCACTGCAGCAGAGGTCTGTGTTACCCTCAAAGGTCACATGGAAGCCCAGGTTTAGGGCCGCAACCTATGCCCTTGTTGGTTTTCAGGGGCTGTGCTGCCACCAAAGCCATCTTGATCTGAGTAGCCTGTGCTTCTAGCTGGAGTCAGGATGTCATCTGGGCCCAAGCTGCTGCAGAGGGCCATGTCTGGGTCCGTAATTTTGTTGTAGCTGGGGTCTGTGCTGATGTCTGTGGCTCGTGTCAGAGGGCCATGATCCAGCCCTCCCTTCCCTGGGCCTGGGATAGCTGGTTCTGCCCCTTGCTGGATGTGACAACAGAAAGCTGGCCCCTACCCCTTATGGGATGGTTGACATGCCCCTCAGGAGCAGTGACCCCACTCCTCACAGATGGGGGAGAACTGACCCTGATGGAATGGGCGTAGGGAAGCTGGCTCAGCCCCTTGCCTGAGAGGGGTGGCCTTGTGGCCCCATGGTCTGGACTGAGCAGCTCTTACCACCCAAGTTCATCACCAGGCCTGGGGTTGGCCCATCCTAACATCTACCCCATTTAGAACCTGCTGGAGCTCATGAAGGGACTTGTACTATGGAGTCATGACTGCAGGGTCTTCGGGACTCCAGGTAGTCACTGGACATCTGAGAGGAGTTTTGGTGAGGATCCAGTGATGACGGTGTACCAGGAACTAGAGGCCTTGAACCAGACTGTGACTCACTGCCATGAACATTTGCAAGAAAAGCTCTTTGGACAAGAGGGTGTACTGTGTGACACACCACAGCTCTCAGTGCCACTGGGACGAATGAAGAGGTGTTGGAGAGGAGAGAAAGATGGCGCATAGAAGAAGTTTTCTTTTTTTTTTTTTTAATTTGTTTGGGGGGGGCACGACAATGGGGGAGGGAGTATATGTGGGGACTGGGAGATAAGCAATATTGGGGTATATGCTGTGAAATTCCCAAAGAGAAATTACAATTATATTAAACCTATATCTATCTATCTATCTATCTATCTATCTATCTATCTATCTATCTATCTATCTATCTATCTATCTATCTACCATCTATCCATCCATCCACTAGTAATTCCTATACATTCTATCTTCCAGCAATGGTTACTGCTGAGACTCACTTCTTTCAAAATGTGTTGGCAACTAGATCAATAACTAGAAAAACTAAGGAACTATGCAGAGATGTATACATTTCATTCATCTGCTCATTCATATTTCCATCTATATATCAATTTCTTCATCCATGCATTCACCTTATTCATCTCACAAATGTTTATTAAGTATTTATCACTGTATGAACACTGATTGACTTCTATGGAAGCCATATCCATAGATATCTAAAAGTTAGATATACTTTTTAGTATCAAGAAATTCCTTAATACGGGAATAATTTATTCATATTAAACTTAATCAGAAAACAATTTATAGTGAAACAGGGTCTCATGTAGTCTAGGCTGGAGTTGAATTTGCTATGTAACAGAGGGAAACCTTGAACTCCTGAATCTCCTACCTTCAAATGCTGGCATAACAAATGTGTGCTGCCATGCTCAGTTTCTTTTATTATTATTATTATTATTATTATTATTATTATTATTATTTAAAAAATATTTTCCCCACTTTTATCCCTCTGTTCCCCCTCCCTTCCCTCCTCCCAGTACCTCCCAGTCCTTCCTCAGTCTCCCCTTACCCCATTCTCCCGTTCTTTCCCCAAGGAGGGTAAGGAGTCCCAAGGTGGGTCAGTTCAGTCTGCTGTATTCATTTGAGGTAGGTCTGATTCCCTCCTCCCAATATTTGGGCTGGGATAGGTGTTCCTCTGTAGAGAATGAACTCCAAGGTGGAACTTCATGCAGGGGAAGAGTCTGATCCTACTCCACAAGGTTCGACAGTCATCTACCTTTGGAGGGTTTAATTCCTTTTCCTGATGATTCCCCAGTGGCTGTTTCTGATTAAGTAAGCTACCCAGTAGCTCCAGCCAGCCATCTCTGTGGGACTTTCCCTCAAGATCCCGATCCCTTTGCTCATATACTCTGCCCTTTCTCTCTTCATCTGCACTGGGAGCTTGACCTGGTGCTTAGCTATAGATCTCTGTTTCTGCCTCTATCCATCGTTGGATGAAGGTTCTATAATGACAGTTAGGGTGTTCATTCATTTGATTATAGGGGAAATCCTGTTTAGGAACCCTCTCCACTATTGGTTGGAGTCTTAGCCAGGGACATTCTGTGGGTTCTTGGAGGTTTCCCTAGCACCCAGCCTCTTTCCAACCCCACAGTGGCTTCCTCTATTGAGATATCGATCTGTTTTTTTTCTCCCTCTTTGTTGCTCCTCTCACTCAACCATCTCCTTCTCTCATGATTTGTTCCCACCTCTTCTTGGTCACGGCCTATTATGATACCAATTTGCTCAGGGGATCTCCACTTTCTCTACCCAGGGGGATCCCTGGTTGTCTCTTTAAAGTTCTTTCTAATCCTAAGATATTCAGGGATTGTGGCTTGCAGCTTGGGTATTCTTTGCTTTTTGCCTAAAATCCACTTATGATCCCATGCCTATTTTTCTGGGCATGATTACCTCGCTCAGGAGGATATTAATTCTAGGATGTAATTTTTTTTTAACAGCTATGCAGTACTTTATTGTGTAGATGTACCACAGTTTGTTAATCCATTCTTCAGTTGAGGGGCATCTAGGTTGTTTCCAGGCTCTTGCTATAATAAATAATGTTGCTATGAACATAGTTGAGCTAATGCCTTTGGGGTACAAATGTACACCCTTTGGGTATATGCCCAATAGTGATATTGCTGGATAATTGGGGAGATTGATTCCCAATTTTCTGAGGAACCACCATACTACTTTCCAAAGTGGCTGTACATGTTTACACTTCCACCAACAATGAAGGAGTGTTCCCCTTACTCTGCATTCTCTCCAGGATAGGCATCTATGTTTTCTATCTTAGCCATTCTGAGAGGTGTAAAGTGGTATCTCAAAGTTATTTTGATTTGCATTTTTCTAATGGCTAAAGATGTTGAGCAATTTTTTAAGTGACTTTCACCCATTTGGAATTCTTCTCTTGAGAATTCCCTTTTTAGCTCTGAACACCATTTTAAAATTGGGCTCTAGTCTCTTGACTTCTCTCTATATTTTAGAGATCAGTCCTCTGTCATATACAGGGTTGGTGAAGATCTCTTCCCATTCTGTAGGCTGTCATTTTGTCTTACTGTGTTCTTTGCCTTACAGAAGCTTCTCAGTTTCAGAGTCCCATTTATTAATTATTGTTCTTAGTGTCTGTGTTACTGTTGTTATATTTAGGAAGTGGTCACCAGTGCCAAAGTGTTGAAGGGTATTTTCCACTTTCTTTTCTATCAAGTTCAGTGTAGCTGGGTTTATTTTAAGGTCTTTGATCCACTTGGATTTGAGTTTTGTGCAGGGTGATAGATATGGATCTATTTGCGTTCTTCTACATACTACCATCCAGTTATGCCAACACCATTTGTTGAATATTCTTTTTTTCCATTGAATATTTTTGGCCTCTTTGTCAAAAATCAGGTGTTCGTAGGTGTGTGGATTAAGGATGGGGTCTTTGATTCAATTTCATTGATCCACAAGTCTGTTTTTATGCCAGTACCAGGTTGTTTTTATTACTGTAGCTCTATAGTATAGCTTGAAGTCAGGAATGGTTGATGCCTCCTGAAGTTCTTTTATTGAGCAGGATGGTTTTGGAAATCCTTGGTTTCCTGTTATTCTGTATGAAGTTGAGTATTGTTCTTTCAAGGTCTGTGAAAAATTATGTTGGGATTTTAATGGGGATTTCATTGAATCTGTAGATTGCTTTGGGTAAAATTGTCATTTTTACTATGTTGATTCTACCTATCCAGGAGCATGTGAGATCTTTCCATTTTCTGATACTCTCTTCAATTTCCTTCTTCAGTGACTTAAAGTTTTTGTAAAACAGGTCTGGTGCTTCTTTGGTTAGAGTTATGCCAAGATATTTAATGCTATTTGCAGCTATTACAGAGGGTGATGTTTCCCTTATTTCTTCTTCAGCCCCTTCATCCTTAGTGTATAGGAGGGATATATATATTTTTTTTGAGTTAATCTTGTACCCTGCTGCAACGCTGAAGGTGATTATCAGCTGTAGGAGTTCCCTGATATAATTTTGGAGGTCAATTATTTATATAATCATATCATCTGCAAATAGAGATGGTTTGACTTCTTCCTTTCCTTTGTAACCCTCTAATCTCCTTTTGTTCTTGTATTGCTTTTGCTAAGACTTCAAGAACTATATTGAATAGATAGGAGAGAGAGGAAAACCTTGTCTTGCTCTTGATTTTAGTGGGATTGCTTTGAGTTTCTCTCCATTTACTTTGATGTTGGCTGT
Source organism: Phyllotis vaccarum (assembly GCA_033318265.1). Taxonomy (NCBI): domain Eukaryota; kingdom Metazoa; phylum Chordata; class Mammalia; order Rodentia; family Cricetidae; genus Phyllotis; species Phyllotis vaccarum. The sequence continues at coordinate 43,974,554 of JARWLC010000012.1, read as the reverse complement.
TGGCTTGCTGTATATTGTCTTTATTATATTTCAGTATTTTCCCTGTATTCCTTATCTCTACAGGACTTTTCTCATGAAGGAGTGTTGGATTTTGTCAAAGGCTTTTTTCAGCATCTAAGGAGATTATCATGTGGGGTTTTTTTCTTTCAGTTTGTTTATGTGATAGATGACATTCACAGTTTTTTGTATGTTGAACCATCCCTGCTTCTTTGGGATGAAGCTTATTTGATCATGGTAGATCAAATTTTTCATATGTTGTTTGATTCGGTTTACCAGAATTTTATTGAGTATTTTTGCATCAGTGTTGATGAGGGAGATTGGTCTGTAATTCTCTTTCTTTGTTGCATCTTTGAGTGGCTTTGGTATCAGGGTGATTGTGGTCTTATATAAAGAGTTTGGCAATGTTCCTTCAGTTTCTACGGAACAGTTTGAGGAGTACTGGTATTAGGTCTTTAAATGCTGGTAGAATTCTGCATTGAAATCATCTGGCCCTGGGCATTTTTTCTTGGGAGACTTTCAATAACAGCTTCAATTTACTTAGGGATTATAGGTCTGTTTAGGTCATTTATCTGACCATGATTTAGTTTTGGTAAGTGGTACTTGTCCAGAAAGCTGTCTATTTTTTTTAGGTTTTCCATTTTAGTGGAATATAGATATTCAAAGTATGACCTTAAAATTCTCTAGATTTCCTGGGTGTCTGTTGTTATGTCCCCCTTTTCATTTCTGATTCTGTTAATTTAAATATTCTCTCTCTCTCTCCCTCTCCCTCTCTCCCTCCCTTCCTCCCTATCTCCCTTCCTTCCTCCTTCCCTCCCTCCCTCCCCCTCTCTCTCTCTGCTTTTTGGTTGGGTTGGATAAGGGTTTATCTATCTTGTTGACTTTCTCAAAGAACCAACTCTTTGATTCACTGATTCTTTGTATTGTTCTCTTTGTTTCTATTGTATTGATTTCAGCCCTAAATTTATTTTCTGCCATCTCCTTCTAGGTACATTTGCTTCTAATTGTTCTAAAGCCTTCAGCTGTGCTGTTAGGTCTCTTGCGTGAGATTTCTTTAGGTTTTTCACATAGGTATCTAGTGCTATGAATTATTCTCCTAACATTGCTTTGTGTCCCATAAGTTTGAGTATGTAGTAGATTCATTTTCATTTAATTTTAGGAAGTCCTTGATTTCTTTCTTTACTTCTTCCTTGACCTTGAGGTAGTTCAATTGAGAGATGTTCAATTTCCATGAATTTGTAGGGTTTCTGTGATTTTTGTTGTTGAACTCTAAAATTAGACCACGATGGTCTGATATAATACAAGGAGTTATTCCCATTTTTTTTATTTTGTATCTATTGATATTTGCTTTATGGCTGCGTATGTGGTCAATTTGAGAGAAATTTCCTTGGGGTGCTGAGAAATATGTATATTCCTTTTGTTTGGGTGGAAGGTTCTGTATATATCTATTAATTCCATTTGGGTCACAACATGTTAGATCCCTTATTTCTTTGTTGAGTTTCGGTCTGGTTGACCTATCCAAGGGTGAGAGTGGGGTATTAAAGTCTCCCTAATAGTGTGTGGGGTTTGATGTGACATTTAAGCTTTAGTAGTGTTTCTTTTACATATGTTGGTGCCCTTGTATTGGGGGCATAAATGTTAAGGATTGAGACTTCATTTTGGTGGATTTTTCCTGAGATGAATAAGTAATATCCATCCTGGTCTCTTTTAATTGATTTTAGTTTGAAGTCTATTTTGTTAGATATTAGGATGGCTACACCAGCTTGTTTCTTAGAGCCATTTGATTGGAAAGTCTTTTCCCAACCCTTTACTCTGAACCTGTGTCTGTCTTTGAAGTTGAGACATGTTTATTGTATGCAGCAGAAGGATGGCTTCTGTTTTTGTGTGTATCATGTTAGGCTGTGTCTTTTTATAGGTGAATTGAGTCCATTGATATTAAGAGATATTAATGACCAGTGATTTTTATTCCCTGTTATTTTTGGTGGTAATGTGTGTGTGTGTATGTTCCTTCTTTAGGTTTTTCTTCTGTGGGATTATTGATTGTTTGTGGTTTGATGGGTGTATCTGGTTTCCTTAGGTTGGAGTTTTCTCTCTAGGGATTTCTGTAGGGCTGGATTTGTGGATAGATATTATTTAAATCTGTTTTCGTTGTAAAATATCTTCCTTACTCCATCTATGGTATTTGATAGTTTTGCTGGGTATATTAGTGTGGGTTGGCAGCCATGCTCTTTTAGTGTCTGTATAACGTCTGACCAGGACCTTCTTGCTTTCACTGTTTCCATTGAATAGTCAATCGTTATTCTGATTGGTCTGCCTTTATAGGTAATTTGACCTTTTTCCTTTGCAGCTCTTAGTTTTTTTTCTTTGTTCTATAGGTTTAGTGTCCTGATTATTATGTGTCGAGCAGACATTTTTTGGTAGTGAGTTAGGCTATTTGGCATTCTATAGACATTTCTTCTTTAGATTGGAAAAGTTTTCTTCTATGACTTTGTTAAATATATTTTCTGTTCCTTTGAGCTGGTATTCTTCTTCAATTTTTATTATTCTCAGGTTTGGTCTTTTCATGGTGTACCAGATTTCCTGAACATTTTGTGTTATGACTTTTTTGGTTTTAGTGTTTTCTTTGACTGACTTATCTATTTCCACTATTGAATCTTCCACTCCAGAGTTTTTCTCTTCAATCTCTTGCATTCTGTTGGTTATGCTTGTTTCTGTAGCTTTGGTTCGTTTCTTCAGCTTTTCTGTTTCCAGCTTTACCTCAGTTTGCGCCTTCTTTATTGCTTCTATTTCAATTTTTAATTCCTGGAATGTTTCCTTCACCTGTTAATCTCTTCTAATTTTTTGTTTGTATTTTCTTCTATTTCTTTAAGGGATTTTTTTAATATCCTCTTTTAAGGATTTTATTATCTTCATAAAGTTGTTCTTAAGGTCATTTACTTCTGGTTCCTCTTCATTGTCATTCTCAGGTCTTGATGTTGCAAAATCACCAGCTTCTTCTGGTGATTCCATTCTTGTTGTTCTTTGTGTTTTATATGTATTCTTGCATTGGTGTCTACCCATTGCTTCCTCGAGTCACTCTTTCTCAGCTCTTAATCAGCTGTGGGCCAGGGTTCTCTTAGTCAGCAATTGTCAGGAGTCTGTGGATCTCCATTTGTCACAGAGGTCACTGGGGTCACTGTGTGATGATGTGGTTTGGAGTTGGGGTGGGGTTTGGCCATACAGACTGGGTTTTGTGAGGGTTTGGGCTTGCTTGGGCTTAGGGCAGAATTGGGTGAGTGTGGGGTTCCAGTGGGCTTTGGAGACTACTAGTCTTGGCTTGGCCTTGGAGTAAGGGGTGCTACTTACCTCTTAGTCAGCTTTGGGCCAGGGGTCTGTGGCTTTTCAGTTGTCACTGATGTTGCCTGGGTTCCATGCTCAGTTTCTAAAAATTTATTTATAATACACAGTGCATGCCATGCATCTTGCATATATTAAGACTTGGAAGACAGTCTTTGCTCTTTGCTTACAATTAGTTCATATCATGTGAATAGATCAGTAAAATGTCAAATTAATTATGATAAAGGCACATTGTGCTCTATAACATGAAAGAGATATTAAACAAGTATCTTGAGAATGAGAAGGGGCTCATATATTTACTTGGGTGAGACCAAAGTGGGAAGGAAGGTGATACTCATGAAGAAGGTGTGCTTGAGTCAAATGTAGAAGGTCAACTGGAATAGGCAAGATAGAGATGGAGGATGTACATTAGCTACTTTTATTTCTACTATTACTAAAACACCCTCCAGAAACAACTTAAAGAAAGATTTATCTTGGCTTCCTATTTCAGAGGCTTCAGTCATCACTGTGACAAGGGCATGTAGAGTGCTCTGTTTATGTCATTGAGGACCAGAAATCAGAGAGGAAGACAGGAAACAGTCAGGGATAATATATCTTCAAGGACTTTGTCCTGTGACTTACTTCTTCCAGTGAGATCCTACCTCCTAATATTTTCACAACTTCCCAAGGATACACTACCAGCTGGGGATCATACATTTACAATATGAGCCTGTGGGGGGACATTTCATACTCATTCTATAACAAAAAGCAGTGATGAAGAAGCAGGGAAATTATGTCTATTTAAAGAAGAGTAAATAAGTGAAATATAAGGTGATGCTTGGAGGAGAAAGCTTGGAGTCAATGTGGGGCCACCAATGATTAAGTCACATGACATAGGGCTGTGATCTGTGAAGATTATTTGGCAAATTAATTTTCAAAAATGGACTAGAAGAGGTAGTGAAAACAGATGAAGAGGTCTGTTTAGTTTTAAACAAAGTGATTCTGAGAGAGTTGATGAATCTTTAAAGCGCAGTAGAAGAAGTTTGCCTCGGTTAGGTCACTGGGTATCAAAAGAAAACATATGACTGTGAAAAGTCTTGTAGGTAAGAGGGGGATTATTGATCTTGGAGGGGCACATGAGATGGTGGAGTGTGAGAACCATGAGAACTCGTTGTATACACGCATGAAAGTCTCAAAGGGAGAACTTAATACAAATGGACAGTTTTGATTTTTAGGATTTTGTAGAGACTTATATTGTTGCTGAATACTTACAGTACATTTTAATAACAATATTTAAAAGAAAGAGTGGCTAATATTTGCGAACAACATGTTTTTTTGTGCTGGATGTGCTGTGCTTTATGTGTGTGTGCATGTTTGTGCATGTGTTTGTGTATGTGTGTATATGTGTGCATGTATATGTATGTATAAGTGTGAGTTTGTGTGTGTATGCATGTGTGCCTCTGTGTGTGTGTGTGTGTGTGTGGTGTGTACCTCAACATTTTTTATGATAGGAATTGTTATAATCTACATTTTACTGATGAAAGGATGGCGTTCTTTAAAAGCTTATTTATTTTCTTATGTCACTTAGCTTTAATAATGTGGCTTGGGGTTAACATCTGGCAAACTGCAGAGCTGCAGGTCACACTGCCCCCAAGGCTCAGCTCAGTAGATCCTCCCCTGGGAGTCCTTTATGTGAGTGACTTTATGCCAAAGTCAGAACAAGAGTGACCTGCTGCTAAAGATGAAATCAGTGAGATTGTCCGTATTTAAGGAGGCATTTTAAGTACTGGATCAGTAATAGATGCCACATATACGGTTTCTTTCTCTATATGGTGATGGTGAAAATTTTAGGTTTATTCTGACTTTTATAAAATGTATCACAGGTAATGACACTGTGTGTGTGTTTTTCCTTTTACACAGGGTCTTGCAATATAGCTCTGACTTGCCTGGAACTCAATATGTTAATGGTCTCAAATTCATGGTAGACCTCCTGCTTCATCCTGTTGTGTGCTGGGATCACAGTATGTGACCTCCCAGGTCACCGCTGTTCTACCCTTTGACTTTGTTCTTCTTTGTGGAGACTCTTCTTTTCTCACACTAGAACATGCATTGTTAGCAGCAGAACCATGTATCCAGGCTGCCTGAGATTCAGTGGCTCCATCCACTACCAAGTGTATGCTCTTGGGAATGTTGTCAGCTTCTGTGGGTCCAGTTTCCTCCTTACACTGGTGCTAAAAACAGTTAATTGTCAAGGAAAGTGGAGAGGAGTATGTGGGTTTAAACCTTTAAAGAGGGCCCGTTACAGGGGTGAATGCTCTCTCTGTCTCCAGTCTCCTGATTATCTGATCTCCTGGGTGCTGCTAATTTCTGCTGCCTCCGAGTTTTCATGAGGTTCCACCTCTCCAGTGTACCTCCGTCAGCATGAGTAACTTCTCTGATAACAAGTGCTACCTGAGCACAGTCCTGAAGCATTCTCCTTCAACTTCCCCGAGGCCTTACAGCACCTGCAGAAGCATAATTTTACCAATAATGGGCTGGATATTGACGTCAGACATCAGTGGGCTCCAGGCTTTTCTGCCATGATGTGGATCAGGACTGTGATTGAGGAAAGAACATGGGATTGCCCATGGGAATTTCAGGGCTAGCACTCAAGTGGTCCGTATCACATTGCCTCATACGCGTTTAGCTGGGATTTAGCCTACTTAGCCTCAATATAACTTCAGAGGATGCTGGGACACTACTTGTTACCAGGCAGAACAACAGTGCTACTGCATCCGTAGGCTACCCTAAAACACAGTAGTCATCACCGTTGTAGCTCTGTGGGTTGAGAATAGCCTGACTGATGGAGATAGGCAATTTCGCTCTTCTAAAGCTGACTTGGCTTCCTTTTGGTTGCTAGCTACTTCCCAAATGTAGGTTCAACAGCTACCTGAAGGAAATCTTTCTTAAAGAGATAGAAGGATGTGGGTCAGTTTTCTTTGTAGCAAAATGCTCCAAGTAGTGCTTTAAAACAAGAGGGATGCATTCTTCCGAAGCTGAAGTCTAAAATCAAGGTGTCAGCTGTTATGGAATATTTGTCTCCACTGTAAATACCTGTCTCTGCCTCAGGCACCTTATGACTGGTTTAATAAAGACCTAAATGGCTAACAGCTAGACAGGAGAGAGTAGGCAAGACTTCTGGGTAGAGAGAGAGACAACTCTGGGATAAAGGAAGGATGGATTCCAGTGAGGTGCTAAACAAATCAGACATTCAGTGTAGAGCAGGTAAGGGCAACCAAGCCATGTGGCAGAGTATAGATTAATAGAAGCAGGTTCAATGAAGTTGTAAGAGTTAGCTGGGAACAGGCCTAAGCTAAGGGCAAGCTTTCATTATTAATAATAAATCTCTGTGTCATTATTTGAAGACTGGCGGCCCAAAAAAATGTCTGGGGAGAAAGCTTGCTACACTCTCCAAATCTGTGGTCCTTCTGAACAGTCCAGAGGAGAATCCTTCCTTGGCTCTGCTAGGTTGCTAGTTGCATGTGTCCTTGGTTTGTGACAGCGTTATTCCAGTCTGCACCTGACTGATCCCTTGGCCTTTTCTGTGTCCCACCCTTGATAAGGGCACTCTGTTGGATTTAGGAGATTGTTTCAGTATGATTTCTTCTCACTTATGACAAAATTACATTTATAGGACTCCATTTCAAAGCATGATTGCATTTTCTACTTCTAACCAAACATAATTTTTTTTTTTTAGACACATATACTCCTAAACAGCCAAATTCCTCACATCTGCTTGCATCTCATTGGAAAAGTAAGCCACAAGGTCAATTTACCATCTGAGCTACTTCCACAGCCTAACACAAGGAAGTTCTATTTTGCATAATTTGCATAGATTAGAAAAGAAATTCTGTGGGTAAGGAATCTAATTATTAGAAGCTGGATCGGGAGGGCCCCTCTCTCTTTAGCTTTCTTTTTATTTATTCTTTGGTCTTTCACATCCTTTCCTGTCCCTTCGTATTTGGCCTCTGCCCTTGCAAACCCCTCAAAGTAAAATAAAATTAAAAAAAGAAAAGAAAAGAAAAAAAAAAAGAATAATCTTGTCATGGAAGCTGCAGTGTGACAGTGAGTCATGAAGCAATCCTTTGTTCATATGTCTACTTGCAATTGTTCATTGCAGAGTCGTGAGTCTGGTTTGAAGCCTCTGCTTTCTACACCATCAGTACTGGGTCCTCACTGGGACTCCTCTTGGATATCCTGTTGTTGCCCTGTGTTGTGGAGATCTTGCAGCTTTGGGTCTGCTAGACTGGCCCCTTCACCCTCATGCACTCCCTCAGATCATAGATAGGGTGGATGTTGAGGTGAGCCAACTCATAACCCTGGTTCTGAGTCTGTGTAGTTGCAGGGTTGGTCAGCCTGCTGCCTCCTCCACCTCCTCATCACCAGGGTGAGTTCTCCAGCACTGTCCTTACTCCCTACAGCAATGAGCAAGGACCAGCTCTCCCACACCAGGACTACTAAGGCCAGCTGTGCTGTGTTGCCCAGGTGAGGCATGCAGGAACCACTCAAGAGGGTCTCAAATATAGGGAAAGATAACTATTTAGGACATAGACTATTAATACAGTGGATGGCAGTGGAAAAAAAAAAAAAACCTCTTGGAAGGGAGAATTCTGGGAAATTTGGTACAGCATGGTAAAAGCAGAGGGAGTCAAGTGGGTCATGACCTTTGTAGAGGGGAGGTGATCCCAAAGCAGTTAGGACTGCATGGCAGAGGACACTGCGTCATCACTCAGCCTGGCTTCTGAGCCCTGAGAGATAGAGCAAAGTTCTAGGAAACAGTTTCCCACTGCAATTGCACTCTATGGAGTGTGAGCCACTCTCTGCTCATGAGTCATATTTCATCATTTCCGGAAGGTGACCAGAGAAGGAGTTAACGCATGTGGATTCTTTTATCTAAAACTGTTTATTTGGTGGAGTCTTTGTGGTTAGCTTTTATTTCAAAATAATTTCTCATTGGTGATTCACCTTCGGCATCCATGCAGACTGATGGCAGCTAGTGTGACATAGTTAGAGGCTTGGTATTTTTCTCTGTCTCCTCCCCCCCCCCCCTTGCTCTTTAAAGGGCCAGGTTTTGTGGAGGTTTCTGGAGTGCATGCCTTCACAGGTTAGGGGTTGGAGGAGCATTTTGCCTGCAGGAAACTGGAATACTGAATGGATTGTTTCTGTACCTGTTGGCTGTAGATGGTCGTTGTAACTGAAAACTGTGGTAGGAAAAAGCCATTGTTTCTTCCAGCCAAGTGGTGGTCAATCCTGCTGGTCTAAATGTAAATATTTCCGTTAAGATGGGTTTGATGAGTCAGATGGCTTCCCCTGAACGCTGTCTAACATCTAACAAGCTTTTGTTTGCTCAGCACACTGATGTGTAGCCACAGCTAACTTCTAGGCGAAGGGAAGATGCCTGAGGATGGAGAGGGGCTGGTGCCATTCCCAGCACAGTACAGAGCTGAAAGGTACCCTTCTCCCAGGAGATTTAGTATGTGGGTCATATGGAGGATCAGCCTTCTCCCAGGGATCTTAGTCCAGGTGATGATCAAACGCTCTTGGCCCTTTTTCCATCTGATTGCATATGTGTGTGTATGTGTACGTGTATGTGTGTGAGTGTATGTAAGTGTGTATGTATATATGTATGTGTGTGAGTGTGTGTGTATATGTATGTGTGTATGTATGTATTATGTATGTGTGTGTGTATATGTATGTGTGTATGTATGTATTATGTGTGTGTGAGGGTGTATGTGTGTGTATGTATGTGTGTGACTGTATGTATATGTATGTATGTATGTATGTTTGTGTGTGTGTTCGTGTGTGTGTGTATGTACGTATGTATGTGTGTGTGAGTGTGTATGTGTGTGTGTATGTATGTGTGTGTGTGAAGAGGAGATAGGCCAGGAGGCTGGGATGCTAGGAGAATGAACAAGATATCAACAAGACTTCTGTGCTGCACTTCTGCCAACAGCATCTCAACAAACTCAGCAGACATTCAGACTTCACCGTAGCACAAGGCGGCCATTGTGTGCTGTCTAAACAGAGCATATTCCTCCTCTTCCATCTCTCCTGAGCACAGGTCTCTTGAGGGAATAATCAGAGAAGGGCAGATTGATTTGGGGATCATTGGTCTTATACAAACTATATAAGATTAAAGCACTGGAGCCGGGAAAGGTTTCTCCTTCTCTTTCTCCAGTGACTTATCAGTGTTTCTGATAAACAACATGAAGGAGCTGAAGGAGATGTAATATGTAGCCTAGTGGATGGTTTCCTTTGATGGGTTTGGGGAGGAAAAGGCTTCAGAAGAAGGGGCCTTTAAGACGGTTCCTTCCCTTCCCATCTTAAAAAGTAAAAACAAAGATACTACTTGTGGTGTTTGGAGCTTTTACAGAGCAACTTGAGGACCAAAAGTAATACACTAAGGAAGTTAAGAGGCAAAAAGAGGGCCTAGGCTGATCCCATGCAGGCTCCACAGTTGTTGGTCTAGTTCATGAGTTCCCACAAGCCTAGATCTCTGCATACAAGAGACAATTGTGTAGCTTGGTCTGTTTGAGGGACCCCTGGCAGTAGATAAGGATCTGTCCCTGGTGCAAAAGCTGGCTTTTTGGAGCTTATTATCTATGGCGAGACATCTTGTTCAGCCTTGATGCACTGGGGAGAGGCTTGATCCTGCCTCAACTGAATGTGCCAGGCTTTGTTGACTCCCCATGGGAAGCCTTACCCTTTTGGAGGAGGGTATGGGTGTGTGTGTGTGTGTGTGGGGGGGGATAGAGGTGGAAAGAGGGATGAGAGGGGGAATCTATGGTTGGTATGTAAATTAAAATGAATGAAAACTTTCTGAAATCGGTAAAAAAGGCAAGAAAACCCAGCAATTCTTAAGTCGAGATAGGAGTATTACTGGGAGTAATTCTAGGCTAGCTTGGGCTCATCCTTTTTGGCCAGTCTGGGCTACTCTGTCACACAAAATCCAAGTACGCAAAACAACAGGAATCTCAAGCTGGTAGATAGAGCCCTATCTGCTTATAAACAGATGATTGCAAGTGTGACACCAAATACATGGAAGTACACTGTGCTCATGGGAGGGAAGTTTTGGATGGGCTACTAAGGCCAGTGAGCAGCAAGTTTGTGATCTCTAGGACCGGACATGTGTGTCAAAGATATGCTTTCACAGCAGGGCAGGAAGGGACACTTAGAGACAGAATGAAAAGTGTCTGTGGAGTGTGGTGCATGAGGGAAGGCTGTCTGCTCTTATATATCAATCACGGAAGATGACCCATGACTCAAATATGTGAATCCACATGGTGTTGAGGATGATGTGGATAACTGGGGATGGGACCCAAATGGCATGATGACCACGTACCTAATACAAATGGCTGAAACACAAACCAACACCCCTCTCTCTCTTTCAAGACACAGTTTCTCTGTATAGACTTGGCTGTTGTGGAACTAGCTCTATAGACCAGGTTGGCTTCTATCTCAGAGTTCTACCTGCTTCTGCCTCCTGAGTGCTAGGATTAAAGGGTGTGCACCACCACTGTTGATGATAGCTGAGCTGTGCTCATCAGTTTTCCAGTAACACACTCACATTGCCTATCTACATTAGAGTATACTTGCTGTTGTACATAATCATTGTATAGTGTGAGATCCAAGTTGCCAATATCTTTTGAAGATTTTACATCTATGTTCATAAGAGATATTTGGATTTTAGTTTTCTTTTTATAGTCTTAGTGATGGTGTATAGAGTGACTTAAGAAGCTTGTCCTCATCCTCTTCCTTCTGAAGAAAGTGGGTAGGACTGGTAAAGTGTCCTCCTTAAATGTGTGGCAGAATTAACAAGTGAGCCCACATGAATCTAATGTTTTCTGTTTTGTAAGATATTAATGAGTAGTTTAATTTATTGAGTAGATAGAATTTTTTGGCTGTACATTTCTTCATTTATGAGTATAGACTGTGTATCTCAAGGAATTGAACCATTTCATAATCCTAGGCTATGAAATTTGTGATCATGAAGCTGCTTTCAGTATACCATGATCCTCTTTGTATCCACAGGGTCTGTAGTAATGTCCTATCTTTTATTTCTGATGTTAATTTTATTCAGAGATGAATATTAAAACCAGAGCTTGGTGCATTCTGGGTATATGATCTCCCACTCAGTTATATGCCCAGCACCTGATGTCATGATTTTTGCTCTGTCTTATTTTTCCTCTATCCTGGCTATGATAGGTCTATTATTTTAGTTACATTTTTGAAGAGTTATTTGAGATTCCCACAGAGCTGCTTTGGGTAGCAACTCAATTAGATAGAACCCATTTCTGGTACTGGAGGCTTCACTGGTGGCAAAAGATGTCTAGTTGGGGCTCTGTCTCCCCTATTATTTGATGACTCCATTTAGGTTTCTTTTGTATATGCACATATGTATATAATAAATCTTATACATATGTATTATATATGTATGTGTTTCAATAAGCTTCTACTGTAGTAGTTTTCTCTATTACATATGACCCCTCAAATGGCTCTTAGTGTTAATTGTCCCTTCCTCTTTGACTCACGCTTTATTCGGAAATGGGCATTCAATTTTGGAATTTAGAGACTTTCTAATTGTTTTTCTGTTATTTATTTCTAATTTAATCTCACTGTAGCCTGTGAGCAGGCATTGCATAATTTCTATTTTTTTAAACTTGTTGTTGTGGTTAATGGTACAGATTGTCACCTCTTGGTGAACATTTTAAGTACACTTGAGAAGATATATCTTGTTGATGGATGAAATAGTCTGCAGATGTTTATCATATTTAGTTGGTTGAAGATGAGGAACTCAGTTGTGTCCTTATTAATTTTCTGCCTGTATCTGTTCATTTCTAGTAGAGAAGTAACGAGGTCTCTGGCCATGGAGTCATCTCATCTTTGAAGTTCTATTACATATTTGGATGTGTGGTGCTGTGTATTCAGATACAAACACATGAAGGCTGTTATATCTGTTAAGTTTCTTTGTGAATTGACTCGTTTACCTTTACATAATGGCTTAAAAATCTTTGATAACCTCCTGTGTTGGAAATTTCTCTGTGTATAATTTATATAGTTGTCCATATTATCTTTTGCTCAGTATAAAAATAGTTCAATCTGACTTCAAGAGGGTTCCTAGCCTTTCTAAATTCCCGTCAGATCAGAGGTTGGTCTTTTAATTCCCCTATCTTCAACCCAGTGGCAACTAAGTAAAGGAGGCAGGAGAAATCAAGAAGAAACTTGGAGAGGAACCTCAGGATATTTTGAGGATATATACCAAATTTGGTATATGAGTGGAATGAGTGGAGATACAGTTCAAGGGATCCTAAACATGGTTGCATTCTCTGGGTGCTCTCCTTCCTTATTTGCGGCATTTGAGAATTTCAACTAAGGATCTTCAGTGTGGAAGCTCTGAAGGATGTCTTCATGTCATTTGCTTAAGGGTTGCCTTGACCCAGTGTTAATCAAGGCTTTGGCTGGAGGCTAGTCAGTTTTTCATTTTTGGCTGGCAATACAGCCAACATCCCAACCACTTCCCTTACTGTGTTCTCATCCTCTGGGTCACTGTCTATTAACCTTGATCACCAAATAGTCAACACTGGATAGCAAAACAACCAGCCTCCATGTTTCATCATGCCTAAATAAGCCAGCAAACCTAGTAAAATGATCGTGTGGGATCTTTAGCTACATCACTCCTCTGGGATCACTTTATGAGCTTTAGGCTAAAGGATGTCAAAGAATAAGAAACAGAATGAGAGTAAATCAGATCATCTTGGTTGTGGGCATCAGAGGCCTTGTTCTACAGTGCTGTTCTGGTGGGATGTTAGGGTACCAGAGAAGTGTGGGTGGGGTAACTGACATATATGTGTAGAAACATAAAAGTTCTGATGATTTTATATAACACTGAGAATTAACTGTTATAAAGAATAAATCTTTGCAATTTATTCATACTAATAACTTTAAATTTTTATCATATTTTATTTATGAGGTCACCTTTATTTCTTTTTAAAAAATAATTTTCAAGGTCTTATTTTTTTCCCACAGAAAGAGTTCACTTATAAGTATCTGGTCTTTGTATTATTTTCTTTGAGTATATGTTTAAAAATAAAAGTTTCTAAATAAGTATTAAAAAAATTCTCCCTCTGTATTCATTACCCAAATGGGTCTCTAGTTTGTATTTTTGTCAATAGAAACCATTCATTCCATGGTCTATAGTATTTATTAATTGAAGAAGAGTTACAGAGGTTGTATTTAAAAATTTAAGAATTAAAACTGTATGTACACTTTATGTTATAAGTTGAAATTTGGTAACTGTATGCCCAGAAAATAAAATACCTGCCCAAGAGCAACTGAACTTGAATATCTTGAAATGATACTTTATTATATTTATGTATATACATATTTACATATAATACATAATATAGATAATATAATATCTACTTATATTAAAATATATTAAAGCACAAATTCTAGTTGGTATTTAATGAAAACTTAGAGCCAGATATTGGGAAAAAGCTGGAATATCAGAGAGAGGGAACAGACCACAATTTTTCTCACCCAGTCAATTTCTCAGACCAATCTGGGTAAAAGCTGTCTTCAAGAGTCCTCTGCCTTGCTGGTTGCTCCTACAGAATACCTGAATGAATGTCTGCCTACGCCTGCCTTAAATACCTTCTCTATCCTGATGTGGGATGTCTTTTTGGTCCAGTTGTTTTACTCCTGGGTTCAACTCTTCATCATAATCCTAGAGTTAGAATTAAAGGTGTAAACTACTGGACAACTGAAGACCCTGAAGTTTCCTGGTCCACAGCTGACTAAGAGGCGAGTGGCACCCTAACCCCCAGACCAAGTGGAGACCGTGGTCTCCGAACCCCAGCCAGGGGACACAGCCCCTCATAACCCAACCATACCTAGCTATGCCCTAAATCAAAGAAGGTTGGGAGAGACACACCCCCTAAACCCAATCCCCAGCAAAACACAGCTGGAGTGACATCCCACAGCTGGAGGGACATCCCACGGGTCAACCCCCTCCCCCAACCTCAAACTGTATCATCACACACCAACAACTGGAGGCCCAGAAGCCTCCTGGTCCACAGCTGACTAAGAGTCGACTAAGAACGACCTCTGCAACATCTGGAAACACATGCTCCTTGCTCTACAGCCAACTAATAGCCCCCTAAAAGCAGCTCCTGCAATTACCAGGGGCACACAGCCTCTGGGCCCACAGCTGACTAAGAATGAACTGAGGAAGCAATGGCAGATACCAGTGCAAGAATACACATAACAATATAAAGAACAACAAAACACCTATAGAAGAAGCTGGTGGTTCTACAACATCAAGATCTGAGCATAACAATGAAGAGGAAACAGAAGGAAATGACCTTAAAATCAACTTTATGAAGATAATAGAAGCTTTAAAAAAGGACATAAGAAACTCCCTTAAAGAAATAGAAGAAAATACAAACAAAAAATCAGAAGAGGTTAACAAATCCCTGAAAGAAAATAAAGAAAACTAAGAAAAAGAAAACAAACAGTGAAGGAAATATTCCAGGAATTAAAAATTGAAATAGAATAAAGAAGGCACAGACTGAGGCAAAGCTGGAAATAGAAAACCTGAAGAAATGAACCAGAGCGACAGAAGCAAGCATAGCCAACAGAATGTAAAAGATGGAAGAGAGAATCTCTGGAGTGAAAGATTCAATAGTGAAAATAGATACATCAGTTAAAGAAAATACTAAACCAAAAGAGTCATAACACAGGATGTCCAGGAAATTTGGGACACCATGAAAAGACCAAACCTGAGAACAATTAGCATCAAAGAAGGTGAAGAATACCAGCTCAAAGGGACAGAAAATATATTCAACAAAATCATAGGAGAAAACTTGCCCAACCTAAAGAAGGAAATGCCTATAAAGATAAAAGAAGCTTACAGAACACCAAATAGACTAGACCCCCCTAAAAAGTCTGCTCATCACATAATAATTAAGCCACTAAACCTACAGAACAAAGAAAAAATATAAAGAGCTGCAAAGGAAAAAGGCCAAATTAACTATAAAGTAAGATCCATCAGAGTAACACCTGACTATTCAATGGCAACAATGAAAGTAAAAAAGTCCTAGTCAGATGTTATACAGACACTAAAAGACCATGGCTGCCAACCCAGACTACTATATGCAGCAAAACTATCAATCACCATAGATGGAGTAAACAAGATTATTTCATGACAAAATCAGATATAAACAATATCTATCCACAAATCCAGCCCTACAGAAAGCACTAGAGGGAAAACTCCAACCCAAGGAAACCAGATACTCCCATGAAGCCACAAACAATCAGTAATCCCACAGAAAAAAAAAACCTAAAGAAGAGAAATACACTTATGATACTAGCAAAAATAACATGAAATAACAGTCATTGGTCATTAATATCCCTTAATATCAATGGGCTCAATTCACCGATAAAAAGACACATCCTAACATGATGGATACAAAAACAGAAGCCATCCTTCTGCTGCATACAAGAAACACACCTCAACCTCAAAGACAGAGTAAAGGGTTAGGAAAAGACTTTCCAATCAAATGGTCCTAAGAAACAAGCTGCTGTAGCCATCCTAATATCTAACAGAATAGACTTCAAACTGAAACCAATCAAAAAAGACCAGGACGGACATTACTTATTCACCACAGGAAAAATTCACCATGATGAAGTCTTGATCCTGAACATTTATACCCCCAACACAAGGGCACCTACATATGAAAAAGAAACACTACTAAAGTTTAAAACTCTCATCAAATGTCAGAACCCCACTTTCACCCTTGGATAGGTCAACCAGACAGAGATTCAACAGAGAAATAAGGAATCTAACAGATGTTATGACCCCAATGTACTGAATGTATATATACAGAACCTTCCATTCAAACACAAAGGAATTTACATATTTCTCAGCACCCCATGGAACTTTCTCTAAAATTGACCCACATACTCTGTCATAAAGCAAATATCAATAGATACAAAAATGTGGGATAACTCTTTGTATCATATCAGACCACCATGGTTTAAAGTTAGAGTTCAACAACAACAAAAATCACAGAAAGCCTACATTCATGGAAATCGAACATCCCTCAGTTAAACCACCTTTAGGCCAAGGAAGAAGTTAAGAAAGAAATCAAAGTCTTCCTAGAATTTAATGAAAGTGAATCCACAGTACACTCAAACTTATGGGACACAATGAAAGTACTGTTAAGAGGAAAACTCATAGCAATAGATGCCTATGTGAAAAACCTAGAGAAATCTCACATAAGAGACCTAATAGCACAGCTGAAGGCTTTAGAACAATTAGAAGCAAACTCACCTAGGAAGGAGTAGATGGCAGGAAATATTCAGACTTAGGGCTGAAATTAATACAATAGAAACAAAGAGAACAATACAAAAAAAATCAGTGAATCAAAGAGTTGGTTCTTTGAGAAAGTCAACAAGATAGATAAACCCTTATCCAACCCAACCAAAAAGCAAAGAGAGAGAGAGAGAGAGAGAGAGAGAGAGAGAGAGAGAGAGAGAGAGAGAGAGAGAGAGAGAGAGAGAGAGACCAAATTAACTGAATCAGAAATGAAAAGGGAGACATAACAACAGACACCCAGAAAATCCAGAGAATTTTAAGACCATACTTTTAAAGTCTATACACCACTAAAATGGAAAACCTAAAAGAAATGGACAGCTTTTTGGGTAGGTACCACTTACCAAAATTAAATCAATATCAGATAAGTGACCTAAACAGACCTATAACCCCCAAGGAAATTGAAGCTATTATTAAAAGTCTCCCAAATAAAAAAAAGCCCAGGGCCAGATGGTTTCAGTGCAGAATTCTACCAGACATTCAAAGAAGAACTAATACCAATACTCCTCAAACTGGTCCATAAAGTAGCAACTAAAGGAACATTGCCAAACTCTTTTTATGAGGCTACAAAGAGCCTCAAGGGGTGGGACAAGACTGTGTTCCTATGCATGGGCTGGCACCTTGGAGCCCATTCATTCCTTGCAGAGGAACACCTAACCAAGTCTGGAATTTGGAATGAGGAAATCAGACTTGCCTGAAGTGGATGTGCCACACTGAGCTGACCCACCTTGGGACTTCTTGCCCTTTTTAGGGAGGGAATTGGGGAATGAAGGCTGACTGGGAGGGATTGGGAGGAGGGAAGCGAGGGAAGCATAGTTTCTGGTAGACTATTTTAAATAAAAAAGGTGTAAGCTATTATTATTTTGTTTTTAGGCTTTGAACTCACAGAAAATACAGGAAGATCTCTGTCTCCTGAGATATGAGATTAAAGGCAGATGTCACCATTCCTGTGCTGGGATTAAAGGCATGCATTATCACTCTTTGATCCTCATGGCTTAACTGTGGGTGATTCTGTTCTCTGATATTCCAGGGTGATTTTATTAAATATAAACTATATCACCACAATATATATTATTTAATATAATCAGATTCTAAAATGTGTGAACAAAATAATATATTAAATAATGTAATACATTTATAATATTACACTTTAACAAATTCCCCATGTTTCTTAGTACTGGGGAATCGAACCCATGCAAATGATCTGATTTATTCTTATTTTACAGCAGTCTGGTGATAAACATGAGAAAACTAGATGCCACTTCAGAGTCACAGTGAGCTTCCACCATTTACCATATCTCCTGACCTCATCTGCTATAATTAGGAGGCGATTCCGTTACAATTTCTTTTTAACTTTTATTGTCATCCAACTTATTTTTACCTCAGTCAATAAGGAAGGCTGTTTACTGAGCTTTTAGTCCATTTGCTTTTTAAAAGGCAGACTATGGGTTTTCTTCTTTGTTGGTACCTATTAAGTCTCTAATTCCCTATTTGGAAACAGCGTCACAGTCTGGCATTTAGTTAGTAATTTTTAGGAAATTGAAATGTGGTTGGAGACGAGGAGGAAGACCCTGAGATCTCAGAGTACAGGTTGTGATGAGCCTTCTGACAGGTAGATCTCATCCTGCTGGAATGAGGTGGGGGCTACCTAAGTTAGCATGTTTGAGGACATGACTTCCCACCTCTACCTTAGAAGCCCTACCTCTGGGCTTTAAACCCCGGCAATTTTTGGGGAAAATGGTGATAGGAGGGAACATTCTTCCTAGGTGTTAACTCACAGAAATGTCAAGCTCTCTGAGTACTTTAGTAGTTGAGAAACATGTAGGAAGCTGTGTCCACCATGGGTATATTTTCCTTTGGATATACATTCATCAACCCTATACAGAGCTCTCACTTCAGTGGTTTTATTTTGAGTGCAGTCACAGTGAAATGTTTCTAGGATGATGGTGCAATTCTCCAAGTGGAACAGTGGGGCTGTATGCCGTGTTCAGATGAGCTGGACTCTTGCCTCAGCCTTCCCCTGATAGATCTATGATCCAAAGCAGCCAGCACATAAGAAACTAGAGTGCATCCTTTTGACACAGAATTGGACTCCATTTCCTATTACATGGCCACTTAGCCTACATCTGCCTGGGATTCCATCATGTAGTAGAAGTAGAGGAAAAGATGAAGATGTATTGTTCCATGAGTCTTACAACTTTTGGTGTGAATACAAATATTTAGATTTAAGATGGTTATATTGAAAAAAGACCATTGTCATTTTTAATAGCTCTGTAACGTCAGTGGGCAAAGTTTGAATTAGTGTGCCTGAAAACATACAAACGCAATATGGACATTTGCGGAAACATCTCTTCAAAGGCAGGCCTTCTTGCCTACCTCTCTTTTCCCCAACTTCCTGACATATGTGCTGAGGATTGAACCTCTGACCTTATGCATATTAGGCATGTGCTCCATCACTGGGCCATGTCCTCAGTGTCTAAAGTTCTTTTTTGAAGATATACAGACAGACTATAAACACCAAGTATGACAAACCCTAAAGTTGAGCAAAATGGTTATCTATAAGTATTTCATTCATGTTTATTAGTTCAATTGGGTCAAGTTAATGACCTTTACCTTTGTCTTTTGTGTATTCGCTGTGTAAGTTGGGATTACTTGAGCTGTAATTGGGATCTTGTATATGTCATGTCTTATGAAGGAAGATGCAATCTTAACGTTGTTAAAGTAAGAACATGCAAACTGCTTGATGAAGTTTATCCTTTGAAATGATCTGTTTCTTAAGAATTCCCTTTCTAGCTCTGTTTCTGCTTTGGTATCCAATGAGCTGAGCCAGAAAAAGCTGGTAAGTTTTCAGCCTTTCACCTGCTCTTCATTGCAAGCCTTGACTCAGATCTTTAACAGTTTCTTTTAGGATATGATCATTTCCATATTATTTCACACCCATTTAGAAATATCTATATATGTGTGTGTGTGTATATCTGTCTCTATATATCCAAAATGACATTTAAAAATAACAGAGAAATATTAATTTTGGAGAAAGATGTTATGAAACTGCAGAATAAGGTAATACAATCTTTTCAATTTAATTTAGTCCATATGTATTGACAAAAGATAAAAGAATTTCACATTCTAAAGAAAAATAAATGTAATTCTAAGAATCACACCCCTTCCCCCAAGGCAGTTCATCTCCTATTCTTAGAACACATCTGAACTTTTGTGTTTTTTTTCCAAAGTCTGAGCCAAAGTGAATACTGTCAAAGACCATCCTATTAACAGAGTTGATGGCTCTCTGCAGACCTTCAATTTAGTGCTGCAAACATTTGTTAATCATATTGCACTCAGGGAAGTGACACAGCTGAGAAATATATTTTCAATTTCTTCATTCTCTTTAAGAGAAAACTACAACCAGAATGTCAGCCATAATGGAACAACTAGGAATTTAATACTAGCTACAATAGCAAGGCCTATTCATGATAGAGGGGGATTCTCTGAGCTATTACTGTAGCTACAAGGGAGAAAATGAAGACCCCCTCCTTGGTTCTTTCCCTTTTTGTTTTCAAGAATTTTACTACTCTATAGAGGACAAAAGAAGATTGGGGGGGGGGCAGAAATTAATACAGTTATAAACCGTAGTTAGCTCTGTAAGGTAAGTAGCCAGGATTTAGTGCTATTTGTGTGACCTAGTGAAAGGTCTGCTTCCCCAAAGAGACAGACTCTGCACTGAGACTGGTTGGGTCACAGCTGAACTATCACTGTCATAGCACACCCAAATGATTGTATTTGAGGTGAGTTAAGCTCAGGAATTTTAGGGCATCACAAAGGAGATAGGGTAGCACTTCAAAGGTGGTAGTTGGGAAGTTGGGCATGGATTCCAGCACTCAGGAGGGAGAGGCAGAGGCATGTGTATCTCCGTGAGTTCTAGGAACCCTGGGAACCCTGTCTCCAAACAAACAAACAAACAAACAAACAAACAAACAAACAAACAACAAAAAATGGCAGCCTGGGACCATCACTTCCTGTGGGATAGGGAAGAAAAAGGAACAGCTTCCAAGCCCAGAGAGATAGAGACCAATAGAGGAGCTGTCACCTTTGGCAGAAGGAGCCCTCAACGGAAGGGACATCTGACATATTCCCTTGGGAAGGGAACAGAAGGAGAGAGTGAGTTGGGGAAGTAAGTGCTCTGGACTGACTCTCACCGCCCCCACTCCTGGTGGGTCCTAAGGGCTGACCTTTGGAAGGGAGACTACAGCAGCCTGTATTTTCTCTGTGCATTGTCCTGTCTCTGTGAGGGTGTCAGATCCCCTGGAACTGGAGTTACAGGCAGTAGTGAGCTGCCACGAGGGTGACAGGAATTGAACTTGGATCCTCTGAAAGGGAATCATCACTCTTAACACTGAGCCATCTGTTCAACCCCTACAGCCAGCATTTTCAAACTTGGCATATTTGTATCTCTGCAAGTAATTTATTGCTTTTATGTTTAAGTTTTTCCCCTGAGATTAATTTTATGTGCATGTTTTGGCTGCATGTGCACATACCACATGTGCCCTGGTGCCCATGAGGGTCCTAAGAGGGCATCAGATCCCCTAGAACTGGACTAAAGGATGCTTGGGAGCTGCCATATGAGTGGTAAGAACCAAGCCCAGGCTCCCTTTAAGAGCAGCAAGCATTTAGCCACTGTATCTCCCTAGCCTTTGCATTTATGTTTTCATTGTTTAGAAAATTCTTCCTTTTAAAATAAAATCCACTAAGAAAGCAAATAAGTAAAAATATTGCTCAATACCATTTGAAAGGTCTAGATCCAGTTTAAGAATTGAAATGTATGTTTATTTATAATAAGACTCGGCTGAGAGAAAACATGAAATCACTAAGGATGGATTATCGGAAATTGAAGTAAGCTCTAATGACTTTTTTGTTTTATTTTTCAAGACAGGGTTTCTCTGTGTACCCCTGGCTGTCCTGGCTATGTAGACCAGGCTGGCCTCAAACTCAGAGATCAGCCTGCCTCTGCCTCTCAAGGGCTGGGATTAAAGGTGTGTACCATCACCACCCAGCTGAACATTCACATTTTTAAATTACCTATAGGGGCTTTTTTTTTGGTGGTGCAGGGGTGTGTGTGTGTGTGTGTGTGTGTGTGTGTGTGTGTGTGTGTGTGTTTGTGCGTGCGTGCCCATCTATGGAGACCAAAAACAGATGTTGAGAGTCTCCCTCAGTGACTTTCCTTGTATATTGAGGGAAGGCCTCTCACTTAAATCTAGAGCTCACATCTAGTAGCTATCCTGTTCTGGGAGTCCATCTCTGCCTCCCACAGGGAGGTTAGAGTGGGGAAGCATTTTTGTGGGTGCTGGGATCAGAACTCAGGTCATCATCTTTCATGGCACACACTTCACCTGCTAAGGCACCCCCAGTCCTGGACTATGTCCAATCTCATGGTAGGTAACAATGTTTTTTAGAAGCCAACACATTTTGGGTAATAACACAAACATATAAAGCAGGCAAACCAGCAAACAAACAAGAACCAGGGTAAGGGAAACATATTTGGAGAGATGCTGGTCATATGATTTATTACATCAGAAAGATTTGTATAATTAATAGAGCACCTCATTCATTCATTCAGGTGCTTGACTGCCAAAATGAAGGAGAAAATGGCATAAAAAGTAGCTGTAATTTTCTTGAATAGGGGGTAGTCAAGAACCTAAATTAGCTGGAGCCAAGCATAAAAGGGAATTTATTCGTTAAAGAAAGCAAAAAACAAAACAACCCCCCCTCCCTGGGGCACAAAAACCTCTCTAAAACTAAACTTTAGAAAAACAAAATAGAAATGGTTACAGGAACTTGATCCGAGCACTTGAACAATGTTGACAGAGTCTGCAGTTTCCCTAAGACTCCACCTTTCTCCCTCCTCCTCCTCCCTTCCTTACCCTTTCCTCCCGCCTTCCCTCACCCCCTCCCCCTCCCTCCCCCGCTCTCCCCCTCCCTCTCCCTCCCTTCCCCTCCCTCCCTCCCCTCCCTCCCCCTCCCTCCCTCCTCCTCTCTCCTCCTCCATCTTTCTTCTTCTATCCTCTCTCTCTCCCTCCCTCCCCCCAAGCCTTCCCTCCCTCAGGCTTCTGCTCCTTTTTCTGGGCATTTCGCTCTTACCATGCCCGACAGGCAAGATGACTATCAGCAGCAGATTCGGAACACTGATTTTAGCATACTTTTCTCCTCAAAGGACGTGATTCCTTTCTAGAGGAGACAAAGACAGTCCCAATAAAGTTGCTTCTAGTCTTTAATGTAAGTTTTACATTTATAGAAGATTCGGGGATTTAAATCCATGTTGGATGTGAAGTGTGAGAGCCAAGCAGATGTTGAGCAGATGTCCAACAACGAATAGCTTTAAAGAAAAGTCTGGAAGGCACAAGAGAAGGATAATGGGAACAGTCATGTTCCAGTGGACACTGACGGAGAAATGTCTGGCAGGCAAGCAGGGACAGAGCTCTGGACGTGGGAATTAGTGTTGAGGAGAAGCTATGGTTAGAATTACGGGAGTTTATTACCTATTTTAAGGCCTCTTCAAGCCAAGGAAAGCCCTGATCTTCAAAGTTACCAACAGATTGAAGATCGAGAGTTCTGGAACATTCTCTGTCCTGGGACTGTGGTACCGACGTGGGGCTGTGTTCATCTACTGTTCTCTCTGGGGTTTCTTGCCTAAAGCTTGGGCTATTGTTTCCCCTCATTGCTATTCTTATCTATTGGTGCTGTGGGCTTCTCTCATCTCTCACTTCATTGATCTCAGACCAGTGTTTAAAAACAAGTCCACGGCAGGATTATTTTCATGGTGGATGTGAGGTCAAGAGTTATCATTATAAAAAGCAATGAGGCAGAAATGAACAGTTCCTTATGGGATCTGCTTCAAGGTCTACCTGCAGGGTAGATGATGATGATGATGATGATGATGATGATGATGATGATGATGATGATAGAATTTGTAACCTCCCCTTAGCTGTGGGGAGAGTCCAGGACAGAGTACACTCATGGATATATGAACATGGTGTCATTTCTAGGGTATCAGCTTGATTCTGAGGCATGATATTTATGAGGCTTCAGTCTAATGTTACACTTAGTAAGTGGTTTGTACTAAGAGCTGTCACTCAGAAGGATGGGCGTTTGGGTGATGGGAGGGGCAATTGATTTCTAAACAGAACAGATGAAGGCAGAGTACTTAGTAACAGAATTAATTTCTTTTTATTTATTCTGAAGTTCTGTGGATCAGACTCATGGCCTTGCACATACCAGGAAGGTGCTCTACTATTGACTTACAACCCTAGATCTTATCTCTAGTATACTATAATAAATCATTATAGATTCAAATGTTTAATGCAGCATGAACTTATCATCTCATGGTGCTGGCTGGTGCTCTCTGGCCTTGGACTTTCTGTTTTTGGAACTGGATGAAAATAAATGTCTTTAAGTATCCCAGTGTGTGGTACTCTGTCATTGGAGCCCAATAGACTAGGATAGGAGGCTTTATCCCTACAAGGAAAGCTGAAATTCCCACCCTGAAGGAAACCAGCAGCTCTAGACTCTTTCTGAGGCTCTGTGAAGAATTCACTGTCTACAGCTACTGTGGTCTCCCACTGTGGATTCTGGCCATTCTTACCATGACACCTGTACAAATGTTTGGGTGAGGT
Source organism: Phyllotis vaccarum (assembly GCA_033318265.1). Taxonomy (NCBI): domain Eukaryota; kingdom Metazoa; phylum Chordata; class Mammalia; order Rodentia; family Cricetidae; genus Phyllotis; species Phyllotis vaccarum. Next base: position 43,950,164 of record JARWLC010000012.1, on the reverse strand, counting down.
TATAGTCAGAGTCAGGTTTGGTCTGTCTCTTGGTAATATCAGGACCTTGCCAGTGCTGGTGTTGGGGCAACTTATCCCAGGTATTTTGTTTTCCACAAGGCCTTTACAAGGCTCCTACAGTCCACAGTCCTGTAATTCAGGCAAGGATATGAACCCATCTAGTTGGGGAATGTAAACAGCACACAGGTGAAGGATGGGCGATCTGGGTTCTTACCTCAAAGTTGAAACTTTAAAAGAAGAATTAAAAATGAAATGGCTGCACTTTGAAATTCTGCCATTCTGTGGAACATCAGTCACTACAGAACAAATTTCGGACCTCAGGACTCGGGTATTCCAGTTCTCCCTGTCTTCCTAGGAAGTGCAGAGAACTTTCTGCCAGATCTGTGGTGCTGTGGTGGGTGGTTCTGTTGCTGCACTTAACAAGTCACTCATTTTAGCTAAAAAGGAAGAAGATTTCACAATAACTTTTTGGATAGGATTAAAGTTCACCTCAGGAAATCTCAAAGGCAAGCTATTCATTTACTTTCTATTTTTAACCCCACTTCACGTTAGAGACTAATGTTTTCCTCTGTGCTTGAGCAGGACCATAGAAACAGAGCTGAGCGAAGAAAACATGTTTCTTCCAAGCACTGCCCACCTTTACCTAACCCAGCTCTCCAGGACATGCCCCGGCTCCCAGCATGGAACTTGGGGAATGTGTTGGACACATCTGCTACCCTTTGCTGCTGTATTCAGTTTCCTGATGTCAAATGATTTGTGGTAGGGTATTGAATTTTCATGTCCAGTAAATATTTGTATGTGCACCCCTGCAAAATGTGAAGTAAACAATGATTTTTCAGCTTCCCATAAATAAATATTATTTTGAATGTGAGCCTGCTTGAGGAAAGGAAATAGCATTTGGGCAAAACTCTGAGGGTCAGATTGAATTTATCTTCCTTAGTGTTTGCTTGAGCAAAGCCAATCGTGAAGGATGACTTCTTCACACTAAACCACAGTGGCCTCCCTTAGGCCCATTCCACCAGCTTGAATCAAAATGTGGAGTGCCTTTTGAATTCAATTTTATTAGTGTGTCAGGCTACCGTATCATAATAAAAAGTGAACTTTCGATGTCTAAAATATTTTATCCATAGTCTTCAAATTATAAATCTTTGGAGGAAAACCTGTAAAATTTCTTTTTGTTCTTTTGAAAATTATGGATGTTTTATGTTCATGTATATCTGTACTCTAGGAATGCCTGATGCATGATAAGGCCAGAAGGAGGAGCCAGATTTTCTGGGACTGAAGTTACAGATGGTTGTGAGGCCCCTTGTGGGTGCTGGGACTCAATCCAGGGTTCTTTGGAAGAGCACCCAATACTCTTAACTGCTGAGCTATCTCTCCAGACCTTGTAAAATTTCTTAGATGATATTCACTCTACAAGTTTGGGAGTTCTCAACCAACTCAAGTGTATAATCTGTTGAAAATAATTTTTTAAACAATATCATTCCAAATTGTGTGTGTATTTATGTTTGAGTATGTGTGGTATGTGTCTTCATTTGCAAATTGAGCCTCAGTGATTTAATTTAAGAGAAACTTGAGGGACAACTGTGATTTTCAGGGAATTAGGAAAACACAAAATGAATAAGTATGGAGAGATTAGTGTAATAAGGGATGGATTCCAAAAGCAAGGAATTGGGGGGGGGGAACTAGTTATTTACTATGGCAACAGGACTAAAACAAGAGGAGAAGCTCCTCCTACCTGAGACACCACTGAGGAGAAGCTCCTCCTACCCGAGGCACCACTGAGGAGAAGCTCCTCCTTACCCGAGGCACCACTGAGGAGAAGCTCCTCCTTACCTGCCGAGGCACCACTGAGGAGGAGAAACTCCTTCTAACTCAGGCACCACTGAGAGCCACTGTGAGTGGGAGCCCAGACCTGAAAATGAGGTCTGTTTCACCCTAATTCTGATCTGATTCCTCCAGCCAGAGCCTCCAAAGACCCTACATAAATAGAAGGTGACGTCCCAAGGGCTTAGTAAATACAGTGGTTTGAATGAAAGGGACCCCATAGACTCACAGGGAGTGGCATTCTTTGAAAGGATTAGGACATGTGGCCTTGTTGGAGGAAGTGTGTCACTGGGGTGGGCTTTGAAGGTGCAAAAGCCAGGCCCAGGCTCACTCTGTCTTCCCGTTGCCCAAGTATCTGAATGTAGAACTCTAAGCTACTTCTTCAGCACTATTTCTGTCTGAATGCCACCATGCTCCTCACCATGATGACAATGGACTAAATCTTTGAACTGTAACCAGCCTAAATTAAAAGTTTTTCTTACTGAGTTGCCTTGGTCCTGATGTCTCTTCACAGCAATGGAAACCCTGAGTTTGATTAAGTCAAGACAGGCAGGAGTTTGTGTGTGTGTGTGTGTGTGTGTGTGTGTGTGTGTGTGTGTGTGTGTGTGTGTGTGTGTGTGTGTGTGTGTGGTGGGGCTTTGGAGGAAATACCTGTAAGGAGCTAATTAAAATGAAGAGCAGAATGAGAATGTGATAACTTGAGCAAGAGGTAGCAGGAGGAGCCCAGGACGGCTCTGTTAAGGCAGTTGAGGGAGGTGACGTTTGTCAGATGCTTGTAAATTGAGTGCAGGATAAAATATGGTAAATTAGCAACAGTACCGTGATTGAAGCTAGACTTGAATGTTCCCAGCACTGTGAGCTCTCTTAGACCCTACAAGACTTTCTGGAAGTATATGTAATTTTTGCCTCATTTTATTTTTTAAAATAAAATTTATTTGTTCTACGTGTTTTCCATACCATGTATCTTGATCCCACTCATTTTTTGTTCCTTCACACCTGCCCTCTGCTCCTGCATTGCCCATCCCCCAATAAAACAAAATTCAAGAGACAAAAATAAAGAAAATGAAAAAAAAAAAGGAAAGAAATTAAAAATCTTATCATGGAAACTGTAGTGTGATCCAACAAGTCACATTGTATACATCTCTACCTACAAGTGTCCACTGCGAAGGGTCATTGGTCTAGTTCAAGGCCCCTGGTCTCCACTACATGTTACATGCTAGGACTCTTCCTGGACACCCCCCTGGTGCCTTATGTTGTGCATCTTTGGGTCTTTGGGTCAGCGCCTTAATGTGCTCTAGCAGATCATGGATGGGATGGATGTTGGGACAGGCCAAGTCATATTTGGTTCTGAGCCTGGGCAGGTAGTTGTAAGGTTGGGGGTTAGTCTACCAGATGGGAAATGGGGACAGGTCTCTCATGGTCAAAATTGGGTGCTGGTGGGCAATGGGAGGAGGACACTTCCCCCTCTTCCCTGTCACCACAAGACAGATGGATAAAAGGGACAGTGCTCTCCTGGTCAGAATTTCAGGGCTGGCTTACCCACAACTGTGCTAACAGTGTTGACTGTATTGTGCTGCCCTGGTAGGATATAGGGCCTGCTCTCCTGAAGGTTGCAGCTGGTGGGGGGTCAGGGATGGTTCTCCCACTTTTAGGACTACAAGTCAATCTCTCCCACTTGTCTCCAGTTTTTGCCCTAATTTTAAAGAGATACAAACAGGCAAAACATGATCTAGCCAGTACCACACATACTTACTTGCACTCCCTTGCTCTGGTTCAAGCTTGTGTTCCTACCAAAAAGGAATGGCAGTGAACAGGAGCTGCATGATAAATTGTGGAGAAAATACAAGTGTTTATATGGGACTAGTGGTAGGTGTGTGGGGCTGTGAAATGGGAAAAGAATAAGCATTATGTGGGTTGGGGTGGGGCTCTGGCTTGTTTGTTACATGCTTAGTGTGTGTGCA